>OX359294.1:585000-595000 GCA_947179395.2 Pulicaria dysenterica
ATGTAAATTTGCATTTTGGGTTTCAGTATATATTTTGCATTTTTGGCTGCATTTCATTGAATCAAATTGTAAAAATGCAAATGAGAGTTGAGGGTTTGCATTTTGCATTTTGGAAGCTTGCACGACCTACAGTTTTGATATTTTGCATTTTGTATTTTTGCATTTAGGAATAAAACCCAGCTCAAAATGCAAAATTTGAAAATTTAGCATTTCAAAAAAAAAGTTTTAGAAGTATATCAAGACCGGTCTTGTTTGAAAGAGGACGAAAAACTGAATCTAACGGTATAATTTTTTTGTTAAAATTCTTAAAAACGAACGAGTTATGATCATTTAAAGTAAATGGTGAGCTTTTTTTGTGAATTTCTTGTTTTTTTCAATTTTTCATTTTTGCCCTTAAACAATGTCCACGTGTCATCACCAGAGGGGTTCTTTAGGTTCTATGTTTAAGGGAGGTTCTTTATTTAACCATACCCTATATATATATATAAGTCACAAATTAGATTATGGAGAGGTAGAATCACAAACTAAGTGTTATGTTAAATCACAAGTTAGTTATATTATGGTGAATTGCATATCAACTCAAAGGATAGAATTAATAAAACAGGCCAAAGAGTTCTATTGCAAAACTAGTGTTTAAATGGGTTTAAGACTCAATCACGAATTAGCACATATTTTCATAATCGCAAATTAGTGCAACATTCAGAATCAAAAATTAATGCAACTTTCAGAATCGCAAATTAGCACATATTTTCATAATCGCAAATCAGCTGCTACTTTCAGAATTGCAAATTAGCACATATTTTCAGAATCTCAAATTAGTCCAGCTTTTAGAATCTCAAATCAGCACATATTTTCAGAATCGCAAATTAGTACAGATTTTCAGAATCACAAATTGGTTCACATTGAGGAATCACAAATTACCTTAGAAACCTCGAATCACAAATTACGGTTAAAACTACAATCACAAATAAGGCCTTAGGGCCCAATCGCAAAATGTGAATTATTATGACGAATCGTGAACTAATATACGAGAACTTTCTATGTATGTGATTGCGGTAAAATCGTAGATTTGAATATCTTATTGCTACATCTGTTAGAGTTACTATAAGGTAAGTATTCTTACTTGCAATCTAACTTAATGTCAACCATGAATGATTATATGTGAGTACATGTAGGGTAGCTAAAATAACTAATAATCTTATGTGATTGCTTGATGAGATGGACACTTCTGTGTCGGGTATGTATGACCGACACTTCTGTGTCGGGTATGTATGACCGACACTTCTGTGTCGGGTATGTATGACCGACACTTCTGTATCAATTATGTATGACCGATTGCCATGACGACGGGTATAATGAGACCGATTACTACGGTAGCAGGTACGAGTTAAATGACATGGGATAGTTATGTGCATGTTATGTGAATGTGATTATGTTGAATTGTTTTGGAATGTAAGTAATGTACTGGATAAGCTCCGCGCTTACTTCTGTTAACTATTTCAGGACAGGAACATAAGGGAGCTCCAGCACAGTGAAGACAACTCACTTTGAAGAATAGTCTTTTCTAATTAAATGTTTTCAATAGTTTTAATTACTACAAGCGAGACTTGATGTGGACAGGGCGGACATCAAGGGAAGGAATGTAAGGCCTAGTTAAACAGGTGCATTAGGTGCAACCCAGGGCACCGAATCAAAAAGTGCCCACAGAAAACAGGAATAGGAAGCCCAGCATGGCAACAACCACTGATGATCACTCATGGGAGAGAGAGGAAGAAAGTTGAGACGCCAAAAGCAAGAGGTCGGGCTTTCCAGATGACAGTTGAAGTAACGACCAATGAACCAGATGTGATAGCAGGTACTTTTTTTGTCAACTCCTTACGTACATTAGTATTGTTTGATTCCGACGTCACTAGGACCTTTGTATCTTCCTCTTTTTGTAAAGGCTTTTTAATAGAACCAGTGAAGTTAGAAACACAGTTAAAAGTAGAGATAGCCGACGATAAGGCTTTGAACGTGTCTACTATTTAAGCGAACAATGTAATAGTGATGGATGATGTGAAATTTCCCATAACCTTATCCCTACACCGGTGAGAGAATTTCAAGTGGTCGTAGGAAGGGATTGGTTGGGCCGGCATCAAGCGAACATCCTGTGTAAGAATGGAATCATCCGTATACAGAACTCTAGTAAGAGAGAAATTTCGATTTTTAGGAAGCGCCAAAAGGTTATGTCAGCATTCTTCACGGTAACAAAATAGGCCAAGTATATGTATAAGGGTTGTGAAACATCCCTTGCTCATGTCGTTGATAGTAAAATAAAAAAGAAGAAATTGACTGTGTCGGTTGTACCCATAGTTCGGGAGTATCCTAAAGTTTTCCTTAAGACCTGCCGGGGGTTCCACTTGACATGCAAGTGGAATTTAGAATTGATCTTGTACCCAGAACTGCACCAATTGCCAAAGTGCCGTATCGTTTAACACCGCCGGAGATGCAAGAGCTAATGTTACAACTGCAAGAACCATTAGACAAGGGGTTCATTCGTCCGAGTAGTTCACCGTGGGGAGCACCAATACTTATCGTAAAGAAGAAAGATACGACGTTTCAAATATGTATCGACTACTGAAAAAAGTGACAGTAAAGAACAGATATCCGTGTCCCAGGATTGATGACTTATTCCATCAGTTGCAAGGGACGGCATGGTTCTCTAAGATTGATCTGCCGGCCGGGTTATCATCAATTAAAGGTTTGGGAAGAAAATGTAGCAAAGACTGTGTTTTGCACCCGTTACGGGCATTTTGAGTTTGTGGTAATGCTATTTGGTCTCACGAATGCGCCAGCGGCATTCATGGATTTAATGAATAGGGTTTGTCGACTTATGTTAGACAAGTCTGTGATAGTCTTCATTGACGATATTTTGATCTATTCAAAGACCAAAGGCGAACACGATGGTCACTTGAGAGAAGCATTGAGAACTTTAAGGAATGAGAAACTATATACCAATTTTTGAAGTGTGAGTCTGGCTTCAAGAAATACAATTTCTCTGGCATGTAGTAAACAAATACGGTATTACGGTAGATCCTGCGAAGATTGAGGTGGTAATGAGATGGGAAGCACCGAAGAGTCCGACGGAGATTAAGAGTTTCTTGGGGTTAGCTGGTTATTACCGAAGGTGTATACATAACTTCTCAAAAATTGCAGTACCTTTGTGTTGGGGTTTGTGGGATCAAAACCGATAAGCACGGCGGAATCAAAACCAAACCCCAAACCCAGTGATCTCAACTAGATCAACTAGGGGAACAAACACAGATAATATACAAACATATATATCTAAAAGGTTTAGTGTTATAAATATCATACCATTTATACCTTTGGACTACTATATGGGGATACACAGTCACTGCACCATAAACATGGCTACTACCCGTGTGTGTGTTGCTAACCACTGTTGTTGACCTAGCTGCTGCAAGGGGCTGTCGACGAGAAGGGGGCTGCCAAGGGGGTTGTCGCCGAGAAGGGGTACCACCGCTGGCCATCACTATCGCAAACCACCACCACCGTAGGTGGGTGGTGTTCGGCCGACGCACAAGGGGAGAGAGGGAGAGAGAGGGCTTGTGAGTTTTCTTGAGCCTTAAGGTTTCTTAATGCCTAATTACCTAAGCTAATCCCCTTAAATACCATTTAAGTGGATTAATCTTTAAAGCCCGACAGTGTTTATAACTTTAAACACTTTGCAAATTCTACCCTCTAGGTTTTATCCTTATTAATTAATATACCAATTAACTCATAATCACTAATCAAACCTTTTAGTTAGATATTAAACTTAATTTTTAATTTCTTCCAAATAATAAATAAACTATTTATTATTTATTTCCTTGACGAATAATTAACTATTAATTATCAACACACATAGTGTATTCTTTATGAACTTGGTTCGAGTTAGGTGTGCATTCGTGTGACCCTTTAATGCCTTATAGTGTTCGGATATAATGACACATGTACATTATCTATGCACACAATCTTGTGCAAGATAAGATACACTTCTTGTACATCATTGGCCTAAGGAGGTCCTATCCAGACACTTAAGTTAACCATGACTATAAAATCTTTTATGTCCAGAGATTATAATCCTCACACGGATTAACCGGCTTTTCCTATTGTATCACGATATTCCGTAATTTGAACTTTAGACATGGAGCACATGGTCAATTCTAAAATTCATATTATGTTTCTTTTCTCTAATCTCGACTAACTGTAGTAACAAATTTACCGAATGATGATCATTCTATCCGAGCGCGGCCACACATTTCACATAGTCTCAACCGTCAAGGGACCCGGAAACATCTCTTCTTATAAAAGAAGGTGCAAATCCCATCTTGACTGATTGCATTCGATCACATGGCTTTCACTGCACCCAGATACGCCTCGTATGATCACTCAGTTACGGCATGACGTTAAGACGCACTAAAGTACAAAAGTCCCCGTGTCCCAAACCAAACATCTCAGGTCACCTCCAATCAAGCTTACTTTGACTTGGCTCTATTAAGTATACTCGATGCAAATCACCTCCAGTATTTGTACGTCCTGATAAATATCTATAAATAATTGGTCATAGCCTTGTGCTTATATTCTATATACAAAAAAATCATCATATATTTATAATAGCGTTATATCCTTGTTATAGCTCCACCTACATCAAGCAGCTAGGGAAAATTTAAATACTACTAAACTTGTATAAGGTTAAATATGCTAAAAATGAAAAACTTTAAAACAATTATATAAGAGCTTTCTATTTCAAAAACTATGAAATGCAAATACAAAATTATGGGTTTCAAGTTTGGTCCATGGTTATAATCACTTTCTAAACTAGCTGCTACATTCTATATACTGCATCCCTATAGAATAGCATGTTTCTCATGCTTAGCTTTCAAAGAATTTTTTATTAGAGAATAAAGTGTTATTTCTATTTATAAATAGAGGGGTTAAATGTGTAAATATATTTATATATTTATCTAAGTTTGTAATATGAAGTAAGAGGAAGGACTTAAAAGTGAAAAGAATAGAAGATGAGGGGCTAGTTATGTATAAGATTGAATTTGGTTCCATAAAAGGGATGAAGCCTTGACTTAGTAAAAAATTCAACCAAGAAATTAGAAAGGAAATGGGTGGAGTCTTCTGGAAGCCATGAGAAGGAGAAAAAGTGCCAAGAAATAGAGATTTGAAGATCTAATAGCTAAATTGAAGAAATTAATAATCATACTAGCATCAATGTATGGTTTTCTACCTTTTTAGATGATTTCTTGAAGAAATTAGGGGTTAGGTTAAGATATGTTCTTGAAACATATTTCTTTTTATTATTATGAGTTTGAGTTAAATTTCAAGGAGATAGGAACTTAACTCGACACTTGCATGTTGAATGTAACACCCGGTTTCACGAGCTTAATATTAGTAATAATTTAAAACTTTTAAGTATACTTATCAAGACGTACAAACACCAAAACTATATTTATTCCAACTAAACACAACATTTCTGTACACACAATACACACATTACACTTACACGCGTTTCACTTAACTCACATGACACTTTCTACAATCGTTTGAGGACCTACATAAAACTTCCAACTAGTTAGGACACTCCGAAGAGTCGTGCCTGTACTAGCTACACTTGCAACAGAACTTACCCAAACACTCTTTGGCATAATGTCCTGGGAGTCCACATTTATAACAAACTTTCGCTTTATACCTGCATTCCTCAGCGTGATTCTTACAACAAACTTCACATATCACTCTAACTCTAGATCCACCAGCTTCAGTCTGTGTTTTTGTTCTCTTAGTTTCCTCGTGAATTTCTTCTTCTTTCGACCTTTGAAATTCTTCTCGAACAGCACTTTTTACTTCTCTCCTCATTTCCGTTATAACTGACGGCATATTTCTGCGAAAACACTTATCCAACTGGTCAGACATCACCTCTCGGAGGTGTCTCGTAGGTATGGCTCCACGTCTACTTCCATATACAGAGATATGATCTTGAAGTTCGCCTATAGCAGTCAGATCCAAAGTCTCCTCACGTGTTTCCTCATTCTCAACTTGCTGATTTATGTTTCTATTCATATCTCTGCAACAAAAGAACTCTTAATTAGTACAAATACAACTTCACTTTACACATTCTTTCTTAACAAACCGTTTAAGTTTCACTCATTAGTATTCTAACTATATCTTCACATCTTTTTATTCGGACTCATAGATTACTTTCTTAACTTATCTTTTACACTTTAAACAACAAGCTTATACGACTACCACTCTCTTATTATATATTACGGACTAGAGTGAATATCTAATATAATCTCATCAGTATCAATAATAACCCCAAAAACATAATTAACAACTATTACTGCTTGGTATTAACAAACCTTACTTTACACGAGTCAGTACACACAGAACAGACACTCACAACCTTTTACAAAACCACTAATCTATAACATTATAAACAAAATCTCTGACTCGCGAACTTACTAATACAGTTACAACAAAACCACTAAAGAAAACACTTATAACTATCCTTCCCTCCCCGCTTGCTCCCTATGTCGTCATTGAGGATGCCTTTCCGTTGTCAGATGGAGCATTCTTGTTCTTTGACCAGAGGAAGATTCGTCTACTCTCATGCCTCGTCTTGCCGTACATTCCATAATCTTATGCCCCGGTTTAAAACATTTAAAACACACCCTTTCTTTAAACTCGCATTCATCTCCCGTATGTCCCATACGTCCACATCCCATACATCTGGTAGTAACTTTCGTACAATCTCCGGTATGATAAGTGCGGCATTTACAACACCAAGGACCATTAAACCTCGACCTTTAAGAGGAATCAGATTTCTTTACCGCAGAGGATTGTCCTTCTAGGGAAACAAACAGCGGTAATTTTCTCTTCTTACTCTTATTCACTTGATCACTTTCATAGAGTAGACATTCTTCTTCGATCTGCGGTGCTATCTGAAATGCTTGTTTCAAGCTTGTAGCGATTTTAACACAAACACGATGTCCGATCGGCAATATACTTGCAAATTTCTGTATCTTGGAGTTTTCATCAGGTAGTAACCTTGGAAGAAACTCTATTTTATCTTTAAAAGCTCTATTTTATCAGGTAGTAACCTTGGAATATACTTGATTTCCTTTTTGGAGCTTGTTAAGTTCCTGCTATATATACTCTTCGTTGAAATCAGTGCAATACTTGCTCATCAGCTTCTCTCGAAATTGTTCCCAAGTCAATGTATCTAACACTTTCTTACCGACCAAAGCTTCCACAGCGTTCCACCATGAAGCAGCACCATCTTTCAACATGTGTATTGCGTAGTCCACACGATACTCCGGTGCACTACCACAAAACTCAAAAATCTCCTCCATTTCTCGAAGCCATTGAGTAGCAACAGAAGGGTCGTCACTACCGCTAAAACTAGGAGGTTTGCAGAAAAGAAATTCTTGGAAAGCGTTATACTTATCATCTCTACTTTTAATCGAATGAGACAACATCTCTTTGGTCAGTCGCAGCTCTATTTCCAACCGTCGAACATAAGCCTCCCGCTCTTTTTCACGTTTCAAGTCTTCAGTATAGTGGCAAAAAACTTCGTCTCCCACTTCTAAACGAAGGCGAGCCATTCTATCTCCCGCGAGCACAATATCTTGCTCAGTTCTATTTTGGTTTCCCGACATTTTAGTCTATTACTGATAAAGAAAGAGTTATGTGAAGCGCGACTCACTTTCGAACTATTAACACTACAAGTTAGTTCACAACACACAGTAATCATATAACACTCACACTCAATCCCAATCATCCCACAAGGAACACCTAACGATGGTCGGGCCCGAGTTTGAGATCGAATACTTTTACAAGTGCTCGATTCCCTCAAACTTAGGCTCTGATACCTAATTGTAACACCCGGTTTCACGAGCTTAATATCAGTAATAATTTAGAAAATTTTAAGTATACTTATCAAGACGTGCAGCGGAAACTAAACACTGATTATAAAATATAAAGTGGTATTATTCAACTTTGCGATTATAAACATGAAAAGCCAAGTAACAAAACAAACCGGTATTACCGTACTACTAACCGACCATCGGATCACAAGATATAAAGTATAACAAGGTAGTGTTCCTGGAAAGAAACTATAAGTACCAACAAGGACCCGCCTCACCAGGCTGCCTAAATCTTTACCTGTAAAAGGGTAAAACATGAACCGGTTACCTACACTAGCTAGTGAGTACAGATTACACATAAGTATCAATAAGCATGCTATCACAACACAGGAAAAGCACACAAGGCTATCCTATCACATCGTGGAGTGCCAACATATCAGAGGGAGTCATATCTCGCGGGGTTGCAAATCCCGCTCAACGAATCCAACTGAGATATCAGCAACACCAATCCATGCTGGTGGGGAAACAAAGAGCAACCCCCTGAGCACGTTGCGGAGCCATCTGGGCTCAATTAGGCCTTAGTTACAAACCAAGACCCCACTGTTTGTCAAGGAACGGCGGTCCTGCAGAACCTACGACCCAGCGTGCACCACCGAGTCACCGTTGATCCCGAATAACCAGCCATCTAGGCCCTCAAGGGATCCAGCCGCAATATAGCCAGCTGACCTCAACCGAGTTTGGAAACTATAAACAGTTTCCCGAGTGTCCGGACATAAGTACACAAACTTGAGCACAGAGTACAACTAAGTACTACTAGGCCCATTTTGAGGATGTTACATTGAATCTGACACATGCATGTTGAATTTTGAAGGGGTTTAAGTTGAAATTTGTGTTTATTGTGATAATGGGTCAAGTACTTTAAAGCTATGAAATTGATCGTAGGTATTAACTAAAGATTTAACTTTGTGACTACAACTGTTATGAAAGATTGTAATTGGTGAATCATGTCGAACAGGTGAGTCATACAACCCATTTAACTTATTTGTAAAATGTGCAGATGTATGATTATTCGTGTTATAGCCTGGGTGGCAATAATTTGTGAATAGCCTGGGCGGCAATAAATTGTGAATAGCCTGGGTGGCGTATTTATAACGTGCCTGGGTGGCATATTTATAACTAGCCTGGGTGGCATAATTATAACTAGCCTGGGTGGCATTAATTGTGATAGCCTGGGTGGCAAATTTGTAGTCTGTATGACAATTATATTTGTTTGTTGATTGATGTATCGTACATTTTGTGTTTAAGTGGTGGTGATTGTATGTACTCACTAAGCTTTATAGCTTACCAGTTGTTGATTAACCCTTTTCACGTGTTCCCGGTACTTCTGGAAAGGGAAAGGGCAAAGAACCCGCTTGAGCCGACAGTGTGATGCTTCCTAAATTATTATTTAGTAGAAAAATACGTTTTCCATGTTTATATGATATTTTGCTATAGTTATTTTTCTACTTCTTTTTCCAAGTGCAGGATAACCCTAAGGGGTTATGGGTTTTTTTCTACCAATTAGGGCCCTCCCTTCACCGCCCCCATGTGGATGGTCTACAGGGTTCATAACTACTCCTCTTACTACAGGGCGCTTACCTAGCCAACGCTTAGATCCGGCTCTACCCGAACTTTTCTTGTTCACCCCAACATTCCCCACTTGTCCAACTGTTGCTGAGCAGTTTTTGGATATCAAACGCACCTCCCCAGAAGGTAATTCTAATGTGGCCGATTTCCCTTCTTTTGCAATCAGTTTCACTACAGCACCCGCTGCTCTAGCTAATTGTCCACCCTTTCCAAGTGTGATTTCTATGTTATGTATGGTAGTGCCTAAGGGCATATCGGTTGAAGTAGATTCTTCTTTTTTATCAATCAAAACCCCTTCCCAAACTGTACAAGCTTCTTCCAAAGCATACGGCTTTCTGGATGTAGATGGTGATATCTATACCATGGATCTTATATATATGGTATAATGAAGTACCACATGGGTGGATATATAGGAATCAAAATCTGATGAATCACTCATGTTATGATCTTCTACATCCTAG
>OX359294.1:1197500-1728154 GCA_947179395.2 Pulicaria dysenterica
CATCAGTATCTGGTTGATACAGTTCAAGTTGTGTAAGGTCCTTTGAAAAAGAGTCTTTCTCCAGAATCTGCGTGTCTAGCACGTATTTTTTAGAGGAAATAGGTATTGAATCAAGATGATAATGATCAGATATATCAACACAATACAAGGCATCATCTTGAGAGAATGGTTGCTTCATGGATTTTTGGATATCGAAGGTAACAACTTGATCAGCTACTCTAAGAGATAGTTTGCCATCACAAACATCGATAAGAGCGCGTGAAGTAGCCATAAATGGTCGGCCTAAGATAAGAGGAACATTTTTTTCCTCATCCATGTCAAGGATAAAAAAGTCAACAAGGAAGATAAATTTATCGACTTTGACCAAAATATTTTCATAAATCCCCCGTGGATATTTCACAAATCGGTCTGCTAGCTGAATAGACATTTTTGTTGGGTTAGGTTCACCTAGACCTTGCTTTGCAAACATGGAATAGGGCATGAGATTAATGCTAGCTCCTAGATCGGCTAAAGCATTATTAACATAGAGTTGTCCTATTTCACATGGGATAGTGAAGCTACCTGGGTCGGTTTTCTTCACTAGAAGTTTGTTTTGTAGGATGGCTGAACATTCTTCACTAAGAACGACAGTTGACAGGTCCTCTAGTTTCCTTTTATTGCTCAGCAATTCTTTAAGGAACTTGGCATATTTTGGCATTTGAGCCAAAGCTTCAACAAATGGGATATTGATTTGAAGTTGTTTGAAAAGTTCAAGGAACTTTTTGTAAGGCTCCTCCAATTGTTCTTTCTTCAGTCACTGAGGATAAGGAATCCTGGGCTGATATTTAGGAATCTGGGACTTAACTTGCGCAGTACTTCTTGGACGGAGCCTGTTATGCGCTTTGTTAATTCCTTCGACTGGTACCTGAAATTCGGGAGATTCCAAATCTGGATTTTCTTTGGATATGGCGGGGGGTTTTCTTTGGATATGTCATTTTCGTGATTGACGAAACGACTTTCGACAGCTAAAGAAAATCTGTCAAGTAAGCTCTCAATCTTTGATTGAGTTTGTGGTGGTTGTCGGTTTTGAGATGAAACCAAACTCTGTTGGTTGTGATTTTGATGAGGGAATCCGGGAGGGGAATTACTAGAAGTACCCGCTCCGGATTTCCAGGAAAGATTTGGATGATTTCTCCAACCAGAGTTATATGAGTTTGAGTAGGGATTGTTTTGGGGTCTTTGAGTACCCATGTAATCCACCTCTTCTGTAGAGGCGAAATTGTTGCCAGTTTGGCAATCTCTACTCAAGTGAGGTCCATTGCAGAACTCACATGTAGACTGCACTACATTTACTTTCATTTGCTCGAGCTTTTGGGATAAAGCTTCAACTTGTGCAGTGAGTAAGGTGACAGTATCAACAGGGATGATACCTGTTGTTTTGTGTTGTTTCATTCGCGATGAATGCCACTGATAGCTATTCATAGCCATTTCTTCAATGAGCTCATGAGCTATCTCGGGAGTTTTGTTTGTGATTGCACCTCCTGCTGCAGTATCGATCATTTGGCGTGTAGCCACTGTCAGACCATTATAAAACGTTTGAACTTGAAGCCACATTGATAATCCGTGTTAGAATATGCCCACTAATGCACGTACGCCATATAGACCGATGCTGATGATGTATGGGCCTATTAGGTCATACACCGGGGACTAACCTGACATCAACTAAAGTAAAGGGACCAAAATTGACAAAAGACAAAAGCTGACATCGTTGGCCGCGATAGCGCTGCTAATGTTAAGGGTTTAGCGCCGCTAAACCTTAACGGTTAGCGCCGCTAAGGCTGCATGTACTTTGTGTCATATCACTGACAGGCCGCGATAGCGCTGCTATCCATAAGGGGTTAGCGCCGCTACGGCTGCATGTGATTTATGTCAAATCACCTCCCAAGCTGGCCAATGCGTGGGTAACACCTTGAAACGACTTTTGCCGGTCATGTGGGGTTTATTTGGAGTCTGGAGACAGATGAGAAGGGTGTAATTTAATTCTCTTGCTCTCTCATGTTTCTCTCTAAGGAAAAACACTCATTTCACTCTCTAAAGTGCCATTGTGACTTTCAGAGAGTTTTGGTAAGATTTCCAGATTGGTCCTGTGTAGTTGATGTTCCAAAAGCGATATTCAAATTGAAGTATCACAATGGCTTGCTAGCACTTGAGGTTGGCGTGTTACCGGTGTATACTTCAATAGTTGATCCGTGTTTCATTCTTGGAGCATCACCACCGAGAGACAAGAGGAATTCTGGAGCTAAGGAGAAAGGTATAACCACCTCTTTCCTTTACATGTTGCATTTCTTGAACATAGAGTTTGGTCCTCTTTTGGGATTTCTTGTTTTTATGCTTTGATGGCTTGTACCTTGCTTCCGCTGCTAACCCACAAAATCCCAACAGTGGTATCAGAGCCACCTCTATGTTAGATTTGCACATGGTGGCCTGAAAAATCCCCAAATCGAAATGTTTGTTTTCTGTTCGTACCGGGTTAGCGGCGCTAACCTCGAGTTAGCGGCGCTAACTCTTAAACTTAGTGGCGCTAACGCGTTGCTACAGATTTTGGTTTTCATGTTAAAAACAGTTTTGGTCTCGTGAATTTTTTGGCATTCTGTGTTTCTGGAAATTTGTTCCAGATTTTATTTTAGTAATTTTGTTACCATTTTGCATGTTTGGTTGTATGTGGTTGATTTGAAATTGGTAAACCTTGCCTTTGACCTTGTGGTTGATTTTCTGTGTTTGGATGCATTTGGTGATTTTAAATCACACTGGGCTGTAATATTTATTAATTCAGATTTTTTTGTAATAATATTGTGGCTTGCATGTCATTTCATTCATCCGTGTAATTTGTAATAGATAAAATAGGAAAATTATGGCTTGTATGCCATTTATTTTAATGATGTTTAGTAATGTGTATGAGTAGTTAGAATCGAGTTTTAGATCGATTAAAGTGGTTAAAACGGGATTTTCAGAAGCTGTCGTAGAACAAGGACGAAGTCTGCTGTGTAGACCCTTCCTGCCCCCGTAGGAAAAAGTTCCTACCCCCATAGGAACAAGTTACTACCCCCGTAGGAAAAAGTTCCTACCCCCGTAGGGGGATGTTTTTCAGATTTGTAGAAATTTAGTTCCTACCCCCGTAGGAGAATGTTCCTACGGCCGTAGGAGGGTGTTTTTCAGGGTTATTGAAATTAAGCCTTCTGTGGCCGTAGGAAAAGGTTTCTGTGGCCGTAGTAGTGTTGTTTGGTCTTCTGCGGCCGTAGGCCTTATCTTCTGCGGCCTTAGGACCCTGTCCAATGTTGTTAGAATTGTGACGCGTATTTTAACTAAGGCTTTTGAATGTTAAGTGATAACCCAGTGTTGTGTGATATGTTAGGCGTTCTTGAAGAACCGGAAGGCGTTGATCGTTGTGTTAGCTAATCGTGAACTTAAGGTGAGTACCAGTTTCCCATGAGGCTCAGTAAGTAGTGCTAACCCCTGTGTGTTTTTAATGTGTAATTGGTGCTCCCACATGTGTGTGCGTAAGGTATGTTATAATGTGATATGCCATGCTACAGTGTTATATTGACAGTGACTAAAAGTATGTAACGTGAATCATGTGGTAAGTATATGTTATGATTAAGTTATACTCGCATGTTAGTTCACTAGTATGAACAGTATTTGCTGTGACTATATGCGCGCATGTTATTGGATCCTGATTGGATCACTTATTGTTTGTGTACTTATGTCCGGACACTAGGGAAACTGCTTATAGTTACCAACTCGGTTGAGGTCAGCTGGCTATATTGCTGCTGGATCCCTTGAGGACCTAAATAGCTGGTTTTTCGGGATCAGCGGTGACTCGGTGGTGCACGCTGGGTCGTAGGTTTTGTAGGACCGCCGTTCCTTGACAAACAGTGGGGTCTTGGTTTGTAACTAAGGCCTAATTGAGCCCAGGTGGCTCCGCAACGTGCTCAGGGGGTTGCTTTTTGCTTCCCCACCAGCATGGATTGGTGTTGCTGATTTCTCAGTTGGATTCATTGAGCGGGATTTGCAACCCCGCGAGATATAACTCCCTCTGATATGTTGGCACTCCACGATGTGATAGGATAGCCTTATGTGTTTTTCCTGTGTTGTGATAGCATGCTTATTGATACTTATGTGCAACCTGTGCTCACTAGCTAGTGTAGCTAACCGGTTCATGTTTTACCCTTTTACAGTTAAAGATTTAGGCAGCCTGGCGAGGCGGGTGCTTGTGGGTAAATATATTTAGCTTTTATGGAACACTTTGTTGTTGTAAATTTTTTGTGATCCGATGGTCGGTTGGTAGTCGGTAATACCGGTTTGTTTTGTTACTTGGCCTTCCATGTTTATAATCGCCAAGTTGGATAATAACACTTTATATCTTATAATCAGTGTTTAGTTTTCGATGCACGTCTTGATAAGTATACTTAAAATGTTTTAAATATTACTGATTTTAAGCTCGTGAAACCCGGTGTTACAATTAGGTATCAGAGCCTAAGTTTGAGGGAATCGAGCACTTGTAAAAGTATTCGATCTCAAACTCGGGCCCGACCATCGTTAGGTGTTCCTTGCGGGATGATTGGGGTTGAGTGTGAGTGTTATGTGATTATTGTGTGCTGTGAACTAACTTGTAGTGTTAATAGTTAGAAAGTGAGTCGCGCTTCATATAGTTTTTTCTTTACCAGTAATAGACTACAATGTCGGAGCAGCAAAATAGTACTGAGCAAGACGTTGTGCTAGCGGGAGATAGAATGGCTCGTCTTCGCCTTGAAGTAGGAGAAGAGGTTTTTCGCTACTACTCCGAGGACTTGAAGCGTGAGCAAGAGCGAGAGGCTTATGTCAGACATTTAGAAGAGGAGTTGTGGCTAACCAGAGAAATGTTGTCTCATTCGATTAAGAGTAGAGATGATAAGTATAACGTTTTCCAAGAATGTATTTTCTGTAAACCTCCTAGTTTTAGCGGTAGTGACGACCCTTCTGTTGCTACTCGATGGCTTCGAGAGTTGGAGAAGATTTTTGAGTTTTGTGTTACTGCACCGGAATATCGTGTGGACTACGCAATACACATGTTGAAAGATGGTGCTGCTTCATGGTGGAACGCTGTGGAAGTTTCGGTCGGTAAGAAAGTGTTAGATACAGTGACTTGGGAACAATTTCGAGAGAAGCTGATGAGCAAGTATTGCACTGATTTCAACGAAGAGTATATAGAGCAAGAACTTAATAAGCTCCCAGAAGGAAATCAATCTATGAGAGACTTAATCAGAGCTTTTAAAGATAAAATAGAGTTTCTTCCAAGGTTGCTACCTGATGAAAACTCCAAGATACAGAAATTTGCAAGTATATTGCCGATCGGACATCGTGTTTGCGTTAAAACCGCTACAAGCTTGAAACAAGCATTTCAGATAGCACTGCAGATAGAAGGAGAATGTCTTCGCTATGAAAGTGATCAAGCGAATAAGAGTAAGAAGAGAAAATTACCGCTGTTTATTTCCTTAGAAGGACAATCCTCTGCGGTAAAGAAAGCTGATTCCTCAAAAAGACCGAGGTCTAATGGTCCTTGGTGTTGTAAATGTCGCACTTATCACACCGGAGAATGTACAGAAGCTACTACCAGATGTATGGGATGTGGACGTATGGGACATGTGGGAGATGAATGCGAGTTTAAAGAAAGAGTGTGTTTTAAATGTCTTAAGCCGGGGCATAAGATTATGGATTGTACTGGAAGATGAGGCAAGAGAGTAAACGAATCTTCCTCTGGTCAAAGAACAAAAATGCTCCCGGTGACAACTGAAAGGCGTCCTCAGTGATGACATAGAAAGCCAGCAGGAAAGGAAGGATCGTTATAAGTGTTTTTATTTAGTAGTTTTGTTGTAACTGTATTAGTAAGTTCGCGAGTCAGAGATTTTGTTTATAATGTTGTAAATTAGTGGTTTTGTAAAAGGTTGTGAGTGTCTGTTCTATGTGTACTGACTCGTGTAAAGTAAGGTTTGTTGATACCAAGCAGTAATAGTTGTTAATTATGTTTTTGAGGTTATTAATGATACTGATGAGATTATATTAGATATTCACTTTAGTCCGTAAAATATAATAAGAGAGTGGTAGTTGTATAAGCTTGTTGTTTAAAGTGTAAAAGATAAGCTAAGGAAGTAATCAATAAATCCAAATAAATGGTGTGAAGATATAGTTAGAATACTAACGAGTGAAACTAAAACGGTTTGTTAAGAAAGTATGTGTAAAGTGAAGTTGTATTTGTACTAATTAAGAGTTCTTTTGTTGCAGAGATATGAATAGAAACATAAATCAGCAAGCTGAGAATGAGGAAACTCGTGAGGAGACTTTGGATCTGACTGATATAGGCGAACTTCAAGATCATATCTCTGTATATGGAAGTAGACGTGGAGCCATACCTACGCAACACCTCCGAGAGGTGATGTCTGACCAGTTGGATAAGTGTTTTCGCAGAAATATGCCGTCAGTTATAACGGAAATGAGGAGAGAAGTAAAAAGTTCTGTTCGAGAAAAATTTCAAAGGTCGAAAGAAGAAGAAATTCACGAGGAAACTAAGAGAGCAAAAACACAGACTGAAGCTACTGGATCTAGAGTTAGAGTGATATGTGAAGTTTGTGGTAAGAATCACGCTGGGGAATACAGGTATAAAGCGAAAGTTTGTTATAAATGTGGACTCCCAGGACATTATGCCAAAGAGTGTTTGGGTAAGTTCTGTTACAAGTGTAGCCAGTGCGGGCACGACTCTTCGGAGTGTCCTAACTAGTTGGAAGTTTTATGTAGGTCCTCAAACGATTGTAGAAAGTGTCATGTGAGTTAAGTGAAACGTGTTTTAGTGTAATGTGTGTATTGGGTGTACAGAAATGTCGCGTTTAGTTGGAATAAATATAGTTTGGTGTTTGTAACTTTTGTATAAATTGTGGTTGTTGCCCAGTGTAGGATAATTGTGGTAGCATGCGATCAGGTGTGTGATCGAGGTTGGGCCTAGTAGTACCTAGTTGTACCATCCTCTTTAAGGAGGGTAGATTTGTAACATCCTCAAAATGAGCCTAGTAGTACCTAGTTGTACCCTATGCTCAAGTAGTTGTACCTTGACTTTAAATAAATATTTTAATGGTTGTTTTATGTCTTAGTTAATTAAAGTGGATATATGAGGTGCCATATGAAAGTTAAGATTAATAAGTAAAAGTGATAGAATGCTAAATGGTTTCGTGTAATGGTTCCATAGATATCCCCGTTGGTTGAAACGAGTTAGCGTGTGACAAGTTGTAAGTTGAAAAGGGGAACAAAATACCATCGTGGGGTATTAAATCCACTTAAGTCGGTTTATGTGTGTGTGTGTCCTTATCCCCTGTTGAGTTGAAACCCAAACACAGTGTATACTCATACACTTTTACGTTTTTGCAAACACACACACACTAGCTCTCTTGATTGTTGGAGAAGAAATCAAGAAACAAGTGAATTGCTTGTGATCCCAATAGCAACTACACATATTAATTGTTGTTCTTCAACTAAATTGTAAGTATTTTTCCATGTGGAAACCTATTTTTGTCATATGAGGAAGGAATCACCATTTTGATGGTGTAAATTATGTTCTCGTGATGGGTTTTGATGTTTAAACTGGTGGTAAGCTCCAAATGATGTTTAGTAATGTGTATGAGTAGTTAGAATCGAGTTTTAGATCGATTAAAGTGGTTAAAACGGGATTTTCAGAAGCTGTCGTAGAACAGGGACGAAGTCTGCTGTGTAGACCCTTCCTGCCCCCGTAGGAAAAAGTTCCTACCCCCGTAGGGGGGTGTTTTTCAGATTTGTAGAAATTTAGTTCCTACCCCCGTAGGAGAATGTTCCTACGGCCGTAGGAGGGTGTTTTTCAGGGTTATTGAAATTAAGCCTTCTGTGGCCGTAGGAAAAGGTTTCTGTGGCCGTAGTAGTGTTGTTTGGTCTTCTGCGGCCGTAGGCCTTATCTTCTGCGGCCTTAGGACCCTGTCCAATGTTGTTAGAATTGTGACGCGTATTTTAACTAAGGCTTTTGAATGTTAAGTGATAACCCAGTGTTGTGTGATATGTTAGGCGTTCTTGAAGAACCGGAAGGCGTTGATCGTTGTGTTAGCTAATCGTGAACTTAAGGTGAGTACCAGTTTCCCATGAGGCTCAGTAAGTAGTGCTAACCCCTGTGTGTTTTTAATGTGTAATTGGTGCTCCCACATGTGTGTGCGTAAGGTATGTTATAACGTGATATGCCATGCTACAGTGTTATATTGACAGTGACTAAAAGTATGTAACGTGAATCATGTGGTAAGTATATGTTATGATTAAGTTATACTCGCATGTACTGTTCACTAGTATGAACAGTATTTGTTGTGACTATATGCGCGCATGTTATTGGATCCTGATTGGATCACTTATTGTTTGTGTACTTATGTCCGGACACTCGGGAAACTGCTTATAGTTTCCAACTGGGTTGAGGTCAGCTGGCTATATTGCGGCTAGATCCCTTGAGGGCCTAGATGGCTGGTTATTCGGGATCAACGGTGACTCGGTGGTGCACGCTGGGTCGTAGGTTCTGCAGGACAGTCGTTCCTTGACAAACAGTGGTGTCTTGGTTTGTAACTAAGGCCTGATTGAGCCCAGGTGGCTCCGTAACGTGCTCAGGGGGTTGCTCTTTGCTTCCCCACCAGCATGGATTGGTGTTGCTGATTTCTCAGTTGGATTCATTGAGCGGGATTTGCAACCCCGCGAGATATGACTCCCTCTGATAAGTTGGCACGCCACGATGTGATAGGATAGCCTTGTGTGCTTTTCTTGTGTTGTGATAGCATGCTTATTGATACTTATGTGCAACCTGTGCTCACTAGCTAGTGTAGCTAACCGGTTCATGTTTTACCCTTTTACAGGTAAAGATTTAGGCAGCCTGGCGAGGCGGGTGCTTGTGGGTAAATATATTTAGCTTTTATGGAACACTTTGTTGTTGTAAATTGTTTGTGATCCGATGGTCGGTTGGTAGTCGGTAATATCGGTTTGTTTTGTTACTTGGCCTTTCATGTTTATAATCGCCAAGTTGGATAATAACACTTTATATCTTATAATCAGTGTTTAGTTTCCGATGCACGTCTTGATAAGTATACTTCAAAAGTTTTAAATATTACTGATTTTAAGCTCGTGAAACCCGGTGTTACACATAGCACTACCAGCACCACTAATCAAACTCCAGCCACCAAACCCAGATCAAAACCACCGGCCACCATGTTGAAAATCCGATCAAACTAGAAAACCTCTCTCCTATTGTTCCATCAGTATTGTCTCTCTCTCCTCCATCATCTCTATCTTTTTTTCCGGCAAGAACAATCGGTGAAACCATGAAAGCGAAGAAATCATCCGAACCAAACTCAAACACACACACACACACACAAAAAGAACAATCGGTGAAACCATGAAAGCGAAGAAATCCTCAAATCAAACAATGAAGATGAATGTAAAACCATAAAATCAAATCAAACAATGAAGAAATCCGTCCTCTCTCTCTCCACACAATCACCTAGATCTGGTCTTGAATCAACGGCGGCGGCTAGGGTTTTCTAAGTTGGCGGCGGTGGTGTTACAGTAGATCTAGGGTCCGGAGGTGGTGGTGTTACAGTATCTAAGGTTCGGCGAATATAGGGTTTATAGAAGAAAGTTTGCTAGGTGGTGGCGGTGGTCCTTGGATAGATAGATAGAGAGAGAGAGAGAGGAGGGGGAGTGTGTGGGTGGTGGCTGTATGTGGCGCTGGCGTTGGATGGTGGTGATGGCGGTGGAGCAGACTACGGTGGAGAGGATGGGAGATGGTGGTGGTGATGTTGTTTGATAGTTGCCGGATGTTGATTGGGCGACCGGAGATGGTGGCGGTGGTAGGTGGCCATCGGGGATGGTGGTGGCGGTGTTAGATGGAGAGAGAGAGGAGAGGAGGATGAGGCAACAGGTCTGGGGAGTTTGAAAGAGAGTATAGGGTTTATTTTTTTTTAATAATTATTAGTTGATTAAAACAATAAAATAATGTTTTATGTATTATTTAAATAAATTAAGGTTAAAATAAAAGTACAAAAAAATAAGATGGGGGCATTTTAGTCTTTTTTAGTGGATTTGGACTAAGATTGAAACAAATGGTAATGTACAAGGACGAAAAATGTAATTAATGAAGCCTAAGGACCAAATGTGCAATTTTGTGTAAACCACAGGGACAAAAAATGTAATTAACAATGTGACAAACACAAAATAATATAAAGTAGATTATTTATGATGTTTGATTAAACATTAACCCGTTTCTTACCCACCCACCTGTTGTGATCTACTTTTTTATGTTATTTATTTGAATCTATGTATGTTAATAATGTATATGCTAAATATGAGCTGATATATATGTGCTGAAATGTTTGTGCATATGTGTGTGAGGGTGGGGGGGATATATATGCGGGAATATGTGTTGATATATGTCAATGGTGTATTGGTGTTGAAACATGAATACATTTGTGTATTTTTTTAATAATCATGCCAAGTAATGGTGAATTGAAATCATTTCATGCTTCAATGCACTTTCTGCTATCACATATCTTAGTGAATTAATTTGTGAAAGCAATTGTTTTATGTGGAGTGTTTTGGTTGGTATCAAGGAAAGGTTTCCTGTTCAAAAGTTCTCTTAAGTAGGAGTTTCCAGATGTTTTGAATGGTAGATGCTTAACGTTGAACCACCCATCTGACATGAAAGAAACGTCTTGTGAATACCATGTATCGTTTACTGAAGTAAGGTCCTTTCCACATCTCTCACCCACTCATCAAGGAAGACAGTTCGAGCTTTATCATAAGGAGCTTTCTAAACAGCGGGGCTATCTATTGTGTGATCATCTCCCATGACCGAGGATTGCGAATTACATTGAAAGAAATGTCATTAACACACAAACCTCTCATAATTTTCATATCAACTATGGTTCGTTCCAATATATGAAAAAATCATCTTTAGAATTATAACTCTGTTTTTTATTGATTATTGGGTTCTTTAACGATCTTCTAACAAAAGTTTTTTCAGCAGATTTTACTTTTTTTTAGCAAGTTCTCATATTTCACACGATCCTTTAGTAGTGACGGACATCTTTTGATTTATGAGCACCAAAAAAGTGTACATGAATTTGAGTATAAGAACCGGTAAACTTGTGGTGATAGTGCTTACACACCCATAACTCTGCTTCCAGTAGCACCAACTATGTTAATCTCTTGTAACAAGGGCTTATCATTCTTTCTTGCTTGAGCAGTTTTTCTCCGTGTTGTTGCTGCACCCTCAGTTACCTCTACTTGATGACTTTTTTTATTATCAGATTCTTCCAAATTGACATTTTCCGCTTATGTCTCTCCACCATTATCTGGACCCCTTTTGCCAAAAACCATTTTTGATTCTTTTATTGTTTGATTTGATACTTAATTTGAGAATTGATAATGAAGAAGTGGAGTAGTAGACTATCGACTATGAATAATGGATTAAAAGTTGTGAGTCGACTGTCGAGACTCGAGAATTTAAGAAGAAGAAGGTTAGAAGAAAATACCAACAATCAATTGGGTTTCCAAATTCAGTGAATTAAAGTCGATTGAGTTTACTATTCCATGTGTCAATCACTTACGGTGACCTTTAATATCTGAATTCGTTTTTGCGGGTTATCGATTTTGTAAATAGCAACAATCAATTGGGATTCCAAATTCGATGAATCAAAGTCGATTGAGGTTACTATTTCAGGAGTCGATTGGAATGCACATTGTTGTTGTGGAAGGGGGGTTTAAGCGATCCTAGTAACTATCGAGTATGACCATGAAAATAAATAATCAAATTAATATCTTTATTTTGTCTTATACAATTTTATTTTTCCGGATCTAGAAGAAATTGGTGACATTCATGCTAATATGTTTGTGTTAGGGACTTGTATAACGATGAAGATGAGAAAGCTAGGCAAGAAAAAAGAATGTAAGAAATGAAAAAGTATGATTATTTTTTACCCTTTATAATAAAATAAAATAGTTTCAAACTAAAATACTAGAAATAAGTTCTCTTTTATCAATTATATTTTCTATTTGATACAAACACTGTTATAGGATGTATAAAGTCGGGAAAACCTTCATGCAAGAAATTCTCTGAGATGATCAAATCCAAATCTTTAAGATTGTGATCGAGTTATTGTCACCTCGAGTGTTTGCAAACATCAAATAGTATAACTTACAACACTTCTTCTATCTAGATGCAATGCTGGTTTCATCATAATCGATAGAAGGTATTTCAGAACGGAAAGTGAACTTGATAAGTTTCTCTTATATTTTATAGCTACTAATTTTATTTTCATTTGATCATTTTTCTTATGAGATCTGTCTTTTATATTAGTACAAATTAATTACTTTGTTGCTATAACCACACAAATGTATTTATAAGAACTCTTTGGGGTTAAAGAAAACACATCGTTTAAACTTTTACACTCAACAAACATTGTTCGGAGCAAAAAACATTATAAAAGTATGAACGTCACATGTTTAGAACAACTGTTTTAGTTTTTTGCAATGTATTTTTCTATTTGTATGAATGTTGTGGTAGGGTATACAAAGCTAGTAAAATCTTCATAAATGCTATGAGAAGTGCGAATCCAAAGCTTTAAGATTTAGATTAAGTTTTGGTACCATTGAGGGTTTGAAAACACCAAATGACATCATAAATTGCTTCTTACTTCTAGATGGAGTCACGGTTTCACCGAAATCGATAGAAAGGTTTTGAGAACTAAAGGTGAACTCGCTAAAATTTTGTTTTTACTTTTGTAGCTAAAAGTATTACATTCATTAAATCATTTTTTTCTCACAATATTTGTCCTTTCTCAAATTTATAGAACTATGAATTTATACTAGTGAGTTGCTTATAAATTTGAGAAAAAACAAATCTGGTAAGAAATAA
Source organism: Pulicaria dysenterica (assembly GCA_947179395.2). Taxonomy (NCBI): domain Eukaryota; kingdom Viridiplantae; phylum Streptophyta; class Magnoliopsida; order Asterales; family Asteraceae; genus Pulicaria; species Pulicaria dysenterica. Next base: position 1,210,474 of record OX359294.1, read on the forward strand.
ATGAGTTAATGAATGTAAACATTTTAGCTACAAAAATAAAAACAGAATCTCAGCAAGTTCACTTTTAGTTCTGAAAACCCTTCTATTGATTCTGGTGAAACCATGACTGCATCTAGAGGGAAGAAGCAATATAAGTGATGCCATTTAGTGTTTTGAAACCCTCGAGGGTGCCAATAACTCAATCCCAATCTTGAAGATTTGGATTTGCACTTATCATAGCATTTATGAAGATTTTACTAGCTTTGCATACCCTATAGCAATATTCATACAAATAGAATAATACATTGTAAAAGAGCTAAAACATTTGCTCTGAAACGGGTGACGTTCATACTATTATATTGTTTTTGCTCCGAATAATGCTTGCCGTTAGCCGATGTGTTTTCCTTATCCCCAAATAGTTCTTATAAATAATTTTGTGTGGTTATAACTGTTAGTGCATACATGGTCACACATTAAGAAATGCACTCCTTATTTTGATGATGATAAAAATATGAACAAGTAATATTATTGCTTATCAAATTTATTCATATGTTCATATGCTACATTCTTTAAAGATCAACAAACCTAAAATTAATGATCAAGTGAAGAACAAATAATTGAAGACTTCAATTCAACAAGAAAAGAAGAAATCAAGATAAATCAACATTCACGGTCGATACCACGGTCGACCGTGAATCAACCGTCGCTGCTCAGCTCACAACTCTTAAATGTTGTTCTTCTTCAAGTCAACCGAACTCGTACTCAACAAGTGAAGATGACATCTTCAAAGCCGATGACGAAGATATCTACAAACAAGAGTTCGAATTATATGAGCTTACAAATAAAATAATTAAATAAGTTTAAGTTTTTATAAAATTATTTTTATAAAAACTTTTATAAAAATGGATAAATTTTTTATAAACTTATTGGTGTTGGTTGATTAAATCTAAGAGCTTTCCATTTTAGCAAATACCAAACATAATCCTAATTTGAAACAATACACAACCATATTTGGAAAAGGAATCTCCGAAAGAGGTAAAATTCCAACATGCTTTGTGTATTGGTTTTCAAACTTCCATATATGTGTTTAAATTCAAACTTTAAGAGTATGGGATCAACCAACCTTTTGAACATATACTTTTCAGTTGATTTTTATGGTAAAAATGAGTTGAGTGTGGTTTTAAATAAAGTCCAACGTCTATATTGCAAAGAACAAGAAAGTTCAGGTGTCTCACGGTTTTAGCCACGGTCGACTGTGGATCGACCGTGAGGGTTTTGGACAGCTTTTGGACTTTCACCTTTTTCCTTATTTAAACCAACTCAAACCTCATTTTTTAGCACCTCTTGCACAGCAAAAACACAGAACATATATTCTTATCTTGTGAGCTCATATTCTTTGATAATTCATCTATCATTCAAGATCAAGAATCAAGCAAGAGCAAAGCTTTCAAAGCTCAAACACTACATCATCTTTCTATAAATTTTGTAATAGTGTAAGGATCAACTCTATCCTTTCAAATTAGAGTGAAGTAAGGATCATCTCTAGCCTTTAGAATTAGAGAGAAGTAAGGATCAACTCTAGCCTATAGAATTAGAGTGAAGCAAGGTTATCTTTACCTTACTTGCAAGTTTGAAGTGTTAATTCTTGCAAGTGAAAAAGAGAAGTGTAAAAGGTTTATCTCTACCTTCAAAGAGAGAAGCTAGTGGAGCAAACTCTTGGTGGGTGAGGCCAAGGAGTGGATGTAGTGCAAGTTTGTTAACACTTGCATGAACCACTATAAATCTCTTGTCTACTAATTGGTGATATCTCTCTACCCTTACTCTCTTTATTTCAAGTATATATATTTGTTGTGTTATAAACTTCAAGAAAAATATTTTTAACACAACTTACAAATTTTTATTTGTGAAAAATTGGTAAACTAAGAAAAATAACTTATTCACCCCCCCTCTAGGTTCTAACAATAACAACAAAGTAATTAACTTGTATTAATAAAAAAGACAAATCTCGTGAGAAAAATGATCAAATGAAAATAAAGATAGTAGCTATAAAAATATGTGAGAAACTTGTCAAGTTTACTTTTCGTTATGAAAACCTTCTATCGATTATGATGAAACTAGCACTACATCTAGATAGAAGAAGTGTTGTAAATGATGTTATTTGAGGTTTTCAAATACTCGATGCGACAATAACCCGATTACAATCTTATAGATTTGAATTTGATCATTTCAGAGAATTTCTTGCATGAAGATTTTCCCGACTTTGTACATCCTATAATAATATTTGTATCAAATTGAAAAAATAATTGCAAAAGAAGTAAACTGTATTTTTAATATTTTTAGTTTGAAACTCTTTCATTTTTTTCATAAATGGTAAAAGATCACCATACCTTTTCATTTCTTACATTCTTTTTTATTGCCCAGCTTTCTCAACTTCATCGTAACACAAGTCTGTAACACAAACATATTATCATGAATGTCACTAATTTCTTTTAGATTCGGGAAAATGAAATTGTATAAGACAAAATTCTCGAGTGTCGACAATCGACTCACATCTTCTAACTCATTCTTCATAGTCAACATTCTACTACTCCACTTCTTATATTTTATTCTTCATTCTTGATTTTGAAATTTAAGTATCAAATCAAACAATAAAGAATCAAAAATAGTTTTTGGCTAAAGAAATGTAGATAATTGTATAGAGACATAAGTAGAAAATGTCAATTTGGTATAATCTCATAATGAAGAAAGTCATCAACATGAGGCAACTGAGGGTGCAACAACAACATGGAGGAAAAATGTTCAAGCAATAAAGGATGATAAACCGTTGTTGCAAGAGGTTAACATAGTTCGTGCTAGTGAAAGCAAAGGTATGAGTGTGTAAGCACTACCATCACAAATTTACCAATTCTTATACTCGAATATATTTACACTTTTTCTCAAGTAGGAAAAAACATAAATCAAAAGGTGCCCAGCACTAATAAAAGTTCGTGTGAAATATGAGAACTTGCTAAACAAAGTGAAATCTGCTGAAAAAACAGTTGTTTTGAGATCGTTAAGAACCCTATAATCAAATAGAAAACATAGTCCTACCTTTAATTTTAAAAAACCAATTGAAGATTCTTTTAATATGTTGGAAAGAATAATAGTTGATATGAAGATTAGGATAGGGTTGTGTGCTAATGACATTCTTTTCAATGTATTTCATAATCCTCGATTTCAGGATATTATCACGGCATTATATAGGCCTCTACTCGTTGCAAAACTTTTTATGATAAAGCTTGAACGTACGTGAGGGATGTGGAAAATGACCTTATTTCAGGAAAGGATACATGGAAATTCACAAGGTGTTTCTATTGTGTTAGATAGGTGCTTTAATGTTATACATCAACCAATATTCAATGTTATTGATGTGAATAGTTTAGGGTGCTATGTTCATGTACGCGGAGGACTTTTTTAGTGCAAAGAAGACAAGAGCATGCAAAATTCTTGCTTGGAGCCATTGAAAATAAGGGAACAAGCAATGGCATTCAAGTCATGACAGACAATGCCGCAAACTGTAAGGCTGGACGAATGGAGGTTGAGAAGATTTATTAACACAAAGCAATATTCTTACAAATGGAATCACGCTTCTCATAGTATTTATGAAGATTTTCTTGCCTAATTTTCTCATCTTGATCCGTCCATAACAAAAAGCAATATTATAGTATGAATATCACCCGTTTGCTCTAGATTCGGAAGAGTATATATATATATATATATATATATATATATATATATATATATATATATATATATATATATATATATATATATATATATATATAAAACAAAATAAAGATATCAATCACTATACTTTTATGATTCTATCAAATGCACGGAGACATAGGGCATTAATCGTTGTTCTCTAAGAGGATATAGGGGATGTCACCTATTCAAAAGGAGTCTAGTTACTCCTTTATCTCTGACTAATCCAAACGTGACCATTAGACTAAGTATTAGTGATTCATTATTTCATTTTATATGGGTTCTCCAACTAGGTTAATGGCTAAAAGTGTTAGCTTATGTAGGGTAATATATGTATATATTACCAAGCAACAGAGATTTGGGTTTTCTTCCCAAGCTATCCGTTATACTCCCCCTCTTCCCTTTCCTTACCCACTGCACATCAGCGCCACATCATTTTTTCTCTCTTTCCATTTCCCTTACCCACTACACCCGTTATACTCCCCTTTTTTCATTTTCCTTTCCTTTTCACTTCAAAAAAAAAACAGAAAAAAACTAAAATCTGATTGGTAGATGTGGGGGTGGGGGGCGGGGGGGGGGGGGGGTTGGGTTTGTTTCAGCGAGTTCCGGAACTCGGAAGGCATGGAACCCGGGCGAGTTCAACCACCCGAGGTGGTGTTCCTCGCAAGCTCGCACCTCACTCGCGCCTCTCCGAGCCGAGTTCAACGGATGGCCTCATATGCTTCATGGAAATATATCATCAATATACATCTTCAAGTTACCATTAATTTCTTACATGGTATCAGAGCTATGGGCTCTTGTATCTATATCGAACTCCTCTCTATTTTTCTCAGGTACTCGTTGAAAACCTAACCCTAGTTGTATCTCGTAGTTCTTGGTAATATATCCGTGTGCAATCATCTTCTAATCTGATCTTGGCGTTGTAAATCTTCTATTTCCTGGTAACTCCATTTCTCATTGTTCTTATTAGTCTACTGCTAAGAACATTTGTAACCTGGTATCTTGCAAAAAAAAATTTTGAGCATGACTACTCCTTCAGTTATTCAAAATAGACCAATTTCTGTGATTCTCGATGGTTCCAATTATGCATTGTGGAGTCATCACATGATTATTTATCTCAAGTCTCAAGGTCTATATAGTTATATTACACGGGTTACTCAGTGCCCAGAAAAAGGGGAAAAGAAACTGGAGTGGACTTTGCAAAACGAACCGATGAGTGGGATATGAAAAATGCAAAGATTTTGGGGTTCATTAACAGTTCTACTACTACTGAAATTCACCAGCAGCTTCTGGGATATTCTAATGCTAAGGACGTTTGGGATTTCTTGGCTAAAAGATTCACTACTTTGGGGCTCGCTCATCGGTACCAGTTATGGTCTGAATTCCAACGAAAGCGTCAACAGCCTAATCAAACCATTAGTTCGTATGTGTCTGAGATGCAAGTGATTAGAGATCAACTAAACATGGGTACACCTCAAATTTTTGATGCTACAACTGATGAGTTTAGAGCATACTTTAATCAACTCCATCTCATTACCCTTCTAATGGGTCTGACCGACAAGTTTGAGCATGTTAGGGCTTCTCTTCCCCATAGACATCCTTTTCCTACCTACAATGATGCAGTTTCAGAGCTACTCAGTGAGGAAACAAGATTGCAATCTCGAGTCATGCCATTCATTGATGCAGTCTTCTACACATCCTCTAATAACTTTCGCAACAACAAAAACTTCCACTCTAAACCTGAAGGTCGTTCAAAAAATGTACCTTTTGTCACTCACCAACACATTTTCTTCTTGATTGTCATGTTCGAAGTTGCAAGTTTTGTGGGATAAGACATCCTAAACATTATGCTTCTGATTGTCCTAAGGCTCCTAGAAATCCTAGTTTTCAACGAAATATTTCTCACTCTAAACCAATTGTTGGATCTATGACATCTCAATCTTCGAAAGCTGATGTTTGTACTTGTGTGCCTACCATTATGCCTCCATCTAATGCTGACATCATGGAACTCATGCGCAAGAATCAGGAATTGTTGGAGCAACTAATGTCAGGTTCTTTGGGCATCAATGATATGTCAACCACTTCAAGTAATCTTTGGCTATTTGACTCCGGGTGCTGTAATCACATGACACCACAATCAAATGTGTTTGTTTCTAAACAACCATCTCAGGATTTTCAAGCTGTATGTACTGCAGATGGCACAAAAATGCATGTTACATCTGGTGGAACAGCATTCACCTCCCATCTTCACCTACCCAATACCATTCATGTTCCAGACCTATCACTCAGTTTGATTTCCATTAGTCAACTAGTTGATGCTGGTCTGATTATTCTTTCACTCTTCTGGATGTGTTTTACTGGACCCAAAGACGAGGAAGATCCTTGGAATAGGCCGTAAAGTGGGTCGCATGTTCGAGGTTGTCTACCTTCGATTACCCGAGTCCTTTTCTCATTATGTTGCATCTGTCTCAACATTGTCTTCTTTTGCTTTGTGGCATGCTCGATTCAGTCACATGTCTAGTGGAAAACTTAAATTACTTGTTGATTCTGGTGTATTGAGTAACGTCAAAGTTGATCATTTATTTTGTGAATCATGTCAACTAGGGAAGCACCATATTTTGCCCTTCAATAACAATGATGCTAATTCTCACTCATCGTTTGATATTATACATTCTGACGTTTGGGGACCAGCACCATCCATATCTATGGGTGGTGCTCGGTATTTTGTTATATTTGTTGATGATCACACTCGCTTCACCTGGGTATGTCCTATGAAACATAGATCAGAACTCCCAACCATATATATAAAATTTGCCCGCATGATTCACACTCAGTTCTCCAAAAATATAAAGATACTCCGTGCCGACAATGCTATGGAATACAAAGCCTCTTCACTGTTGTCTTTTCTTCATGACCAAGGTACCATCTCTCAATACTCTTGTCCCGGCACTTCTCAACAAAATGGTTGTGCTGAACGAAAACATCGGCATATTCTTGACACTGTCCGTACGCTTCTCATCTCTGCCAAAGCACCTGAAAGTTTCTGGGTGAAGCGGTCTTTACCGCGGTCTATACTATAAATTGTCACCTAACTTCAGTTCTTGGAAACAAATCCCCATATGAACGGCTCTATGGTATGTCTCCCGCTTTTAGTCTTCTTCGAGTTTGGGGGTGTGCTTGTTTTGTTCATCTTCAATCACATGAGTATACTAAATTACAACCTCGGTCTTGTATTTGTAGCTTTCTCGGTTATGGGATTGACCATAAGGGATACCGTTGTTGGGACCCGTTCTGAAAACGCCTTCATATATCGTGTCATGTTACTTTTTGGGAACATAAAATGTTTTCCTCTGTGTCTGATTTTCAGTTGACTTCTTCTTCACCCATTCCATTCTTTACGGATGCATCCATGTCATTGGATGATTCTTTTTTTGATTCTTCTTTGCCTTCATCTTCTAATCCAGTCGATCAGGTCTCGACATATGCTCCGGACTCTATGGCCGACACTGAGGATACTCCTATGTCTGAGGGTTTGACCACACCATCACCATCACCATCATCACCACCTTACACACGACGATCGGAACGTGTAAAACATGTCACATCTCATTTTCGTAATTTTCATTGTTATACTACATTGTTATCTCATCATGAATCTAGTTCTTATAAGGAAGCTTCACGCGACCCTCTTTGGCAAAAGGCTATGGATGATGAAATTAAGGCACTTCATAAAGCTGAAACTTGGGAATTTGTTTTACTTTCTTCTGGAAAAACTCTAGTTGGATGTAAATGGGTCTATAAAGTTAAAACACACTCGGATGGTAGTGTTAATCGTTACAAAGCTAGATTGGTGGCTAAAGGCTTTAATCAAGAGTATGGCATTGACTACGCGGAGACATTTGCTCCGGTTGCACTATTTTCTTGGTCTTGAAATTCTTTGTGACTCATCAGGAATATATCTCTGCCAGTCAAAGTACATCTCTGACCTTCTCACGAAGTCTGGTATAACTGATACCAAGGTGGTCTCTACTCCTTTAGAACATAACTTACATCTTGTACCAGGTGGGACCCAACTTCGGGACCCCACACTATATCGTCGATTGGTTGGATCTCTTGTTTATCTAATGGTTACTCGTCCAGTTATTGCATATGCGGTTCACACGGTAAGTCAGTTCATGTCTGCGCCATGCTCTGATCATTATGTAGCTGTTCTTCACATTCTTCGGTATCTTAAAGGGACCATGTTTCATGGCATGCACTTTGCCTCTTCTTCCTCTCTCGTTCTTCAAGGCTACTCTGATGCCGACTGGGGTGGTGATCCTACCGACCGCCGATCAACTATGGGATATTGTTTCTTCTTAGGCAGTTCACTTATTTCATGGCGGAGTAAGAAGAGTCCTTGACCTCCCGTTCCAGTACCGAATCGGAATATCGTGCTCTTGCTGATACAACTCAGGAGCTCCTTTGGCTTCGGTGGTTACTAACAGATATGGGCGCTACTCAGTCATCCTCCACTATACTCTAGTGTGACAACCGAAGTGCTATCCCGATTGCTCACAATGATGTATTTCACGAACGTACTAAACATATCGAGATTGACTGTCACTTTATCCGACAACATATAGATCGAAAGACTGTGCACCTTGAGTTCGTTCCTACTACAGATCAGGTAGCTGATATCTTCACCAAATCACAGCTTCCTAGTCGTTATCGGATATTAGTCTCCAAACTCAATCTTGTTCATCCTTCACCATCTTGAGTTTGAGGGGAGGTGTTAGCTTATATAGGGTAATATATGTATATATTACATATTGTAGGGTCCTAGTTGTCATTTTCCTTAATTTAAAATATGTATATCTTTGTTCTCTTCTTTCCTGTTCGTAAGCTACAGCAGCAACAGAGATTTGGGTTTTCTTCTCATATGCTTCATGGAAATATATCATCAATATACATCTTCAAGTTACCATTAATTTCTTACAAAAAGAATTGGCTAATTTAATTCCTTATTGGCCCGTTACTAGTCGTATTAACTTAACTTATTTTTTCTGGGTATTATAGTAACAATGTGCGCATGTGTATGCATGAGTGCGCATTTTCTTGTTTAGCCTTAATTTTTGATTTTTTTGGGCTTAATTTCTAGTCCACCACATGTAAATTATGTGTACACAGGGTGGTGCTTGATGAAATGTCCCCATGAGAATTGTTCTTAATTTTTCTTCTTTAACATTTTGTTTAAATTTTCAATTGAGGTTTTGTTTCCGTTAATTGCTTCCAATATGTGTTTTTATAGTTTCAACCAATGTTAGTGAATAGATTTATCACATGTTACTTGCTTCTAGTCTTCTAAAATAGGTAAAGTCTTTATTCTTTATTCTATTCTCGTTTTCAAACCTATGAGCTTAATTGCTAAGCCCAAACCCATAAGACCTCACGTTATGGGTAACTCGTTAGTCTTCTAAAAACATGTCTATGGATCACCTCTTTATATTTCCTATTTTTATTTAGGGTTCAGTTCTCCAAAATGTATTAAACTATACCAAAAAATCTATTGTGTGTATCCACCTTTCAAAATTTCTATTGTATGTATTGAACGTTAAATTTGGTGTTATTGTATGTATTAAACTTCCTATTGTATGTATTAAACTTTCTATTGTACATACAATAACACCAAATTTAAAGTTCAATACACACAATATAAATTTTGAAAGGTGGATATACACAATAGATTTTTGGGTATAGCTTAATACATTTTGGAGAACTAAACCCTTTTATTTATGCTAAATAGTACTTCTACTTCTCGTTATATCACACGTTAAATTTATTAATTCTTTTTCATTGATCCACTCAGTAGTTTAAACATTTGTTCTGTTTGTAGAAAAAGAAAATATAAAATAGTATATCAACTCTCTTGTTTATTTGGTACTTTAACTATCACATGTGTTATTATCTCGTTTAAAAATAGTATAAATAGTCTTATGACCCACATTTTATTACGTGTTGATCCTTTCTAATTAATTTCGTTTGTCATTTCTATATAGTTAGAGTAAAATTATCATTTTACCCTAATTACGTGTTGATGCTTTCTGATTAATGTTGTTTCCACATGAAATCTTGGTGCATATGTGTAGGTTGGTGAATCGTGATGGTTTGGGAGAAGCAAGAAAAGGGGTGTTGGTATTTTTCTTGGACTTCTTTCCTTTGGAAGCTCTAATCGGCCAAGAGTGATCATCTAAGGTCATCCACATTCTGGAAAAGTTAGTTAGAAACTACGAGAGTTTTTTCTATTATGTCAGAAAATATTTCTTCGATTGTAAATACGAATAATGTTAAATAGTATGTGTACGTAATACAAAAAAAAATAACCCAAATATATTTGAATTCGAACAAAATGATGTAAATGCACTAAGAATTCTTTTAAATAAGATTTCACTATTTATCTAATTTTCTGGTATCACTCTAATAGGTCTAAGTTGTCATGTATAATTGTTTAAATTTATATATACTTTGTTTCAATATTTAGGTTTTGGTGTTAGTTTTTGTATTATTTCTACCTAGTTAATCATGATAAACCAAGAACAAAACCTAGATCTAGGTTTCAAATTTGATTGTAAATCGATTTTAACAACCAAGAACAACAATCAAGATAAACCATAGAGTTAATTACTGAAATGGTCCCTGAACTTTGTCAAAAGTATCTGATTTAGTCCCTAGACTTTAAAAAGTATATAGATGGTCCCTACTGTTGAACATAAGTCCCATGGATGGTCCCTGAAACTAACTTCCGTTAAATGCCTCCGTTAAGCTCCTTTTGAGGAGGGGTATTTATGTCTTTTTGTACTACAGGGACCATTTCAGTAATAAACCATAGGGACTAAATCAGTGACTTTTTTCCAAAGTTCAGGTACCATTTCAGTAATTAACTCTTTTTTATAATATATATATCTTAATATCTTTTGCTTTCTTTTTTTAATTTCCTTTATACTTTTTTCATTTATTTTTGTTGTTATCTCTTATGTTCTTAATTTTTTTAATTATTAGTTAAATAAATACTATCAAACATCTTAGGAATTATCTTTTTTATTTTTTATTGCTTTTTACACCTCTTTGTGAAGGTTCTTTTTATTTTTTCTTTTATACTTTTAAGTACTATTTTAAGAATTCATTTTCTTGGCTTGATTATTATTTTTATATTTTGTTATATTTTACTATTATAAATCGTTTTTTTACTTGACCATCATTTTGTTATAAGTTTTTATTATATGGTTAAAATTGTTGGGGTAATTTCTTATATACCCTTATTAAGCACTTAAATATCTTAGTTGTCCACCTTAAATTTAAAATATCCTATGTACCTTTCTTAAACACTTAAATATCTTATTTACCCAAGTCACCATTTTTATTAATTTCTAATAATTTTAAATGATTTATAATTATTAAATATGATTAAAAGACAATATTGCCCCTCTTTTAAATCTATTTATAAAATATCACTTGCACCCTTACAAATGTCATATTTATCCAACTAATTAACACAAAGAGCATTTTCCTAATGTTTTATTATTGAATATAGAGTTTTTTAGTGTTCATATATACCAATTATGTTTCTAAAAGAGTTTTACATGTGTAAATTTTTGGAACAAATATGGGTATAATAAAACGTTTTTGTAAACAGAAATATGTATAATGATATATTTTTTGAACATTAATGAACATAATAAAACTTTTATGAATTTGATATGTATATCCAAAAAGCTTCATGTATCATAATGCAATACATGAAAAACGTTTTTTTGTGATGAACAACTTAAATCTTCTATTATACTAAACTATAAGATTTCATAACAGTGAAATAGAGTGTGAAGAAATAAATAAATACTATAAATCCTATAAACCGATATCGGCTTATATATATTTTTAGTTTGTACGAAATTATATTTTATGTTTGTTGATTATGTATTAACTTTAGCTTATATATTTAGTATTAACATAAATCTTATAAATTAAATACAACCCTAAAAAAAATTTATCCCGTAGAGAAGCACGGGAAAAGATAACTCTTTATTATACATTTTTGAAGAATGGTTTTATATAATTACTTACTATGCAAAAAAAATTAGAATGTTTGTAATTTATGTGTTCATGATCTAATTAAAAAAGAAGAAATGAAATTTAACATACTTATTATCACTTGTTCAACTGATAATTTAATAAAAGATTATAACATATGTTTTTTATGAATCAAAAAAGAAAATTCTTAAAAGAAAATAAAATAATAAGGGTCTGAATGAAACATAATGTCAAGTAAAAAAATGATTTATAATAGTAAAATATAACAAAATAATAAAAATAATAATCAAGCATAGAAAATGAATTCTTAAAATAGTACTTAAAAGTATAAAAGAAAAAATAAAAAGAACCTTCACAAAGAGGGGTAAAAAGCAATGAAAAATAAAAAAGATAATTCCTAAGATGTTTGATAGTATTTATTTAACTAATAATTAAAAAAATTAAGAACATAAGAGATAACAACAAAAATAAATGAAAAAAGTATAAAGGAAATTAAAAAAAGAAAGCAAAAGATATTAAGATATATATATTATAAAAAAGAGTTAATTACTGAAATGGTACCTGAACTTTGGAAAAAAGTCACTGATTTAGTCCCTATGGTTTATTACTGAAATGGTCCCTGTAGTACAAAAAGACATAAATACCCCTCCTCAAAAGGAGCTTAACGGAGGCATTTAACGGAAGTTAGTTTCAGGGACCATCCATGGGACTTATGTTCAACAGTAGGGACCATCTATATACTTTTTAAAGTCTAGGGACTAAATCAGATACTTTTGACAAAGTTCAGGGACCATTTCAGTAATTAACTCTAAACCATATATAAAGAAACACTAAAATCGAAACATACTGGATCAAACCAAAAATTATACTGTAACAACCCCAATTTTTTGTTTCTTATTTAATAGATGTAAGAAGGATTCTAAGAATGTTTTGGTTCTTATTATCTCAAATAACACCCCGATAACGCATCTCCACTATTTTGATCGTATCTCCCTCATACAACCTACGTTGATGGTGGCAGTAGAGGGATTTCATGGTGGTGTTGGTGGAGGGTCTTGATTTTGGTGGCGACGAAGGGCTTTCATGGTAGTGGTTGTGGAGTGTTTTGGTGGTGGTGGTGGAGTGAAGAGAGAGAGAGAGAGAATGAAACTCACTTCGATTTTTTTTATAACAAAAGAAGTGGTTGACTGGCCAAAATGCCCTCTATGCATATAATAATTAACAATTGCTAATGTAAATGATCAAATTTGTAAAAAAACCCAAATAAGAAGTGGTTGACTGACCAAAGTGTCCGCGCAATACGGTAGCGACGAATAATTTGTGTTTGGTTGTATGTTTATTTTTTTTAAGACGGGTTGCTTTGTTTCTTTTCTAAATTATCATTATTCAATAAATTTTCACACAAATTGGTTTAGCAAATGTGTTGGTGTGAGGGTTATGTCAGTCTCATTAGCGAGATGTGTTTGTGTGAAAGTGTATTTGTCAATTTCTTATGATTTTGAGACCGTACAAGTCATTTCTCCATACTTATAAATATATAATTTTAAAACGTTGAATTAAAGAGAATGTAAAATCTATTATACTATAACTAAGATAGATTATTTCAATTATTAATGTATATACCAAATAATGTTAATTAAATTAAAATATTGAATCTTTAGTATATATTAAAAGAATAGACTAATGATGTTATCATTATATTCTTAGAATACTTTGGATATTGTAAACAACATAAATTTAGATAAGTTTATATTTTATCCATTTAATTATACGATTTAACCTCATATCATTTAAGCAAGTTTAGGATAATTTAATTTCTTCTTCCGATATTCAATTGATTTTATTTTATTGTCATCAATCAAGTATTTTTAATTATCTTTCACTAAAAAACAAAATAAAAATCCTCACTTTCGAAGCTCAGATTTATTCATTATTTTTTTTGTATGTTTTAGATATATATATATATATATATATATATATATACTATAATATATATATATATATATATATATATATATATATATATATATATATATATATATATACTATAATAATATAATATAATATAATAAAACACTTACTTTAAATAAATATATTGAACTATGTTATATATATAAGTGCATTATATATATATAGATTTCTTATATAATAATTTTGCGTGTAACATCCTGTTAAAGGGCCTAGCAGTAGACACTTGTACCTTGTGTTCATGTACTTGTATAGAGACTTTAAGTGAGTTTTAATCAAAGTATTTTACGTGACTAACTTGTTTTGTATTAACTAATTTGATAAAGTGATAAAGTGTTAAACGGTTTCGCGGATTCCGTAGATATCCCCGTCAGTTGAAACCGGATGTCGTGTGTCAAGTTGTAAGTTAGAAAGGGGATTAAAATACCCGAGGTTTAATAAATAAACCTCAAGGTCGGCTACTTCTCTTCTTATCCCCTGTTGAACTAAAAAACACACACTAAAACACACACAAACGTACGTACACATACACACACTTAACCCTTGGAGCTTTTGAAGAACAAATCAAGAAACAAGTTGGTTTCGAGTGATTCCAGTAGCAAATACGAGTTCTAGTTGTTGTTTTCCTACTGATTTGTAAGTGTTCTTCATGAAGAACCCTAGTTTTGAGATTGTGAAGAAAATACACCATTTTGATGGTGTATTATGTGTTCTTGTGATTGTTTTGTGTGTCAAATGTTTTGGTAAACTTCAAGGGATGTTAAAAAAAGTGTGTAAATGATTGAAACTCAGTTTTGGTTGATTTATGAGTGCAAAACATGATTTACAGAACCTACGTGAAAATAGAGTAGTGAGTCTGCTGTATCGAACACCCTTGCGGTCGCAGGGAAAGGTACTTGCGGTCGTAAGGGGTCAAAAAGGTCCTTGCGGTCGCAAGCGTGGGTCCTTACGGTCGTAAGAGCATGTTTCGTTGATTTACAGCCTACAGGCGAAGGAAATGAGGTTTACGAGTGTAGGTACATAACTTGCGACCGTAACCAACCCTGGAACCATGCTTGCGGGCAAAAAGGACTTCCTTTACGATCGGAAGCATGGGTTTATGGGAAAAGGCTTCTTGCGGTCGCAAGGAGTACCCTTGCGATCGTAAGGGATGTTTTTAGGGGCCCTTGCGACCGTAAGGCTTGTCCTTGCGATCGCAAGCAAGGGTCCTGTTTTGTCAGATTCTTTAACTTGCATTTCAACATGAATATGCTATGTGTAAGTGATAACCAAGCATGTATATGATGCGTTACGTGATCCTGAGGACACCGAGCACTATATTTGCCTTTTGTGAACCCCAGGTGAGTACCAGTTTCCCATGAGACTTAGTAAGTAGGTTATTCGTTGCTTATGTGATATATGCTACCATGCTTATACATGTGTACGCTCAAGGTATGATGTAATACAGTGATATATATACTATGCCATGTGATATAACTTGTGACTTGTGATACACATGTGTATTTTGGACTCTTTACGGGTCAAACTGTGTTTATGATTCTTGTCCGGACAAACGAAGTGGTTAAGGTCAGTTGCCGATGCGGCTGGATCCCCGAGTGTTATTTGGGATCAACGGTACTCGACGGAGATTTCCTGGTTAAAGGTTCTGCAAGCCGCCGTTCCTCGACATACAGTGAGGGTCTTGGTCTACGACCAGATCCTAACCGATTCCTTGTGGCTCAAGCGTGTTGGTGGGCTGCTCTTCGCTCCCCCACCCGTGCGATTGGATGTGACTGATTCCCCAATCAGGGTCATTGAGCTGGGTTGGCTCCCTCGCGAGATATGACTCTGCTGACATGTCGATGCATCGCTACGTGATAGCTTAGTTTTGTGTGCCTTATTGTGATGTGATAGCATGCTTATTGATGCTTATGTGAAATCTGTGCTCACTAGCTAGTTGTAGCTAACATTTCCATATATTTCCCTTTTCGCAGGTTAGTGACATGATGGCCTGGCGAGACGGGTTGCTTTTGGGTAGTCGTTATTTATATATCTTTTGGAACACTTGTTTTTATAATACTCTGATGTGATGGTCAGTTTGTAGTGGTAACACTGGCATGATTTTTGAGACTTGGCTTAATTGGTTGTATTTTGATGCCAAGTCGATAAACAGTACTTAACTATGTAATCAGTAGTTTGTTCCGCTGCAATCTTTTGTGTAAATATGTTTAAATAAAAAAAAGTTTTAATTTCCACTTATTTTGGCGTTACATTGCATGCCCTCACATTTATTTTATTTTATTTTGTAGAAGAAAAAAAGGCCGATGATCAAATCTCTTATTATACTAACGATCCCCGTGTTTAAATCCACCATTGCTTGAATCGAAATACTAGCTATCCATTATTTTATTTTTAAATTACTTTTCAAATATTGATGTTTTTTAAACTAGAGGATGGTAACTATTATAGGCATTTATATCTTAATTCTCTAAATATTGTTGCACTTTGACATCACATATGTTGCTCTGATGCTTCTTCATATTAATAGTTATAAATTATGGAGAAATAACAATCATCTTCAAAGATATCTTTATTGGGATAATTTTCAACTCATATATATATATATATATATATATATATATATATATATATATATATATATATATATATATATATATATATATATATATATATATATAATATATATATATATATAATATGATCGGGTTCAGGGTCGGGGTCGGGAAACTGAGGTATCCCCATCCCCGTTTCTAAGTTCGGGGAATCCCCGTCCCCATCCCCATCCATGGTCAACTTCGGGATTCCCCGGTCAAATCGGGGTCGGAGAACGGGTTCCCCATCGGGTACCGGGTTTTTTTGTCATCCCTAAACCCCTTCAAGTTAGTTAGATAGCATATGGGTCACGTTTAAGGTTCATCATTTGTCATTTTCATCGCACATGGGTGATAGTGTATGTTATGACGTCGAAGAAGACCACTAAAATATACACATGGTCACATGTAACTCACCAAGACAGTTACATGTATGTAGGTAAATAAAGTTAAATTTAAATCAGATTCAAACCGTTTTCGAACCAACACCCCCTCCCTAAAAAAATCTCCTTTTGCAGTTAGAAGTTATACATAACGAAAGATAAATTTATAGCCATCCCAATCCCATTTAAACATGACAAGAGCTTTAAGTTGGTTATGATGCGGGTGGAGAAGTATTTTAAGCAAGGGACCTTTAATTCAAGATACTTTCTATTCGTTTTTTAGTATATTTTTATTGAGTTTGTTGGTTTCAATCATTAATGTACGTATTAAGTAATTTCTTCCATCTTGACCTTCGGTTGAATACTCATTTTATGGTTATTGTTTGAGTATAATACTATAATACTCCTTGTATGATTGTTGTAACGTTGTTTGATCGAATATAACATGGATGTTTAAAAATTTGTTTATGCGAGTGGTGAAAGCATCAAGTCAAAAAAATACATAAAAATTAATGCCCATGGTTATATTAGCATGTATATTGTAGGTTGGTAAAATAGTCAAACGATCGTGGTGTAGGATGGATAGCGGGCCAAATGTCATAACAGGTTACTTATAATGCAATTTGTGTCGGTCTTGAAACATCACTTCTTTCTTTTTTAATCTTATAGATAATTGTTCTACTAATGCTTTTCCCCTTCTATTTTTTCACGTGATTTAATTCATCTTATGTGAGTTTCTATTATTATAGTGAATAAGTGGCATATTAGAGATTTAGAGTTATATATGCACAAATCTACATAATGCTTTCGAATAGAGTAAAGAAATTTTTACTTCCTTTCAATTATCCTATAGGCATTTATTTTATTGTTGTCCAAACTTGTATCATTTCCTATTCTGGTAGACTACAAACTCGTTATTTTGTTTTCTTTTTCCACTAATAATCATTATTTTAATTTTCTCTAAGAGTGTTTTGAGGTGTTTTTATATAGATATTCTTTTACATAGAACTTTTTAAATAGAGGGTTACAAAAATAGAAATAAAAACATCATGTTATATGAAATTTTTTTGTGGCAGAAGGCTGGTGAAGATGTTAACCTTTGTAATATGTTGATTCACTTTCTCTTCCTAATATTCACATGTATCCGTCATTCATTGAATGTTGTTCTTTTTCTATACACTACATATGTCACGACATACAATGTCGTTTTAGCTGACTTTATCAACAAGAAGTAACTAATGAGGAATTGACTACCAGAAGATGCACTTTAAAGGACACCACAATCATACCTGAAGCACCAACTAAAAATTGGTAATTTCAACTCATTTATATGTAAAATGAGTTACCTAGGATGCATTTGATTCATAATGTAATGTGCCAAACGGTTGAACGGGCTAACAGTTGCCAAACGTTGCTAGCAATGTTATTCTATAATTTTATAGCATTTTGAATCATTAAATATAGATCTTTAGGTTTATATCAAGACCCATGTTTTCACGATAGATATATAATAAATTATATCAAGCATGCTTCGATATTAAGTGGATTTAGGTCATTTAACGAAAATTACTTTGGAACAACCAATGTTCAAGCAACTAAAAATAGATATAAGATGACATCTTATTTTTGTCTTTTTAAAGAATGCTTTTTGTTTCGTGCATGTCCTTAGCACCAAATTATCTATTAGTAATATATTTTATGTTTATGTGATAGAATAAGTTATAACTTTTTTTATTTATAGATATTTGTTAGTATGATAAGTCTTCAATTTTTTTATACAATAAAAAAATATGGTATAAAAGAAATAATATCAAATATAAAAGTTTATATACCGGAGTATCGCACGGGTATTAAACTAGTTATTTTTATTTGATCTCACCCTCTCTCTATATATATACTAGATACGTATCTAGCCGTGCTACGCACGGCCCAACACAAGATAAGTTGTTTTTATAATTTCTGAAGGTATTTAAAATGAAAAATATATACATATAGGCTATGTATTAGCTGTCATTTTAATCGGCACAAAAACATCATAAAAGTACAAACAAAACAGAAAAACATGTGGATAAAAAATCTTGCTGAAAAAATTCCGACACCAGAGCAAACATACTTTGTATTAATTTTCACCTTAGGATTTTTCAAAAGCATTCAAAAAAACTACGGAGATTTTGTACATACAAGGAAGATGTGAGGAGACTGAAAATAACTGAGCAAAAAAGAGATCCACGTGAGTAAAAGAAGAAAACTTACATCCTCAAAGTATAAAATGACTTTCAAATCATGTTATCCCGCAACAACATATCCATACATTTTTACCATATGAAGAAGGTCGGTGTATAAGATGAAAAATTGTATCACATGATAGTAAGTTAGAAAGGATTATATAAGTACACAAATAACCTAATCAATTAATCCAACAAATCTTAACTTTTAAGTAGAGCATGTTATCACAGTCATTCTTTAAATTCTTTCTAATCCACCTAGGTCAACTATATGCAACTTGGCACAATCATGAAGCATAGAATCATTTGAATTGTGATATTTGAATTTGGGTTGCACATTTGTACTAATATAACCATAAAGATCACATGTTAATGTCTGCATAAATAATTTAAAATGTCAAAACTTTAACACCTAAAATGAAAGAAAAAGTTTTTGTAAAGTAAGGAAACAATTGATCCAAATGATATTTATTAAACGATTTATAAGACTATAAAGGCCATATCATAACTGGTTATTCATATTTGTAATCGTGTTTCCCTCATTAACATTCCATGGTCAAAGCAATCACTCGCTTCTTTTAGTGTTTTAACACTACACGACAACCATAGTTGTGGTTGAGTCTAGACAAACCTGGAGGCTTGAAAACTTCCCTTAAGAGCACAAAAGAAAATATCATATGATGGGAAGCCATAAACTCATAATACTACAAACAAATGTGTAGGAAAATAGCGGGTCAATGTAGGCAGGTTTCACTAATTGGTTCAAGTTGAGTGGGTTAGGTTTATAGCGGGACAAGATTGAGCGACGGCTGTGCTAGATTAGAGCAGAGAACAAGTCGATTCTTCTGAGATATTAAGGTCATTTTGTTTCTCCTTTTTATATTTTCGTCTACGTTCACACGAGAGACACAGAGGTTCGATTGTGGATTCTTTGTTGCTACTGTAGCTACGTTTATTTGAGTTTGAGTATGAGCCACGAACTCGCACGAGTCACGGGTGATTGAATAAATTTCCCATTTAGGAACACACACATTGTAACCAATAACCTCAATTTCATGATTTCAGTCAAGATAACCTGCAGCATAGGCTCATATTAATAATCAATTAGTTGTTCCTAAATGGTTCTGTTATTTTGATTTGGTCAAGAAAAGTAACAGTTTCATGAACTCGGAATGATAATTCAGTTTTAGTTGTCTGTAGTATGAAGAGCTTAGTGATTGAGTTTTAGAACAGATTAGTTCCTTTATCCTTCAATAAATCTGGAATTTGGTAAAAAGTAGAAAACTATTAGAAGCACATTTTAGCAGATTGTTGATTTCTTGCTTTGAAGAGATCTCTAAACTATAACTTTGCTAGAAATGCATGATCCATTAGTACAAGGGTTTAATTAAAATCTGGTTTTCTTCAATTATGTATTTAATGAACTGTACGTGTTTCCAATAAAACCATACTATAAACAGAAATCTTGTTTAATTTTCATTATAAACTTCGTAAGTTTAATGATCAAGTATGTATAACTCTTCTTATCTTAAATATCTTTCTTGACTTAAATTCTTATGACCACCAAAGTTTTGATAAAGATAAGAGATTTGAATATAATCATTAAGTTGTAGACGATTACTAATAATGACTTGAAATGACTACTTTGGTTCTGAAATGGTGAGCGATAGTTGATGTGGGCATCTACACAAATCCATGAATAGGGTGTCTATTAAGAATCTATATAACATCTATAGACTATAGTAAGGGTTAATGGCTTAACATCTTTGTTTCATTGAAATTTAATTTGGTACGATGTACCATTTATTACTAAATATATAAAAGTATAATTAACAAAAGGATACTAAATACTAAAAGACCAATACTTCATACTTATAATTAAAATTCGATACACAAGTTCATAATTCATAAGTTCATAGTTCATAATTCATAGCATAACACAAAAACTAAAAGAAGTACAAAACACAACTAAAATTCAAAGTTCAAGATATGATTAATACGCAAAAGTTCAAGTTTACTCTTTCCTTTGCTTTTTTCCCACATGACCTACATCTTCTAGATTTTCCTATTTCATTTCTTCAAGTATTGTACTTGAGCCTTTTCGAAGTATGTGTTGTCGGGATTAACATCCTACTTCTTGTGTGGCTCGGCTGTGTAACTTTGGGAAAATCTCGATTGTAGGACAAATATTCGGCATTTTCCGTCACGACATCAAGGACATTACTTGGTTGTACAATTTCATTGGCTCCGAGCAAGAACTTTGCAATTGCTGCTCATGTCTTCCTACACTAGAAATGTCCTCCGCGTACATGAACATGGCACCTAGACTATTCACAACAATAACATTGATTAATGGTAGATGCTTAACGTTGAACCACCCATCTGACACGATAGAAACGTCTTGTGAATACCATGTACCGTTTACTGAAGTAAGGTCCTTTCCACATCTCTCACCCACTCGTCAAGGAAGACAGTTCGAGCTTTATCATAAGGAGCTTTCTAAACAACAGGGCTATTTATAGTGTGATCATCTCCCGTGACGGAGGATTGTGAATTACATTGAAAGATATTTGTCATTAACACACAACCCTCTCATAATTTTCATATCAACTATGGTTCTTTCCAACATATTAAAAGAATCTTCAATTGGTTTTTTAGAATTAGAGGTAGAACTCTGTTTTTTATTGATTATTGGGTTCTTTAACGATCTTCAAACACGCAAATTTAACTTTTTTTTAGCAAGTTCTCATATTTCACACGATTCTTTAGTAGTGATGGACATCTTTTGATTTATGGGCAGCAAAAAAGTATACATGAATTTGAGTATAAGAACGGGCAAACTTGTGGTGGTAGTGCTTACACACCCATAACTCTGCTTCCAGTAGCACTAACTACGTTAATCTCTTGTAACAAGGGTTTATCATTCTTTGTTGCTTGAGCAGTTTTTCTCCATGTTGTTGCTGCACCATCTGTTACCTCTACTTGATGACTTTTTTTTTATTATTAGATTCTTCCAAATTGACATTTTTCGCTTATGTCTTTCCACCATTATCTACATTCCTTTTGCCAAAAACCATTTTTGATTCTTTTGTTGTTTGATTTGATACTTAATTTTCAGAATTGATAATGAAGAATATAATAGAAGAAGTGGAGTAGTAGACTGTCGACTATGAATAATGGATTAAAAGTTGTGAGTCGACATTAGAGATTCGATAATTTAAGAAGAAAGTTAGAAGAAAATAGCAACAATCAATTGGGTTTCCAAATTCAGTGAATTAAATTCGATTAGTTTACTATTCCATGTGTCAATAACTTACGGCGACCTTTACCTTCTGAATTCGTTTTTGCGGGTTATTGATTTTGTAAATAGCAACAATCATTTGGGTTTCCAAATTCGATGAATCAAAGTCGACTGAGGTTACTATTTCAGGAGTCGATAGTCGCTTCAGGTACGACGACCATTACCATCCGAATTCCCGTTCCAATCGTGTCTAGGATCGATTTATAAGTCGCCTTAGATCAACAATTTTAGAGCGGAGACCATGTATCGAGTAGCGATTGGAACGCTTACGTACCCGATTCCGGAACGTGCGATATCGAATGAAGATTGTTGTTGTGGAAGGGGGGTTTAAGCGATCCTAGTAACTATTGAGTATGACCATGAAAATACAATAATCAAATTAATATCTTTATTTTGTCTTATTCAATTTTATTTTTCCGAATCTAGAAGAAAATGGTGACATTCATGCTAATATATTTGTGTTAGAGACTTGTGTAACGATGAAGATGAGAAAGCTAGGCAAGAAAAAAGAATGTAGGAAATGAAAAAGTATGATTATTTTTTACCCTTTATAATAAAATAAAATAGTTTCAAACTAAAATATTAGAAATAAGTTTACTCTTTTTGCAATTATATTTTCTATTTGATACAAATATTGTTATAGGATGTATAATGTCGGGAAAACCTTCATGCAAGAAATCCTCTGAGATGATTAAATCCAAATCTTTAAGATTGTGATCGAGTTATTGTCACCTCAAGTTTTTGCAAACATCAAATAATGTCACTTACAACACTTCTTCTATGTAGATTCAATGCTGGTTTCATCATAATCGATAGAAGGTTTTTGAGAACGAAAAGTGAACTTGACAAATTTCTCATATATTTTATAGCTACTAATTTTATTTTCATTTGATCATTTTTCTTACGAGATCTGTCTTTTATATTAGTACAAGTTAATTACTTTGTTGCTATAACTACACAAATGTATTTATAAGAACTCTTTGGGATAAAGAAAACACATCGTTTAAACTTTTACAATCAACAAACATTGTTCGGAGCAAAAACATTATAATAGTATGAACTTCACATGTTTAGAACAAATGTTTTAGTTTTTTGCAATGTAGGGTATACAAAGCTAGTAATATCTTCATAAATGCTATGAGAAGTGCGAATCCAAAGCTTTAAGAATTAGATTGAGTTATTGGTACCATCGAGGGTTTGAAAACACCAAATGACATCACTTATATTGCTTCTTACTTCGAGATGGAGTCACAGTTTCACCGGAATCGATAGAAAGGTTTTGAGAACTAAAGGTGAACTCACTAAAATTCTGTTTTTACTTTTGTAGCTAAAAGTATTACATTCATTAATCATTTTTTTCTCACAATATTTGTTCTTTCTTAAATTTCTAGAACTATGAATTTATATTAGTTAGTCGCTTATAAATTTGAAAAAAAACAAATCTGGTAAGAAATTAATGACTTAATGAATGTAAACCTTTTAGCTACAAAAATAAAAACAGAATCTCAGCGAGTTCACCTTTAGTTCTGAAAACCCTTCTATTGATTCCGGTGAAACCATGACTGCATCTAGAGGGAAGAAGCAATATAAGTGATGCCATTTGGTGTTTTGAAACCCTCGAGGGTGCCAATAACTCAATCCCAATCTTAAAGATTTGGATTCACACTTATCATAGCATTTATGAAGATTTTACTAGCTTTGCATACCCTATAGCAATATTCATACAAATAGAAAATTACATTGTAAAAGAACTAAAACATTTGCTCTGAAACGGGTGACGTTCATACTATTATATTGCTTTTGCTCCGAATAATGCTTGCCGATTGTAAAAGTTTAACCGATGTGTTTTCCTTATCCCCAAATAGTTCTTATAAATAAATTTGTGTGGTTATAACAGCAAAGTAATTAACTTGTATTAATAAAAAAGACAGATCTCGTGAGAAAAATGATCAACTGAAAATAAAGATAGTAGCTATAAAAATATAAGAGAAACTTGTCAAATTTACTTTTCGTTGTGAAAACTTTCTATCAATTATGATGAAACCAGCACTACATCTAGATAGAAGAAGTGTTGTAAATGATGTTGTCAAACACTCGATACGATAATAACCCGATCACAATCTTAAAGATTTGAATTTGATCATCTCACATAATTTCTTGCATGAAGATTTTACCGACTTTGTACATCCTATAATAATATTTGTATCAAAATGAAAAAATAATTGCAAAAGAAGTAAACTGCATTTCTAATATTTTAGTTTGAAACTCTTTCATTTTTTTCATAAAGGGTAAAAGATCACCATACCTTTTCATTTCTTACATTCTTTTTTTCTTGCCTAGCTTTCTCATCTTCATCGTAATACAAGTCTGTAACACAAACATTTTAGCATGAATGTCACTAATTTCTTTTAGATTCGGAAAAATGAAATTGTATAAGACAAAATTCTCGAGTCTAGACAGTCGACTGACATCTTCTATCTCATTCTTCATAGTCGACAGCCTACTACTCCACTTCTTCTATTTTATTCTTCATTCTTGATTTTGAAATCTAAGTATCAAATCAAACAATAAAGAATCAAAAATAGTTTTTGGCGTGTAGAGACATAAGTAGAAAATGTCAATTTGGTATAATCTCATAATGAAGAAAATTTCATCAAGATGAGGCAACTGAGGGTGCAACAACAACATGGAGGAAAAATGTTCAAGCAACAAAGGATGATAAACCCTTGTTGCAAGAGGTTAACATAGTTCGTGCTAGTCAAAGCAAAGGTAATAGTGTGTAAGCACTACCATCACAAGTTTACCAATTCTTATACTCGAATTTATTTACACTTCTTCTCAAGTAGGAAAAAAACATAAATCAAAAGGTGTCCAGCACTGATAAAAGTTCGTGTGAAATATGAGAACTTGCTAAACAAAGTGAAATCTGCTGAAAAAACAGTTGTTTCGAAATCGTTAAAAAACCCTATAATCAAATATATAACAGTCCTACCCTTAATTCTAAAAAACCAATTGAAGATTCTTTTAATATGTTGGAAAGAACGATAGTTGATATGAAGACTAGGATAGGGTTGTATGCTAATCACATTCCTTTCAATGTATTTCGTAATTCTCGATTTCAGGATATGATCACGGCATTATATAGGCCTCTACTCATTGCAAAACTTCTTATGATAAAGCTTGAACGTACGTGAGGGATGTGGAAAAGGACCGTACTTAAGGAAAGGATACATGGAAATTCACAAGGCGTTTCTATTGTGTTAGATGGGTGCTCCAACATTAAATATCAACCATTATTCAATGTTATTGATGTGAATAGTTAGGGTGCTATGTTCATGTACGCGGAGGACTTTTTTAGTGCAAAGAAGACAAGAGCATGCAAAATTCTTGATTGGAGCCATTGAAAATAAGGGAACAAGCAATGGCATTCAAGTCATGACAGACAATGCCGCAAACTGTAAGGCTGCACGAATGGAGGTTGAGAAGATTTATTAACACAAAGCAATATTCTTACAAATGGATTCACGCTTCTCATAGTATTTATGAAGATTTTCTTGCCTAATTTTCTCATCTTGATCCGTCCATAACAAAAAGCAATATTATAGTATGAATGTCACACGTTTGCTCTAGATTCGGAAGAGTATATATATATATATATAACAAAATAAAGATATCAATCACTATACTTTTATGATTCTATCAATTGCACGGAGACATAGGGCATTAATCGTTGTTCTCTGAGAGGATACAGGGGATGTCACCTATTCAAAAGGAGTCTAGTTACTCCTTTATCTCTGACTAATCCAAATGTGACCATTAGACTAAGTATTAGTGATTCATTATTTTATTTTATATTGGTTTTCCAACTATGTTAATGGCTAAAAGTGTTAGCTTATGTAGGGTAATATATGTATATATTACCAAGCAACAGAGATTTGGGTTTTCTTTTCAGGCTATCCGTTATACTCCCCCTCTTCCCTTTCCTTACCCACTGTACATCAGCGCCATATCATTTTTTCTCTCTTTCCATTTCCCTTACCCACTACACCCGTTATACTCCCCCTTTTTCATTTTCCTTTCCTTTTCACTTAAAAAAAAAGAAAGAAAAAAACTAAAATCTGATTGGTAGATGTGGGGGTGTGGGGGTGGGGGGGGGGGGGGGGGGGGGGGGGGTTGGGTTTGTTTCAGCGAGTTCCGGAACTCGGAAGGCATGGATCCCGGGCGAGTTCAACCACCCGAGGTGGTGTTCCTCGCGAGCTCGCGCTTCCCTCGCGCCTCTCCGAGCCGAGTTCAACGGATGACATCATATGCTTCATGGAAATATATCATCAATATACATCTTCAAGTTACCATTAATTTCTTACATGGTATCAGAGCTATGGGCTCTTGTATCTATATCGAACTCCTCTCTATTTTTCTCAGGTACTCGTTGAAAACCTAACCCTAATCGTATCTCGTGGTTCTTGGTAATATATCCGTGTGCAATCATCTTCTAATCTGATCTTGGCGTTGTAAATCTTCTATTTCCTGGTAACTCCATTTCTCATTGTTCTTCTTAGTCTACTGCTAAGAACATTTGTAACCTGGTATTTTGCAATTTTTTTTTTGAGCATGACTACTCCTTCAGTTATTCAAAATAGACCAATTTCTGTGATTCTCGATGGTTCCAATTATGCATTGTGGAGTCATCACATGATTATTCATCTCAAGTCTCAAGGTCTGTATAGTTATATTACACGGGTTACTCAGTGCCCAGAAAAAGGGGAAAAAGAAACTGGAGTGGACTTTGCAAAACGAACCGATGAGTGGGATATGAAAAATGCAAAGATTTTGGGGTTCATTAACAGTTCTACTACTACTGAAATTCACCAGCAGCTTCTGGGATATTCTACTGCTAAGGACGTTTGGGATTTCTTGGTTAAAAGATTCACTACTTCGGGGCTCGCTCATCAGTACCAGTTATGGTCTGAATTCCAACGAAAGTGTCAACAGCCTAATCAAACCATTAGTTCGTATGTGTCTAAGATGCAAGTGATTAGAGATCAACTAAACATCGATACACCTGAAATATTTGATGCTACAGCTGATGAGTTTAGAGCATACTTTAATCAACTCCATCTCATTACCCTTCTAATGGGTCTGACCGACAAGTTTGAGCATGTTAGGGCTTCTCTTCCCCATAGACATCCTTTTCCTACCTACAATGATGCAGTTTCAGAGCTACTCAGTGAGGAAACAAGATTGCAATCTCGAGTCATGCCATCCATCGATGCAGTCTTCTACACATCCTCTAATAACTTTCGCAACAACAAAAACTTCCACTCTAAACCCGAAGGTCGTTCAACGGACAAAAAATGTACCTTTTGTCACTCACCAACACATTTTCTTCTTGATTGACATGTTCGAAGTTGCAAGTTTTGTGGGATAAGACATCCTAAACATTATGCTTCTGATTGTCCCAAGGCTCCTAGAAATCCTAGTTTTCAACGAAAGAATTCTCACTCTAAACCAATTGTTGGATCTATGACATCTCAGTCTTCGAAAGCTGATGTTTCTACTTGTGTGCCTACCATTATGCCTACATCTAATGCTGACATCATGGAAATCATGCGCAAGAATCAAGAATTGTTGGAGCAACTAATGTCAGGTTCTATGGGCATCAATGATATGTCAACCACTTCAGGTAATCTTTGGCTATTTTACTCCGGGTGTTGTAATCACATGACACCACAATCAAATGTGTTTGTTTCTAAACAACCATCTTAGGATTTTCAAGCTGTATGTACTGCAGATGAAACAAAAATGCATGTTACATCTGGTGGAACAGTATCCTCCTCCCATCTTCACCTACCCAATACCATTCATGTTCCAGACCTATCACTCAGTTTGATTTCCATTAGTCAACTAGTTGATGATGGTCTGATTATTCTTTTTCACTCTTCTGGATGTGTTGTACAGGACCCAAAGACGAGGAAGATCCTTGGAATAGGCCGTAAAGTGGGTCGCATGTTCGAGGCTGTCTACCTTCGATTACCCGAGTCCTTTTCTCATTATGTTGCATCTGTCTCAACATTGTCTTCTTTTGCTTTGTGGCATGCTCGATTCGGTCACATGTCTAGTGGAAAACTTAAATTACTTGTTGATTCTGGTGTATTGGGTAACGTCAAAGTTGATCCTTAATTTTGTGAATCATGTCAACTAGGGAAACACCATATTTTGCCCTTCAATAACAATGATGCTAATTCTCACTCATCGTTTGATATTATACATTCTGACGTTTGGGGACCAGCACCATCCATATCTATGGGCGGTGCTCGGTATTTTGTTATATTTGTTGATGATCACACTCGCTTCACCTGGGTATGTCCTATGAAACATAGATCAGAACTCCCAACCATATATATAAAATTTGCCCGCATGATTCACACTCGGTTCTCAAAAAATATAAAGATACTCCGTGCCGACAATGCTATGGAATACAAAGCCTCTCCACTATTGTCTTTTCTTTCATGACCAAGGTACCATCTCTCAATACTCTTGTCCCGGCACTTCTCAACAAAATGGTTGTGCTGAACGAAAACATCGACATATTCTTGACACTGTCCGTACGCTTCTCATCTCTGCCAAAGCACCTGAAAGTTTCTGGGGTGAAGCGGTCTTTACCGCGGTCTATACTATAAATCGTCACCCAACTTCAGTTCTTGGAAACAAATCCCCATATGAACGGCTCTATGGTATGTCTCCCGCTTTTAGTCTTCTTCGAGTTTGGGGGTGTGCTTGTTTTGTTCATCTTCAATCACATGAGTATACGAAATTACAACCTCGGTCTTGTATTTGTTGCTTTCTCGGTTATGGGATTGACCATAAGGGATACCGTTGTTGGGACCTGTTCTCAAAACGCCTTCGTATATCGCGTCATGTTACTTTTTGGGAACATAAAATGTTTTCCTCTGTGTCTGATTTTCAGTTGACTTCTTCTTCACCCATTCCATTCTTTACGGATGCATCCATGTCATTGGATGATTCTTTTTGTGATTCTTCTTTGCCTTCATCTTCTAATCCGGTCGATTAGGTCTCGACATATGCTCTGGACTCCATGGCCGACACTGAGGATACTCCTATGTCCGAGGGTTTGACCACACCATCACCATCACCATCATCACCACCTTACACACGACGATTGGAACGTGTAAAACATGTCACATCTCATTTTCGTAATTTTCATTGTTATACTACATTGTTATCTCATCATGAATCTAGTTCTTATAAGGAAGCTTCAAGCGACCCTCTTTGGCAAAAGGCTACGGATGATGAAATTAAGGCACTTCATAAAGCTGAAACTTGGGAATTTGTTTTACTTTCTTCTGGAAAATCTCTAGTTGGATGTAAATGGGTCTATAAAGTTAAAACACACTCGGATGGTAGTGTTGATCGTTACAAAGCTAGATTGGTGGCTAAAGGCTTTAATCAAGAGTATGGCATTGACTACGAGGAGACATTTGCTCCAGTTGCACGCATAACTTCTGTTCGTACTTTGTTAGCCATTGCCTCTGTCAACCACGTGACTACTGGGGTCTTCACCAGTTGGATGTCAAAAATGCATTTCTAAATGGAGATCTAACTGAGGAAGTCTTCATGCAGCCTCCGCCAGGAATTTCTCATCCTCCTGGACACGTGTGTTGGTTACGAAAAGTACGAGTCCGGGGGAGGGGGGGTAATTTTTTCCGGAACGCTATTTCGATACGTGGAACGTTGTACGATGTAACAAGGTACGATGTACCAATTATTACTAAATATATAAAAGTATAATTAACAAAAGGATACTAAATACTAAAAGACCAATACTTCATACTTATAAAATTCGATACACAAGTTCATAATTCATAAGTTCATAGTTCATAATTCATAGCATAACACAAAAACTAAAAGAAGTACAAAACACAACTAAAATTCAAAGTTCAAGATAGGATTAATACGCAAAAGTTCAAGTTTACTCTTTCCTTTGCTTTTTTCCCACATGACCTACATCTTCTAGATTTTCCTATTTCATTTCTTCAAGTATTGTACTTGAGCCTTTTCGAAGTATGTGTTGTCGGGATTAACATCCTACTTCTTGTGTGGCTCGGCTGTGTAACTTTGGGAAAATCTCGATTGTAGGACAAATATTCGGCATTTTCCGTCACGACTTCAAGGACATTACTTCGTTGTACAATTTCATTGGCTCCGAGCAAGAACTTTGCAATTGCTGCTCATGTCTTCCTACACTAGAAATGTCCTCCGTGTACATGAACATGGCACCTAGACTATTCACAACAATAACATTGATTAATGGTAGATGCTTAACGTTGAACCACCCATCTGACACGATAGAAACGTCTTGTGAATACCATGTACCGTTTACTGAAGTAAGGTCCTTTCCACATCTCTCACCCACTCATCAAGGAAGACAGTTCGAGCTTTATCATAAGGAGCTTTCTAAACAACAAGGCTATTTATAGTGTGATCATCTCCCGTGACCGAGGATTGTGAATTACATTGAAAGATATTTGTCATTAACACACAACCCTCTCATAATTTTCATATCAACTATGGTTCTTTCCAACATATTAAAAGAATCTTCAATTGGTTTTTTAGAATTAGAGGTAGAACTCTGTTTTTTATTGATTATTGGGTTCTTTAACGATCTTCAAACACGCAAATTTAACTTTTTTTAGCAAGTTCTCATATTTCACAAGATTCTTTAGTAGTGATGGACATCTTTTGTTTGATGGGCAGCAAAAAAGTATACATGAATTTGAGTATAAGAACGGGTAAACTTGTGGTGGTAGTGCCTACACACCCATAACTCTGCTTTCAGTAGCACCAACTATGTTAATCTCTTGTAACAAGGGTTTATCATTCTTTGTTGCTTGAGCAGTTTTTCTCCATGTTGTTGCTGCACCATCTGCACCATCATGTTGTAAGTTAGAAAGGGGAACAAAATACCCAAGGTTTAATAAATAAACCTCAAGGTCGGCTACTTCTCTTCTTATCCCATGTTGAACTAAAAAACACACACTAAAACACACACAAACGTACGTACACATACACACACTTAACCCTTGGAGCTTTTGAAGAACAAATCAAGAAACAAGTTGGTTTCGAGTGATTCCAGTAGCAAATACGAGTTCTTGTTGTTGTTTTCCTACTGATTTGTAAGTGTTCTTCATGAAGAACCCTAGTTTTGAGATTGTGAAGGGTGATGCTATGTTTTGGTACGCCTGCTGAAGGTTGATGCTATGTTTTGGTGGGACTCCGTGAAAGATTAAGTGAACATAGAAGTGATTGTTGCAATGACGTAGGAGCAGTTTTCTAAACGTGTGACAAAGAAATACTGCACCGACTATGATTTAGAAAAGATGAAACGGGAGTTCAATGATCT
This sequence comes from Pulicaria dysenterica, assembly GCA_947179395.2. NCBI lineage: Eukaryota > Viridiplantae > Streptophyta > Magnoliopsida > Asterales > Asteraceae > Pulicaria > Pulicaria dysenterica. The sequence goes on from OX359294.1 coordinate 1,242,153, forward strand.
CCAGAAAGGAGATAAGTCAGTGGAAGATTTGATCCATGCTTTTACTGATAAAGTGAGGTTTATCCCTCACCTAGTGAATGTGATCGCAAGCAAGGGTCCAGTCCGAACAACTTGTGTAACTTGTGTTTAAACCTGTGTGTGCTATGTGTAAGTGATAACCAAGCGTGTATATGATGTGTTAGGTATATTTTTGGAACCGGAAGACACGAGTGGCGTATCTGCCTAGTGAGGACTCCAGGTGAGTACCGGTTTTCCCATGAGACTCAGTAAGTAGGGCTAACTATTGTGTATTGAAACGTGCTATTGTGATAGTGACGTATGTACGTACGAGGTAAGTGGTGGAGTGTCGGGTTGTGCTGTGACGTGTGTAATATGGTTATAGTAGTGACGATAGGTAAGTGAAGTGATACGAGATAGACCCATGTAGGGTTATGACTTATGTGGCAACTGTATGCTGTGTTTAAAGTGTAATTTAGTATTCTGATCATCAAGTCTAAGCAGAAGCTAATGTGATAATGTATATGCTCATGTAATTTAAAGTGTTAAATTGTGCATGCAATTGGATCTTTATTGGATCGGTTATGTGTTATTGTGTTATGTCCGGACAATTGGGGGACTGCACCATAATTCCTGGGATTGGTTAAGGTCAGCGGTGTAGGTTGGTCCCTGGGGGGCCCAATATGGTCTGAAATGTTGGGGTTCGTGGTTGAGCACAATAGAAGCATGCAAGTACAAATAGCAATTTTCAAAGCAAAAATCAACCATAAAGTGAACCCCATCAATGGATCTTGCTCTACAACAAGGTTATGCAACCAAAACAGAAGAGAAAGGAGAAGATTTATACCCTAGATGTCTCTGGTCGTTTGTGTGGGGCTAGCTCCAAACTCGAAATCCTCCTTGAGCTCCTTCTTGCACAATCGAAGTCCACACCGAGAAACAAGGCGACCCAAGTGTACTAGCACTCCAAGAATCCTTCCTTGATGAAGATTCTTATCTGGAACACAACCAAGAACACCAAGAAACTCTCCTCTCTTTTCTCTCTTGCTTAGCTTAGACAACCTCACTTTGTTTCTAAGAGTTTTCTTTCAAGAAATGGCCAAGAGTGTAAATGAGAGAGTTATGCATGTGTTTTATAAGCCACTCACGACCCCAGAGCTTCCCTTAGTCGGCCCAAGGCAAATGATGGTGTATAACATGCATTGGTGGAGAGAGGAGGTGAAAAGAATAAAGGTGTTTCTGTCAGGCAGGGTTAGCGCCGCTAACCGCCCACGCTTAGCGCCGCTAACGCGGCTGAGTTAGCGACACCAGGGTTAGCGCTGCTAACCCCTGCCAGGAAACCAACTTACATTATTTATCCTTTCTCACCCTCATCTTTTAGGTTGTGTCAAGGTCAACCCCCCGCGTGTGACCCGATAGGCCTATACATCATCGGTAGCTATCATTTGGCGTACGTGTGTCAGTGGGCATACTCCAACAAACTCCCACTTGCACATGACTCACCGTACCCAATGCATCACAGACAAAGAGCGGCCTCTAGTAAGACATCTTTGCCTCCAAGTCAGTATGGGTTTTGTCTTTAGCACAAAAACTAATCCACAACCCATGTGAAATGGTCCTATAGATAAGTGATCAATCTGTTGGAGTATGCCCACTGACACACGTACGCCAAATGATCGCTACCGATGATGTATGGGCCTATCGGGTCACACGCCAGGGGTTGACCTTGACACAACCTTAAAGATGAGGGTCAGAAAAAGGATAAATAATGATAGTTGGTTTCCAGCAGGGGTTAGCGGCGCTAACACTGGCGTCGCTAAATCAGCCGCGTTAGCGGCGCTAACCATTAGCGGTTAGCGGCGCTAACCGTAGGAGGATAGCGGCGCTAACCCTGCATGACAGAAACAACTTTATTCTTTTCACCTCTAAATTCCACCAATGCATGTAAAAGATAATCATTCACCCTTGGGGCCGGCTTGGGAAGCTCTGGGGTCATGAGATGGTTTATAAAAGCATGCATAACTCCTCTTTCTCCACTCTTGGTCATTTTGAGAGAAAAGACCACTTAGAACATAAAAAGAGTTGCTAAGTGTCAAGAGAGAAAGAGAGTTCCCTGGAGTTAGGTTGTGTTCCAGTAGAGGATCTTCATCAAGGAAGGATTCTTGGAGTGCTAGTACACTTGGGTCACCTTGTTTCTTGGTGTGGACTTCGATTGTGCAAGAAAGGAGCTCAAGAAGGATTCCAAGTTTGAGGCTAGCACCACACAACCGACCAGAGACATCTAGGGTATAAATCTCTTCACTCTTTTCTGTTTCAGTTGCATTACTTGGTTGTAGAGTAAGATTCATTGATGGGGTTCATATTGTGGTCTTGTTTTGCTTAAAAAAAATATTCGTTTTTGACCTTGCATGCTTCCGTTGCTGTGTATCACGAACCCCAACAGTGGTATCAGAGCCAGCTCTACACTGGTTTTGCACTAGATGGCCAAGAAAATCCGAAAATTGTGATTTTTGGTTCTGTCCAGTGTTTAGCGGCGCTGACTTTTTAATGTTAGCGGCGCTAAAGTCGGAGTCTACAGTCGTCTTTGTTAAACTGACTTGTTTTATTGTCGTCTCGCGATAGCGGCGCTAAACTGAGTTAGCGGCGCTAACTCGTTATAGTTAGCGGCGCTAACCCCTTACTGGCAGAATGCATGGTTTTGCCTTAAATCAATTTTGTTGGATTTTTGGGCTATTTGTTCTTGCTGGATTTGTTCCAGATTTGTGGTGAAATTCTGTTTAAGTTGTCTTATGTCTTGGTTGATGTATTTATATGTGGATTAACATTTAGGCATGAAAATGGTTAATTGCATATACTTACATTGTGTACATATGACTATGGAATTTTGAATTGTTTAAAATTCCTAATGCATATGTACATAGGATTATTTGTGCCTTGAGTGATTTGATAATCTTAACCAAGACATATGAGATTACATGGTTTTGTGTGGCACACCATGTGTAGTGTTGATTTCTTGTATGTGGTTGTGATATTAGAATCCGGTAACATTATGAGCCATAAGACCTATGTGATGTGTTTGGTTGTTTAAATTAATGTATTTATTCATTTGGTGGTTTGTACCACAATGGTTTGTAATAATTAATTTATTCATTTGGTTTGTATATTTAACGGCTTGCATGCCGATTTTCTATTCTTTGTAATTTGTAATATTAGCTTAGAATAGTAAATTGTGGCTTGCATGCCATTTTCTTTTAAATTTGTCAATTGTAAAAAGAAAACCGAAGCAACCAACAAGGACCATGGAGGATGTATTGGCGTACTTGGATCCGGAGGTCAGTGGGAGACGCAATGGATCAAGTGGGAGATGCACACATCGGGTCATTCGGTCTAGTCCCTAGATGACTTAGTCTTGCCCGTTGGCTCATGGGCAAGACACATAGGATTGGCTCGTTACCGGATATGTATTACATGCGTGGTTGATTTTATTTTGTACTTTTTCTTGCATGAATGTTTAGGATCTTCGCATGCTAGAAAATTTTTCAAAATAATAAAATCAAAGAGTTTTAAATTGGTTTACAATCTCCGCGTGCCACATAGACAAGAATTGGTTAAAAGTGTTTTAACCGGAAAAACAAAAACCCGTTTTTCAAAAGTAAATCTCACACCACCCGTAAGATGACACCGCCCGATTCTAGTGAAACAAGATTGGTCGTCGAGCTCTAGCCGAGATCGGTTTTGTGTAACTGTGTGGAAGGCGCGTGTGGCAACTCGCAAGGTCGGTTGTCGAGCTTTAGCCGAGCCGGCCATTGGGCTAGAGTACCACCGTGTATCTTGACGGACGATTTACAAATTCCAAGACTTAAACGCAATGGTAGTTGTTGAGCTTTAGCCGAGCTATCAAAGTGGACTAATGAGGAATTGGTGTGGAGGGATCAAACATGCCAAATGGGTGCTAAGAGTACCTAGGATCCCGCAAGTGTCTAAGAGTTGTGATCACGGATTACAATTGGTAAAGTGTTTACCGGCCTAAAATAGCTCTATGAAGTGATCCGCGGTAAACCCGTCATGGATTAGGGTATTTTGAGGTTCTTAGCCCTTGTTAAGATAATTTGTTTTATAACAAGTGGGTAATTATTTTAACAAGGATCTAATACATCATAACTAACCAAATTTCGTACTTTGCTTGTAGATGGCATCTACTAGCAACACCAACACCACTAACATGTCACTCCGTCCATTTTTGGAAAAGGAGAAACTCACGGGGCCAAACTTTATGGATTGGCATAGGACTTTGAGAATCGTCCTTTGCCATGAAATGAAGCTAGAGGTCCTTGAGTCACCTCTTCCGGAGGCTCCTGCTACCAACGCGGCGAGGGCCGTCCGCGAGGCATATGAAAAGCGCCTCAAGGACACGAATGACGTAACTTTCCTTATGCTTACGACCATGAGTCCCGAATTGCAAAGGCAATTCGAGAAAGTGAGTGCGTATGAGATGATTTCTCAGCTGAAGGACATGTTCCAACAGCGGGTTAGGCAAGAACTCTACGAGTGCGTCAAGGCCTTCATCGGTTGCCGGATGCAGGAGGGCGGCAATGTGAGCTCCCACGTACTTAAGATGAAAGGGTACGTGGATCAGATCGAGGAGTTGGGCTTTCCCATGGGGAAGGAGTTGGCGGTTGACATCATCCTCCAATCCTTGCCTCCCGCATATGGTCCGTTCATCGTGAACTTCCATATGCATAGTATGGACAAGTCCATTATGGAATTGCATGACATGCTTAAGACAGCCGAGGGCGAGCTTGCCAAGTCAAAGCCCTCCACCTCCACTGCCGTTCTTACTATCCACGAAGGTGGGCACAAGCGGAAGCAACCCGCTTCGGGCTCCAAGGGGAAGGGAAAGAAGAAGGCCAAGGCCCAAGGGCTGAAGCCCAAACCTAACCCAACCCCGGAGCCGAAGGGGAAGCAAGTGGCTTCTGCTGCCACCTCTCCGGAAGAGGCAACCTGCTACTTCTGCGGGGAGAAGGGCCACTACCGGCGTAGTTGCCTCAAGTACACGGAGGAGCTCAAGAAGCTTCGCTCTAAAGGTGCCGCTGCCTCCGGTACGTACATGATTGAACTCCATAACACTTCTACTTCTAATACCTGGGTTTTAGACAGCGGGTGTGGTACTCAAGTTTGTAATAATGTGCAGGTACTAAGAAGAAGTAGGGACCTGGTTGATGGAGAGTTGGATCTCATCATGGGAAACAAGGCGGTTGTCCCGGTTGAGAAGATTGGGAGTGTGGAGCTCGCCTTTCCTTCCGGCTTATCTGTTGTTTTAGATAATGTTTGTTATTCGCCCTGCGTGGCAAGAAACATTTTATCTCTTAATGCTTTATATGACATTGGATTTGACTATAAATTTGAGAATGGTAGCATTTTATGTTACAAAGATCATGTCTTATATTTTAAAAGCTTTTCCATGTCATGGCATTTATGAGGCAAGTGTAAACTTGCAAAACAATAGATCAATCATGAATGTTGATTCGGGATCCAAAAATGTTTTGGATAAATTATCTCTATGGCATGGTCGGTTAGGCCACATAAACAAGAAACGCATCGCCAAGCTCCAAGCGGATGGGATCTTGGAATCATTTGAGCACGGTTCAAATGAAGTATGCGAATCCTGTTTATTAGGTAAGATGACCAAAGCACCCTTCACCGGTGTATGTGAGAGGGCGCAAGACTTGTTGGATATCGTTCACACTGATGTGTGTGGTCCGTTCAAGCATGCCACAAGAGATCATTCCCGCTACTTCGTTACCTTTATTGATGATTATAGTCTATATGGGTATGTCTACTTGGTGAGACAAAAGTCGGATACCTTTGAGGTGTTCAAGACTTATCAAAACGAGGTAGAAAATCAACTAGGGAAAAGAATTAAGATGCTACGATCTGATAGAGGCGGTGAGTATCTTAGTTCTGAGTTCCGCGAACATCTGAGGAGTTGTGGGATTGTCTCACAACTAACACCTCCTAGGACGCCACAACTAAATGGTGTTTCCGAGAGGAGGAACCGAACATTATTAGATACGGTTCGGTCTATGATAGTTCGTACGGACGTTCCCGTTACGTTTTGGGGATATGCGATTGAAACGGCTGGTAGAATCCTTAACCTCGTACCAACAAAAAAGGTTAAGAAAACACCGTATGAGATATGACATGGAAAGGTTCCATCCATTTCATATTTAAAGGTCTGGGGTTGTCCTGCCTACGTGAGACGTGAGGCTGAGGACAAATTGGAGCCCAGGGCCGAAAGGTGCTTTTTCATTGGTTATCCCGCTGGGTCTATGGGATATTTGTTTTACAAACCTTCGGAGAACAAGGTATTTGTTGCTCGAAGGGCAGTGTTCCTTGAGAGGGAACTGCTATCCAAAGACGCTAGTGGGAGAAAGGTTGATCTTGAAGAAATTCAAGAGCCTGCCAATGTAGAACCTGATGTTGGGACTAGCTCACAACCCGTAAGGGTTGATTCTCAGCATGCTGATGCTGGAGATAATGTAAACCCATTGCAAATTAGAAGGTCTGGTAGAAGTCGGCATGAGCCAGAGAGATATGGTTATAACATATCTGAGGGCACCGACATGGTAGTGGTCTCTGATGAGCCTACCAAATACCGGGACGCTGTGGTGGGCCCAGAGTCTGCCAAGTGGATAGAAGCAATGGAATCCGAGATTCAATCCATTTCGGATAATCAAGTCTGGGACTTGGTTGATCCCGTGCTGGGGTGTAAACCCGTAGGGTGCAAGTGGGTCTTCAAGAAGAAGATCGGCATGGATGGCGAGGTAGACACCTTCAAGGCCCGACTAGTGGCTAAAGGTTTCACTCAAACTCATGGTGTAGACTATGAGGAAACCTTTTCCCCGGTGGCTATGATGAAGTCTATCCGGATACTTTTGGCCATTGCCGCATTTCATGATTATGAGATTTGGCAAATGGACGTCAAAACCGCGTTCCTTAATGGAACACTTACAGAGGATGTGTACATGACACAGCCTGAGGGTTTTGTACATCCAAAATTTCCGGATAAATTCTGCAAGCTTAAGAAGTCCATTTATGGGCTTAAGCAAGCCTCTCGGAGCTGGAACCTGTGCTTCGATGAGAAGGTCAAAGAGTTTGGCTTCTCTAAGAGCAAGGATGAGCCATGCGTTTACATTAGAGCTAGTGGGAGCATAGTTGTATTCCTAGTTCTTTATGTAGATGATATTCTACTAATTGGGAACGACGTCCCAACTTTGCAAGGGGTAAAAGCCTGGCTAGGGAGTTGTTTCTCAATGAAAGATCTTGGGGATGCGGCTTACATTCTGGGGATTAAAATCTATAGAGATAGATCCCGCGGGTTGATCGGATTGAGCCAGAGTACGTACATTGACAAGGTCCTAAAGAGATTTAGGATGGAGGACTCCAAGAAGGGGTTCATACCTATGTCACATGGTTTAGTGTTGAGCAAAGCCCAAAGCCCGAGTTCCCCTGAGGAACGGGAAGTAATGAGGCGAGTCCCATATGCTTCGGCTATAGGCTCGATCATGTACGCCATGTTATGTACTAGGCCTGATGTATCTTGTGCAGTAAGTATGACAAGTAGATATCAAGCCAATCCTGGTGATGCACATTGGACGGCAGTAAAGAACATTCTCAAGTATCTTCGGAGGACTAAGGAGATGTTCTTGGTGTATGGAGGTGTGGAAGAGCTACGGGTGACTGGTTACTCCGATGCTAGCTTCCAAACCGATCGGGACGACTGCCGATCTCAATCGGGGTTTGTGTTCCTGCTCAATGGTGGTGCTATTTCCTGGAGAAGCTCCAAGCAAGACACTGTGGCCGATTCTACTACCGAGTCGGAGTATATTGCGGCCAGTGAAGCTGTGAAGGAGGCTGTATGGATGAAGAAATTCATCCAAGATCTGGGAGTGGTTCCTAGCATTGACGACCCTGTTGAGGTGTTCTGTGACAACGAGGGTGCGGTCGCTCTTGCAAAGGAACCAAGGTCTCACCGACGCACAAGGCATATTCCGCGGAAGTATCATTACATCCGGGACGTGGTCGAATGTGGAGACGTTGTTATCAGTAGAGTACACACGGATAGCATTGTGGCGGATCCGTTCACCAAACCTTTATCACAAGCAAAGCATGATGCTCATACGCGTGCTATTGGGATTAGATTTGCTAGTGATTTGGTTTGATTAAGTATTTGGTTGGTATATTTGATGTATTTACCCTTTTTGGGAACATGAAGCAGTATTGTATTTATTGATTATTAAATGAGATTTAGTAATACGCAAGTTGCGAGTATTTCTTTAAATCTTTACTGTGTTCCAACTTAGCATGTTTTTTTTGCTCTTCCCTGAATGCGCAAGCATTCTAAATGTCCACAGTCGGTCATTCTTCTCGGGAAGGAATTATGAACTAAGACTGAGGGAAGTAATTGGTCATGTGTCCAATGGGGATTGGGGCACGGGGACGCAATTCTTCGCCTGTACTTGAAAGTGTTTCAAGTGACTGGACAACCCACACCTGATTTTACTTTGTGGTACATGTCATGAGTAAATCAGGATGATAATATCAGTTCATCCTCAGACTGGAGATGCACGTGGCTGCATCACTTTGGTTTGCTTTGTTCTAATTACTTTCAAACGCAGTCCGTAACTGGTTGTTATAAAGGGAGTAGTTGGGAAGAGTATGATCACTGTGGTGGGCAGTGTGAGTCAAAGGAATTTGTTCCTCTGTTTAGAGAGATATCCTTGGGCCCCTCGATGATTGGTCGCTGACACCAAAATGCATGGCCATGCTCAAAGCTTGCAATAATTTTTGATTGATTGCAACTTGTATATTTTTGGTCACCACCAATCTAGATCAGGAAACATAATCGTGAACGAACGGAGAATGACTTTGTACCATGTCTCGTGTTCACTTGGATATCGCGAAAACAAAAGGATGATTGATCACTTATCGATAGGACCTTTTCACATGGGTTGCAGATTGGTTTTTGTGCAGAAGACAAAACCCATACTGACTTGGGGGTAGAGATGTCTTACTAGAGGCCGCTCTTTGTCTGTGATGCATTGGGTACGTAGAGTCGTGTGCAAGTGGGAGTTTGTTGGAGTACGCCCACGGACACACGTACGCCAAATGATCGCTACCGATGATGTATGGGCCTATCGGGTCACACGCCGGGGGTCGACCTTGACACAACCTAAAAGATGAGGGTTAGCGGCAGGGGTTAGCGGCGCTAACACTGGCGTCGCTAAATCAGCCGCGTTAGCGGCGCTAACCCTGCATGACAGAAACAACTTTATTCTTTTCACCTCTAAATTCCACCAATGCATGTAAAAGATAATCATTCACCCTTGGGGCCGGCTTGGGAAGCTCTGGGGTCATGAGATGGTTTATAAAAGCATGCATAACTCCTCTTTCTCCACTCTTGGTCATTTTGAGAGAAAAAACCACTTAGAACATAAAAAGAGTTGCTAAGTGTCAAGAGAGAAAGAGAGTTCCCTGGAGTTAGGTTGTGTTCCAGTAGAGGATCTTCATCAAGGAAGGATTCTTGGAGTGCTAGTACACTTGGGTCACCTGTTTCTCGGTGTGGACTTTGATTGTGCAAGAAAGGAGCTCAAGAAGGATTCCAAGTTTGAGGCTAGCACCACACAACCGACCAGAGACATCTAGGGTATAAATCTCTTCACTCTTTTCTGTTTCAGTTGCATTACTTGGTTGTAGAGTAAGATTCATTGATGGGGTTCATATTGTGGTCTTGTTTTGCTTAAAAAAAATTCGTTTTTGACCTTGCATGCTTCCGTTGCTCTGTATCACGAACCCCAACACAATCATCCTTTTGTTCGCGATATCCAAGTGAACACGAGACATGGTACTAAGTCATTCTCCGTTCGTTCACGATTATGTTTCTCGATCTAGACTGGTGGTGACCAAAATATACAAGTTGCAATCGATCATAAATCATTGCAAGCTTTGAGCATGGCCATGCATTTTGGTGTCAGCGACCAATCATCAAGGGGCCCAAGGATATCTCTCTAAACAGAGGAACAAATTCCTTTGACTTACACTGCCCACCACAGTGATCATACTCTGCCAAACTACTCCCTTTATAACAGCCAGTTAGGGACTGCGTTTGAAAGCAATTAGAACAAAGCAAACCAAAGTGATGCAACCACGTGCATCTCCAGTTTGAGGATGAACTGATATTATCATCCTGATTTACTCATGACATGTACCATAAAGTGAAATCAGGTATGGGTCGTCCAGTCACTTTAAACACTTTCAAGTACAGGCGAAGAATTGCGTCCCCGTGCCTCAATCCCCGTTGGACACATGACCAATTACTTCCCTCAGTGTTAGTTCATACTTCCTTCCCGTGAAGAATGACCGACTGCGGACATTTAGAATGCTTACGCATTCAGGGAAGAGCAAAACACGCAAAGTTGGAACACAGTAAATATTTAAAGGAATACCCGCAACTTGCGTATTACTAAATCTCATTTAATAATCGATAAATATAATACTGCTTCATGTTCCCAAAAAGGGTAAATACATCAAATATACTAACCAAATACATAATAAAACCAAATCACTAGCAAATCTAATCCCAATATCACGTGTAAGAGAATCATGCTTTGCTTGCGATAAAGGTTTGGTGAACGGATCCGCCACATTGCTATCCGTGTGTACTTTACTGATGACAATGTCTCCACAATCGACCACGTCCCGGATGTAATGATACTTCCGCGGAATATGCCTCGTGCGTCGGTGAGACCTTGGTTCCTTTGCTAGAGCAACCGCACCCTCGTTGTCACAAAACACCTCAACAGGGTCGGCAATGCTAGGAACCACTCCCAGATCTTGGATGAACTTCCTCATCCACACATCCTCCTTCGCAGCTTCACTGGCCGCAATATACTCCTACTCGGTAGTAGAATCGGCCACAGTGTCTTGCTTGGAGCTTCTCCAGGAAATAGCACCACCATTGAGCAGGAACACAAACCCCGATTGAGATCGGCAGTCGTTCCGATCGGTTTGGAAGCTAGCATAGGAGTAACCAGTTACCCGAAGCTCTTCCGCACCTCTATACCCCAAGAACATCTCCTTTGCCCTCCGAAGATACTTGAGAATGTTCTTTACTGCCGTCCAATGTGCCTCGCCAGGGTTGGCTTGATATCTACTTTTCATACTCAATGCACAAGATACATCAGGCCTAGTACATAACATGGCGTACATGATCGAGCCTATAGCCGAAGCATATGGGACTCGCCTCATTACTTCCCGTTCCTTAGGGGAACTCGGGCTTTGAGCTTTGCTCAACACTAAACCATGTGACATAGGTATGAACCCCTTCTTGGAGTCCTCCATCCTAAATCTCTTTAGGACCGTGTCAATGTACGTACTCTGGCTTAATCCGATCAACCTGCGGGATCTATCTCTATAAATTTTAATCCCAAGAATGTAAGCCGCATCCCCAAGATCTTTCATTGAGAAACAACTCCCTAGCCAGGCTTTTACCCCTTGCAAAGTTGGGACGTTGTTCCCAATAAGTAGAATATCATCTACATAAAGAACTAGGAATACAACTACGCTCCCACTAGCTCTAATGTAAACGCATGGCTCATACTTGCTCTTAGAGAAGCCAAACTCTTTCATCTTCTCGTCGAAGCACAGGTTCCAGCTCCGAGAGGCTTGCTTAAGCCCATAAATGGACTTCTTAAGCTTGCAAACTTTATCCGGAAACTCTGGATGTACAAAACCGTCAGGCTGTGTCATATACACATCCTCTGAAAGTGTTCCATTAAGGAACGCGGTTTTGACGTCCATTTGCCAAATCTCATAATCATGAAATGCGACAATGGACAAAAGTATCCGGATAGACTTCATCATAGCCACCGGGGAAAATGTTTCCTCATAGTCTACACCTTGAGTTTGAGTGAAACCCTTAGCCACTAGTCGGGCCTTGAAGGTGTCTACCTCGCCATCCATGCCGATCTTCTTCTTGAAGACCCACTTGCACCCTACGGGTTTACATCCCGGCACAGGATCAACCAAGTCCCAGACTTGATTGTCCGACATGGATTGAATCTCGGATTCCATTACTTCCAGCCACTTGGCGGACTCAGGGCCCACCACAGCGTCCCGGTATTTGGTAGGCTCATCAGAGACCACTACCATGTCGGTGCCCTCAGATATGTTAAAACCATATCTCTCTGGCTCATGCCGACTTCTACCAGATCTTCTAATAGGAAATTGGTTTACATTATCTCCAGCATCATCATGCTGAGAATCAACCCTTACGGGTTGTGAGCTAGTTCCAACATCAGGTTCTACATTGGCATGCTCTTGAATTTCTTCAAGATCAACCTTTCTCCCACTAGCGTCTTTGGATAGCAGTTCCCTCTCAAGGAACATTGCCCTTCGAGCAACAAATACCTTGTTCTCCGAAGGTTTGTAAAACAAATATCCCATAGACCCGGCGGGATAACCAATGAAAAAACACCTTTCGGCCCTGGGCTCCAATTTGTCCTCAGCCTCACGTCTCACGTAGGCAGGACAACCCCAGACTTTTAAATATGAAATGGATGGAACCTTTCCATGCCACATCTTATACGGTGTTTTCTTAACCTTCTTTGTTGGTACGAGGTTAAGGATTCTACCAGCCGTTTCAATCGCATATCCCCAAAACATAACGGGAACGTCCGTACGAACCATCATAGACCGAACCATATCTAACAATGTCCGGTTCCTCCTCTCGGTGACACCGTTTATTTGTGGCGGCCTAGGAGGGGTTAATTGCGAGATAATCCCACAATCCCTTAGATATTCACGGAACTCGGAACTAAGATACTCACCACTTCTATCAGATCGTAGCATCTTAATCCTTTTCCCTAGTTGATTTTCCACCTCGTTTTGATAAGTCTTGAACACCTCAAAGGTATCCGACTTTTGTCTCACCAAGTAGACATACCCGTATCGACTATAATAATCAATAAAGGTAACAAAGTAGCGGGAATGATCTCTTGTGGCATGCTTGAACGGACCACACACATCCGTGTGAATGATATCCAACAAGTCTTGTGCCCTCTCACAAACACCGGTGAAGGGTGCTTTGGTCATCTTGCCCAATACACAAGATTCACATACTTCATTAGACCCGTGGTCAAATGATTCCAAGATCCCATCCGCTTGGAGCTTGGCGATGCGTTTCTTGTTTATGTGGCCTAACCGACCATGCCATAGAGATAATTTATCCAAAATACTTTTGGATCCCGAATCAACATTCATGATTGATCCATTGTTTTGCAAGCTTATGCTTGTCTCATATATGCCATGACATGAAAATGCTTTAAAATAAAAGACATGATCTTTGTAACATTCAATGCTACCACTCTCAAATTTAAAGTTAAATCCATCGTCATACAAGGCATACAAAGAAATAATGTTTCTTGCCACGCAGGGCGCAAAAGATACATTTAATAAAACAATAGATAAGCCGGAAGGAAAGGCGAGCTCCACACTCCCAATCTTCTCAACCGGGACAACCGCTTTGTTTCCCATGATGAGATCCAGATCTCCATCAACCAAGTCCCTACTTCTTCTTAGTACCTGCACATTATTACAAACGTGAGTACCACACCCGCTGTCTAAAACCCAGGCGTTAGAAGTAGAAGTGTTATGGAGTTCAATCATGTACGTACCGGAGGCAGCGGCACCTTTAGCTCGTAGCTTTTTGAGCTCCTCCGTATACTTGGGGCAACTACGCCGGTAGTGACCCTTCTCCCCGCAGAAGTCGCAGGTTGCCTCTTCCGGAGTGGTGGCAGCGGGAGCCACTTGCTTCCCCTTCGGCTCAGGGGTTGGGTTAGGTTTAGGCTTCGGCCCTTGGGCCTTAGCCTTCTTCTTTCCCTTCCCCTTGGAGCCCAAAGCGGTTGCTTCCGCTTGTGCCCACTTTCGTTGATGGTAAGGACGGTAGTGGAGGTGCAGGGCTTTGCCTTGGCAAGCTCGGACTCAGTAGTCTTGAGCATGCCGTGCAATTCCATAATGGTTTTATCCATACTATGCATATGGAAGTTCACAATGAACGGTCCATATGACGGAGACAAAGATTGGAGGATTATTTCAACCGCCAACTCTTTCCCCATGGGAAAGCCCAACTCCTCAAGCTGATCCACGTACCCTTTCATCTTAAGGACGTGGGAGCTGACATTGCCGCCCTCCGGCATCTTACAACCGACAAAAACCTTGACACACTCATAAAGCTCTTGCCTTGCTTGCAATTGGAACATGTCCTTAAGCTGAGAAATCATCTCAAACGCACTCACTTTCTTGAATTGCCTTTTCAATTTGGGACTCATGGTCGTTAGCATTAGGCAAGTGACATCATTAGTGTCACGGACACGCTTTTCATGCGCGTCCTTCATGGCTCTTGGCGCATTGATTGTCGGCGCCTCCGGAAGCGGTGACTCAAGGACCTCTAGCGTCATCTCTTGACGTAGGGCAATTCTCAAAGTCCTATGCCAATCAATGAAGTTTGGCCCCGTGAGTTTCTCCTTTTCCAGAAATGGACAGAGAGACATGTTCGTGGTGTTGGTGTTGCTAGTAGATGCCATCTACAAGCAAAGTACGAAATTGGTTAGTTATGATGTATTAAATCCTTGTTAAAATAATTACCCACTTGTTATAAAAACAAATTATAATAACAAGGGCTAAGAACCTCAAAATACCCTAATCCATGACGGGTTTTCCGCGGATCACTTCATAGAGCTATTTTAGGCCGGTAAACACTTTACCAATTGTAATCCGTGATCACAACTCTTAGACACTTGCGGGATCCTAGGTACTCTTAGCACCCATTTGGCATGTTTGATCCCTCCACACCAATTCATCATTAATACACTTTGATAGCTCGGCTAAAGCTCGACAACTACCATGGTGTTTAAGTCTTGGAATTTGTAAATCGTCCGTCAAGATACACGGTGGTACTCTAGCCCAATGGCCGGCTCGGATAAAGCTCGACAACCGACCTTGCAAGTTGCCACACGCGCCTTCCACACAGTTACGTAAAACTGATCTCGGCTAGAGCTCGACGACCAATCTTGTTTCACTAGATTTGGGCGGTGTCATCTTACGGGTGGTGTGCGATTTACTTTTGAAAAACGGGTTTTTGTTTCTCCGGTTAAAACACTTTTAACCAATTCTTGTCTATGTGGCGCGCGGAGTTTGTAAACCAATTTAAAACTCTTTGATTTTATTATTTTGAAAAATTTTCTAGCATGCGAAGATCCTAAACATCCATGCAAGAAAAACTACAAAATAAAATCAACCACGCATGTAATACATATCCGATAACGAGCCAATCCTATGCGTCTTGCCCGTGAGCCAACGGGCAAGACTAAGTCATCTAAGGACTAGACCGAATGACCCGATGTGTGCATCTCCCACTTGATCCATTGCGTCTCCCACCGACCTCCGGATCCAAGTATGCCAAGACATCCTCCATGGTCCTTGTTGGTCGCTTCGGTTCTCCTTTTACAATTTACAAATTTAAAAGGAAATGGCATGCAAGCCACAATTTACTATTCTAAGCTAATACTACAAATTACAAAGAATAGAAAATCGGCATGCAAGTCGTTAAATATACAAACCGAATAATTAAATTAATTATTACAAACCATTGTGGTACAAACCACCAAATGAATGAATACATTAATTTAAATCAACCAAACACATCACATACGTCATATGGCTCAATATGTTACCGGATGCTAAATACTACAACCACGTACAAGAAACACAAATCTACACATGGTGTGCCACACAAAACCATGTAAATCTTATATGTCTTGGTTAAGATTATCTAATCACTCAAGACACAAATAATCCTATGTACATATGCATTAGGAACCTTAAACAAGTCAAAATTCCATAGTCATATGTACACAATGTAAGTATATGTAATTAACCATTTTCATGCCTAAATGTTAATCCACATATAAATACATCAACCAAGACTTAGAACTAAACACATCCCAAATTCTGGAATAATTCCAGAAAGTACAACAAGCCTAAAAATCCAACAAAATTGATTTTAAACACAAAACTTGCATTCTGCCAGGAGGGTTAGCGCCGCTAACTATAAAAGTTAGCGCCGTTAACTCCAGGTTAGTGCCGCTATCGCGAGACGGCTTAGCGGCCGCTACGGAAGGTTTAGCGCCGCTAACATGGAAAAGTTAGTGCCACTAAACCCTGGACAGAACCAAAAATCACATTTTTCGTATTTTCCAGGCCATCTAGTGCAAAACCAGTGTAGAGTTGGCTTTGATATCACTGTTGGGGTTCGTGGTTGAGCACAACGGAAGCATGCAAGTACAAATAGCAATTTTCAAAGCAAAAATCAACCATAAAGTGAACCCCATCAATGGATCTTGCTCTACAACAAGGTAATGCAACCAAAACAGAAGAGAAAGGAGAAGATTTATACCCTAGATGTCTCTGGTCATTTGTGTGGGGCTAGCTCCAAACTCGAAATCCTCCTTGAGCTCCTTCTTGCACAATCGAAGTCCACACCGAGAAACAAGGTGACCTAAGTGTACTAGCACTCCAAGAATCCTTCCTTGATGAAGATTCTTATTTGGAACACAACCAAGAACACCAGGAAACTCTCCTCTCTTTTCTCTCTTGCTTATCTTAGACAACCTCACTTTGTTTCTAAGAGTTTTCTTTCAAGAAATGGCCAAGAGTGTAAATGAGAGAGTTATGAATGTGTTTTATAAGCCACTCACGACCCCAGAGCTTCCCTTAGTCGGCCCAAGGCAAATGATGGTGTATAACATGCATTGGTGGAGAGAGGAGGTGAAAAGAATAAAGTTGTTTCTATCAGGCAGGGTTAGCGCCGCTAACCGCCCACGCTTAGCGCCGCTAACCACTTAAGGTTAGCGCCGCTAACGCGGCTAAGTTAGCGACACCAGGGTTACGCCGCTAACCCCTGCCAGGAAACCAACTTACATTATTTATCCTTTCTCACCCTCATCTTTTAGGTTGTGTCAAGGTCAACCCCCGGCGTGTGACCCGATAGGCCCATACATCATAGGTAGCGATCATTTGGCGTACGTGTGTCAGTAGGCATACTCCAACATGAAAGTGGGGATTAACGGCACCGAGTGTATACGCTTGTTGACGGCTCTGCAGGCCACCGTTCCTTGATGAAGATGGGGTTCTTGGCGTAAGCCGGAACTGGTTATGTAAGGGGGTTCTCGGCGAAAGCCGGAATTGGTTGTAAAATGGGGTTCTTGGTGCAAACCGGAACTGGTAAACGTGATGGTGGGCTACTCTTCGCTCCCCCACCAATGCGGATGGTTGTGACTGATTCCCTAGCTTGGATCGTTGAGCCAGGCTAGCTACCTCGCAAGATATGATCCTGCTGACATGTCGGCACACCGCTATGTTATAGCTTAGCTCTATAAGCCTTACTGTGATGTGATAGCATGCTTATTGATGCTTATGTGTAAATTGGTACTCCTTTGGTTTACAATCCCTGAACTCTTTGTACTGACATTTCCTGGGTCCCATTTGAGGTGGAAACCCAAACATAGGATACTGATACGACCCCTGAGATGTGACTGGATAGAAATACTGAGGCTGAGTTGGCTGATATGTAGAGAAAATAGGTACCGATACTAGAGGAACCTCAGACTGAGTAGAAATCACTGGAAGAATCTGTGCCTGAGAAGTCGGTACCTGTTTTTGTTGCCGAAGCTCCCGTACCTCTCCTCTAAGCTCCTGCAACTGATCCTCTAACTGATAAATATATTCCTCTCGATCAGTATCAACATCTGTAACTACAATGCCCGCTGATGTAGGAATCTTTGAGGGACCTGCAGAGGAAGTACTACCTCTTCTTGGGGTCAAGGGGGCATTAGTCAGGTTTTCATTATCGGCCATATCTGTTTCAATCACAACACCTCAACACTTATTAGATAAACCGTTAGTACACAACATACTAACAACAACTTACAACAATAAACTTGCATTCACCCTAATCCCTACACACACCCAAGGAATGTCCGACCAAACTCGAGCCAAGATTTGGGAATTGAATACACAAAAGTGCACGCAAACCCAAACCGAGGCTCTAATACCAAATTGTAACACTGCTATTTTTTTCAAAGGCCAGTGTTACATAATTACAAACAGGCTCTTCAATCAAAAATATATCAGAGTGTGTCAGACATTCCCAAAAACTACCAAAACTCCCAGCAACAAGCAAGATCTACCACAACCTGCAATTTGGAGTTTAATGTGGGGGATTAGCTCAAAGCTAAGTGAATGAAAGTTTAACAAACGAAAAGCATCAGAAACAACAATCAATGCCACAACGACAAATAAGCAAGTATCTCAGAGGACCGGCGGTTCGGCCGAACCTTCAACCAAATGCTGGCCTAGCATAGGTTTACCGATAGCCCACTTGTCATTCTCACACAGTAAAATCCCTTAAGTTGCAACAAATGCATCAAAAGGTCTAATACTGATTAGATGACAAATAAGCCCAGCCTAACATGTCTGACCCCATCAAAACAATCCAGTGTCAACGAATAGCTGTTTTACAGTAACAAAGTATGCACCTCGCACCAGCAGATCAATTACTAGACTATACAGTCTATCAATGCATAAAACAGTATCTCTCGTTGCAACCAAAACCGTTACAACTAATACAGTTCGTGAGTTAAAAGTCCACACACCTGTGTCCTCCGAACACCCATCGGATCACATGCACATAAATAACAATTAGTGTTCCTCGAAATATACATACTACAATTACCCACGAGTAACCCAAGCTCGCCAGGCCATCAGTTACTAACCTGCAAAAAAGGAAAACCTTGCACCGTTAGCTACAACTAGCTAGTGAGCACCAATTTACACATAAGCATAATTAAGCATGCTATCACATTACATTAAGGAACACAGAGCTAAGCTATCACGTAGCGGTGTGCCGACATGTCAGCGGGAGCATATCTTGTGAGGTAGCCAGCCTGGCTCAACAATCCAAGCTGGGGAATCAGTCACGACCATCCGCATCGGTGGGGGAGTGAAGAGCAGCCCACCATCACGTTTACCAGTTCCGGTTTGCACCGAGAACCCCATTTCACAACCAGTTCCGGCTTTCGCCGAGAACCCCCATACATAACCAGTTTCGACTTACGCCAAGAACCCCATTACGTAACCAGTTCCAGCTTACGCCAAGAACCCCATATTCGTCAAGGAACGGTGGCCTGCAGAGCCGTCACCAAGCGTATACACTCGGATGCCGTTAATCCCCCACTTCGAGACCCTATAGGGCCCCAGGGACCAGCCTACACGGCTGACCTTAACCAATCCCAGGAACTGTGGTACAGTCCCCCAATTGTCCGGACATAACATAATAACACATAACCGATCAAATAATGATCCAATTGTTAACACTCTAACACAGTTGATCCAATTAGGATCCAATTACATGCGCAATACAACAATCTAACATGGCTGATCCAATCAGGATCCAATTACATGCGCAATACAATAATCTAACATGGCTGATCCAATCAGGATCCAATTACATGCGCAATACAATAATCTAACATGGCTGATCCAATCAGGATCCAATTACATGTGCATATACATTAACACGTTAACAATTGTCACATAAATCATAACCCTACATGGGTCTATCTCGTATCACATCATAACACAATACGACACTTCACCACTTACCTCGCACGTGCATACGTCACTATCACAATAGCACGTTTCAATACATAACACTTAGCCCTACTTACTGAGTCTCATGGGAAAACCGGTACTCACCTGGAGTCCTCGCTAAGCAGATACGCCACTCGCGTCTTCTGGTTCCACATATATACCTAACACATCACATACACGCTAGGTTATTACCTAACATATCATACTTAGGTCAAAACACAATTTTAACAAGCTGTCAGGGCTGGACCACTGCTTGACGTCGCAAGTACAAGCCATGCGGTCGCAAGGGCCCCCTAACTACATTCCTTACGGTCGCAAGGCTACACCTTGCGGCCGCAAGAGGCCTTTTCCCATAAACCGATGACTATGATCGCAAGGATAATCCCTTTTGCCCGCAAGCATGGTTATAGGGTTGGTTACGATCGCAAGTTACGTACCTACGGTGGCAAACCTCATCATCTTCGCCCGTAGGCGGTAAACATTACAAAACAGACCCTTACGGTCGCATGTACAATTACATGCGGCCGTATGGACAATGACTAAGGCTTACGGTCGCAAGGACCATACCTTGCGGTTGCAAGTACCACAAACAACCCTTACGGTCGCAAGGACCATACCTTGCAGCCGCAAGGCCCCTCGTGACAGTGTTCTTCGACCCTGTTTTATGGACAGCTCCGAAAACTACATTTTTGACACAAAATCTATTCAAAGCTCAACTTTAACCACTTATACACTTCTTTTAACATCCATAGACACTTAAGAACACATTTGACTCACAATTTAACACTTAGAACACAATATTCACCATTAAAGTGGTGTATTCTCCTCAAAACACATAACTATTGTTCTTACTAAATCTGTTGGTAAACTCCTTCTAGCTACTGATCTCTCGATTTGCTCCTCAAAATCTCCAAAGTGTGTGTGTACGTATGACACTATGTATTTGTGTGTGTTTTTGTTATAGACAGAGGATAAGGGAGAGCTTATAACCGACTTTGGGGTCTTTAATTAAGACACGAGGTATTTTGTTCCCCTTTCCAACTTACAACTTAACACACTTTATCCCGTTTTAACTAACGGGGATATCTACGGAATCATAACACGAAACTGTTTAACACTTTATCAATTTTAAACACGTTTGACACTTTTCACATAATCACTCTAGTTAACGCATAACACGCGTTAACAACTTAAAACACACTAATTTAAGTCACTTAAATTCACTGTACAACTATTCAAGCACGAGGTACAAGCCTACACAACTAGGCCCAATTTCAGGATGTTACATGTTGCATGATAAATAATTGTGTAGGACTGCTTTATTTGCATTCTTGTATATCAGATAGCAGTATTATATACTGTGTGGATATATATTTGAAACCAACAGCCGATTCAAACCTTTTTAATTTACTGTGAACTTATCTCTAGTGTGTGTATGTGTGTTTTTGTTTTCCCATCATTGAAGCAACCTCAAAAGTTCATGAAATCAGCTTCTAATCCTTGAATTATTGTGTTATTGCCTGCTATTAAAGGTTAGATTATATGATTCTTGAAAGTTTTTGACATGTTCTTAATCATTTCTTGCATAAACACCAAACTTGAATGCTTAGGGTTTATGTATAAGTTGGATTTTTGATAAGTTGATCTTGATATCATGTTTAGATATGTTTAAAGATTGTTATTTACTGATTAGAGATTATTTGATTAGCCTTTTGTGTGTTTTATGGTTAAAATTTTAAAATCTCATTCATGGAGGTTTAGGTGAATTTTGAAGAATTAGGTTTCATGATTTGATGTTAGAAATGTGTTATGAATGTTTTCAGTATGTTATATGAAGTTATAAGTGGTTTTTGTAATGCCCCAAAGTTTGTAAGTTTCTAGATATGAGTTTATATCAAGTAATGTGTTAAGTGTTTTGTATGTTTAGCGAGTTGCCATTATGTGAATATGTGAATTATGATTGTGTAGCAATAAGTTGAGGGACTGAATTGTAAATTCAGGAAAGTTTAGAAGTGCATGGACCAATTGTGCCAATTAGTGAAAGTGCCTTATATTTATGGTCTTATATTTGACCATTGAGGTCAAAACCCCAGGAACCAAGAACACTATCACGTACACACACTTTCTCTCTATTTTGGACTCTGATTTCAAGCTTAGAAGTGAAGATTATCATTTGAAATTGAGTTCATAGTGCTCCTATAACAAGAGGTATGTGTTCTTGATGATTTAAAGTGAGGTTTATGTCAAGAAATGGGTTCATGGGTTGAATCCATGTTTTGTAGTTTGATTCTTGAATTTTAGTGTTGTTTTGTGTCATGGTTAATGCAAGAATGTTAGTAGTAATGATATAGAACTAGTTTGTATAGTTGAATCTGTGTTTAACCAAGTTTTGAGTGTTAAAAGTGGAGATTCGGCTGCTGTTTTCCAACAGAGCATGAAGTTTACTGTGCCGACTGTCCCTACAGCCGTAGGGATTATTCCCTGCCGTCGTAGGAACTTGTTTAGGGGTTTTTGGTTATTTTGGTTTCTGCGTCCGTAGGAAAGATTCTCTTCCGGCGTAGGAAGGTGTTTTAGAGTTTTTGGTGATTTTGTCTCCTGCGGGCGTAGGGTATTTCCTCTGCGGCCTTAGGAGGTAGTTTTCAGTTAAACTTTTGCTAGTCAAACAGATTCTTTGCAGCAGCACTTAGAATTTAATGAGGTACTTGTTTATTGCTTGTAGGCAATAAAAGACTGCCACCTTTGTCATAGAAGTGTATTATTAACTGCTGCTAAGGTGAGTGTACTTACCCTTAATCAGATTATCATACATATGTGCTTTAAGTGAACAGTATATCAATTGAATGTTTCATATATGATTTGATTAAGGAAAGGTTTAGTAACACTATGTTGTATTATTGAGTATATTCAGTATACATATATGCACAAGGTGAATAGTATGATATATGTGTTATGATACGTTTATGTAATGAGTTAAGATTATTGTTTAAAGGTACGGTAGCACCCAGTTATAGCATTACAAACAGAGATGGGGTATATTGAAATCCTTAAACCCCACCGAGGTGTGGTTCTATTCTTGGACCAGTTAACAGTTTGAACAATTTTGCAGGTATTCAGCTTGGATGTGAGACATCCTGAAAAGAGTTCATTTAAGCTATATATGTTTATATTCAGTTTAGTTAGTATGCTCACTAAGCAAAAGCTTACGTTTTAGTATGTTGTGCATGCAGGTAACCAGATTCCAGCGAGAGTAAGGCCCCAGTGCTTTGAAGAATTGGATAGCTCAAAGATTTTGAAAAGAGTACTTTTAACACTACTTTTTATGAAACTGTTAGCACTAAAGTGATGTAAGCTTGTTTTCCGTAAACTTTGATGTTTTAGAGTGCTAATCAGTAGCAAACGAATTTTTAAAAGCTATTTTAGAATAGTGGTGTTACAACTTGGTATCAGTGCCAAGGTTTAAGAGATTTGGGCACACATGAGTGTGATGTCTGAACTTAAACCCTGGTTTTGAGATAAAGTGGAGCTATCCCTGGGGCAGTAACCTTGGTGAGCATACAGTAGTAAGAAGTTGACTTTGCCATACGTGACCTAAGCTTGTGAATCAGGGTGTTCCATGACGGTACCAAGAACAGTTGTGTATAATATGTCCCTTACAACACCCGGACAGTGTGTGTAAAGAACATATGGTATGCAGTTGAGCTTGAGATTGTTATGACAGTGCCTTGTGAATCAAGTGATGGGTAATACGTGACTGTAGAGAGTATGTGAAGAAGACAAGAACAGAATATGAGATAAATGTAGTATTGATAATATTACATACCTTATAATGAGAAACAGAGAAAGTTGTTATGGTAGTATATGTTAAAGAAATCTGATCATGAGTATATAGAATATGGTAAATTGATACGAGTTAGATATAGTAGCCTGAGACTAGTATGCTTCAAGAGACCCGAAATACCTATGTTTCAGAGGAAATTATTATTTTAAACCAGCAGACCTACGGGTAATCCTTTAGAGGGAGTTGTTACAGAGGGATTGCAAGATCTTGAGATTAGTTTAGTAAAGGGGATAGTAGTGATAAAGTAGAGTAAAGTGCTATATGCAACATTCCAGATATTATCAACCAAGTGATTGAAGTGTGATATAGGAAGGGAGGTTGTGAGATGCTCAAGAATTTCTAGTAGTCAGGAATGAAGTGTGATATAGGAAGGGAGGTTGTGAGATGCTCGACTTGTCTACGGGTTAAGCTAGAATACCAGAAGTTCAATGAAAAGTACAGTCATTATTACTTCAATTTGGAAATGAGGACATGATATAAGTTGATACCATTGGAGTAGGGAATGATAGACTCATATGGGGGTACAGTTTATTCCAATGAAGTGACTGATTATCCAGAAAGATATGGGAACTAAGTTATATCTTAGTATAGTATTCCACCCTTGTAGGGATGGATAGAGTGAGAGAAATATACCAACACAGAGAGATATGCTCAGAGCATGTATGGTTGATTTTAGTGGCAATTGAGATACGTATATACGTTAATAGAATTCCAGGATGATCACAGTTATGTTTGAGTATTAGCATGTCAGAGTAGCAGATGATGTATGATGGGAAGTGTAGAACTCCTATTTGTTGAGATGAGGTCGATCAGAATAAAAGGATTGAGAAGACGATCGAATGTAAAGATAGTGTAACATATATATGAGCAGCTTAGGGTTGCACAAGATAAGCAGGACTAAGAAGGGATTATTAGTAGAGCTTCAAATCGGAAGCTATGTGTTGTTAAAAGCATCATCGTGGATGTGGGTGATCAAACTCAGAAAGAAAAGTAAGCTAGGGCAGTAGTTATTGGTCCTTTCAGAATTATTGCAAGGGTAGGGCGAGTAGTATGCATACTAGAATTTCAAGTAAAGATGTTTCAGATTCATAATATATGTATGATTACCTTTATAAGTATGTAACAGATGTGTCAGTAGTTATCCCTCTACGGGACGATATAAGAGATAAGAAATTCAGTTGTATAGAATAGTCGGTGGCTGTATTTTAGAGAAAAGTTTAGAGTTGTGTAGTAAACAGATGAGATAGTAAAGATATAGTAGAGACACGAGAAAGGTTTAGATTACACTTTGGTGTAAATATGCTATGTTGTGAATGTGATACTTGATTTATGCTCAGTATGCAGTAGACCTTCTACTTTGGTAGCAGATAGAGTTGCAGTAGCATTCAAAGACGAAGAGATGTAAGACTACCGCTAGTGCGCTACGGTAGCATTCAGCGTGAGTTGATGCACAGTTAATTGTTTAGTAGATTTCGGGGACGAAATCGTCCCAAGTGGGGAAGAGTTGTAACGCCCCAAAGTTTGTAAGTTTCTAGATATGAGTTTATATCAAGTAATGTGTTAAGTGTTTTGTATGTTTGGCGAGTTGCCATTATGTGAATATGTGAATTATGATTGTGTAGCAATAAGTTGAGGGGCTAAATTGTAAATTCAGGAAAGTTTAGAAGTGCATGGACCAATTGTGCCAATTAGTGAAAGTGCCTTATATTTATGGTTTTATATTTGACCATTGAGGTCAAAACCCCAGGAACCAAGAACACTATCACGTACACACACTTTCTCTCTATTTTGGACTTTGATTTCAAGCTTAGAAGTGAAGATTATCATTTGGAATTGAGTTCATAGTGCTCCTATAACAAGAGGTATGTGTTCTTGATGATTTAAAGTGAGGTTTATGTCAAGAAACGGGTTCATGGGTTAAATCCATGTTTTGTAGTTTGATTCTTGTATTTTAGTGTTGTTTTGTGTCATGGTTAATGCAAGAATGTTAGTAGTAATGATATGGAACTAGTTTGTATAGTTGAATCTGTGTTTAACCAAGTTTTGAGTGTTAAAAGTGGAGATTTTGCTGCTGTTTTCGAACAGAGCATGAAGTTTACTGTGCCGACTGTCCCTACGGCCGTAAGGATTATTCCCTGCGGACGTAGGAACATGTTTAGGGGTTTTTGGTTTATTTGGTTCCTGCGGCCGTAGGAAAGGTTCTCTGCGGCTGTAGGAAGGTGTTTTAGAGTTTTTGGTGATTTTGTCTCCTGCGGGCGTAGGGTATTTCCTCTGCGGCCGTAGGAGGTAGTTTTCCGTTAAACTTTTGCTAGTCAAACAGATTCTTTGCAGCAGCACTTAGAAGTTAATGAGGTACTTGTTTATTGCTTGTAGGCAATAAGATACTGCCACCTTTGTCATAGAAGTATATTATTAACTGCTGCTAAGGTGAGTGTACTTACCCTTAATCAGATTAGCATACATATGTTCTTTAAGTGAACAATATATCAATTGTATGTTTGATATGTGATTTCATTAAGTAAAGGTTCAGTAACACTATGTTGTAATATTGAGTATATTCAGTATGCATATATGCACAAGGTGAATAGTATGATATATGTGTTATGATACGTTTATGTAATGAGTTAAGATTATTGTTTAAAGGTACGGTAGCACCCAGTTATAGCATTACAGACAGAGATGGGGTATATTGAGATCCTTAAACCCCAGTAAAGTGCCAGGGGTTGGATTACACCGAGGTGTGGTTCTATTCCTGGACCAGTTAACAGTTTGAACAATTTTCCAGGTATTCAGCTTGGATGTGAGACATCCTGAAAAGAGTTCATTTAAGCTATATATGTTTATATTCAGTTCAGTTAGTATGCTCACTAAGAAAAAGCTTACGTTTTAGTATGTTGTGCATTCAGGTAACCAGATTCCAG
This sequence comes from Pulicaria dysenterica, assembly GCA_947179395.2. Taxonomy (NCBI): domain Eukaryota; kingdom Viridiplantae; phylum Streptophyta; class Magnoliopsida; order Asterales; family Asteraceae; genus Pulicaria; species Pulicaria dysenterica. The sequence goes on from OX359294.1 coordinate 1,268,676, forward strand.
CGAGGGTAAGGCCCCAGTGCTTTGAAGAGTTGGATAGCTCCAAGCTTTTGAAAAGAGTACTTTTAACACTACTTTTTTATGAAACTGTTAGCACTAAAGTGATGTAAGCTTGTTTTCCGTAAACTCTGATGTTTTAGAGTGCTAATCAGTAGCAAACAAATTTTTAAAAGCTATTTTAGAATAGTGGTGTTACAGTTTTAGAACGGTTTTAGTCGGATTGAGCTGTTGTAAGTCGTAGTTAGTGGGCTATTTGAATTGCTGGGTTGAACAGGGAACGAAACAGACAACAGTCTGTTGTCCAGGTGCAATCGCAACACGAAAGGGAAGAGAGATCGTGGTGCGATCTCTCTGCAGGTGCAGCCATGATCTGTGTTTTTCGTTCTACTTTCCCGCGTATGCTGTCGTGTATTGTTAGTACTTGTTTGTATATGCTTATAGGGTATATATTGGGTGTTTTTTTATGATGAATCATGATTAGAAGGGCTTGATTTAATTATCGAAGTATTAACACTAAATGCATACTTTAATTCGTGAAAACAACTTAGACGCAACTTGCACGCATTTCGTTGATTGTTAACTATCCATACATGGTTATTAGATACATTTGAGGTGTTTTTGATAGTGAATCATATTATGGAAGTCTTGGTGTAATTATGAACTTATTAGTGATAATTGTACACTTTAATTATATGAAATGAACTTAGATGACTCGTGTTCGTGTTTCATTGATTGATACATGTTCCATATGATATATGAAGCATTCCTAAATGGTGTTTGACTTCTTTCAAGTTGGTTTTGGTGTGTTAAGCATAATGGGTTGTTTTTGACCCGTTTACGAGCTACATGGATAAATATGTACTTTGAACGTGTTTTGTTGATTGCTACATGTTACTTATGACTTATATAGATATCTTAAATGATGATCTATGTATTTCATGATTTAAATGAGGTAGTTTGTATATGGATCAATATTTGAATATATTAAGGATAATTCCGTACTTTAGTATGAAACGAAGATAGATGAATCTTAAGAATGTCCTGTTGATTACTACGAGTTCAATATCATATATGAAGATATTTTAAATGAGTTTGAGTGCATTTTTTGTTGGTTATACATGTTAAGTATAACAATTAAGCTTTGACCCGTTAGTGAATTAACTTGACATTTAAAGTTAATTACGATTTGAATTATTGATTTGGTTGTATTGTGTTATGAGGGGACTCAAAGACTCAGTGATATAAGACAACTGAGCGTGGAATTGGAGGGCCCAGGTGAGTGGACTTTTAACTCACGAGTTGTGTTAGTTGTAACGGTTACGGTTGCAATTGTTTATATGCATGATATATAGAAAGAATGCTCAATATGATAATTTGATTATCTTTGCCTATGTTAGTCAATCGTTAAATTGTGTTACGTGAATATGACTTGCTCTGTATACATGCTATGTAATTGGGGACAACTATGATGGCTGGGCTGTTTTGATGGAGGTCAGCTATGACGAGGCTTTGGGCTGGGCTTATTTGTCATCGGCTAATCAGTACTAGACCTTTTGATGCATTTTTTGCAACTTAAGTGATTTTACTGTGTGAGAATGACAAATAGGTTATCGGTAAACCATTGCTAGGCTAGCATTGGTTGTAGGTTCTGCAGAACCGCCGGTCCTCTGGATATCCCTGATTACATGATCCGATGATGATTGTTAGATGACAGTTAATTGTTGTTGTTGTATATCGTTACTTGTTGTAACTAATGCTTTTCGTTAGTTAAACTTCCATTCACTTAGCTTTGAGCCAATCCCCCACATTAAACCCCTTTTTGCAGGTTGTGGTAAGTTTTGCTGTTAGCTGGGTGTTGCGTTTGCTTTTTGGGAATGTTTGAACTGCACTCTGATATTTTGTGTATGTCAAGCCGTTTGTAAACTATGTAACACCGGTTTGGAGTTACTGGTCTTTGTGTCAGTTTATTTACTTATTTTATACTACCTATGTGAATAGGTTTGTATTTGTTTTTATTCGCTTCCGTAGTAAAATTCATTTAAAAAAATAGCGTTGTTACATGAGAAATATTTTTAAAAGTACATTGGATTTATATAAGCATAAGCATAAACCTTCATGATGCATGTTCGAGCTTAACTCTTACATAAAAATATGTTTAATAACCAAACTTTTTTCAACTATATGTAACAAATATATTGTATAATATAACAATTCAATATATATACAAACTATTACAAAACTTGATAAAATATGTTTAGAAAACCTAATTGTAACACCCCAAAATTGGGCCTAGCTGTAAACTGTTGTACGTGTAGCTTTATGGTTTGTACATTGACCTTAATTGGTGTTTTGTTGTTAATTGTAGTATATTTGTTAAATGGTGTTTTATGTGTTAACTGGTGTTAATTGTGGATAAAGTGTGGTAATATAAAAAGTGTCATAAGTTGACCAAGTCGGTAAATAGTTGAACGGTTTTAGATAATGGTTCCAAAAATATCTCCGTTAGTTAAAATGGATAAACCTAAGTCGTGTTATAAGTTGAATAGGGGAACAAAATACCCATTGGAGTATTAATTAATCACAAAGGCGGTTAAGCCTTTGTTTGACTCCCTGGAAACTTCATGTACACACACAAACACATAGTCTTATACGTGAACAACACAAACACACATACACTTAGAAACTTTGAAGAAATTGGAAGAGAAATCAAGAAAGGAAGTGTCTAACAACTTATTCAAGATTGGAAATCAGTTCTTATAGCTGGAGTTTGCCTTCTTCTAGTGAGTTTTCTTGTTTAAACCTAGTTTTGGTGTTGTAAGGATGAGAGGATCTATTTTGATGGATTCAAATGTGTTGTAGTGTTGATTTTATGTCAAATACATGTTAGTAAGTTCATATGTATGTTAGAAATGAAGTATAAATGCTTGAATACGTATTCAAGTCGATTTTTATGTCAAAAATGCGTAAAGCAACGGTTGTGCTCGAACAGAGCAAGAACACATTGTAACAGTGGTCCTTGCGGTCGCAAGGGGGTCTAAAGTTCCTTGCGGTCGCAGGCATTGGGTCTTGCGGTTGTAAGGGGGTTTTGTCATGGTTTACCACCTACGGGTGAAGGATTGAAGCCTACGGGCGTAGGTATATAACCTGCGGCCGTAGGTACCCAAAGAACATCCCTTACGGTCGTAGGGATAATCCCTTGCGGCCGTAAGAATGGGTGTTTTGGGGAGGACCATTGTGGTCGCAAGGAAATCCCATGCGGTCGTAAGGATGAGTTTGAAATGGCCCTTGCGGCCGTAATGAAACCCCTTGTGGTCATAAGTAGAGGTTTTGATTTGGCAGATTGTAGACTTGTGTTTTAAGTTTCGTTGGTTGTCGTTGATTGGTGATTAAGCCTAAACCTATTGTGTTAGGTGATTCGGAGGACTCTCGGGATTCCCGTCATTATATCTGCCTCCTGTAATCTCGAGGTGAGTACCGGTTTCCCATGAGTCTCAGTAGGTAAGTTATCTGTTACACTTGTTGACATGCGATTGGTGTTTTGATACGTGCGCACACGAGGTATGCTATAGCATGATTTGACATGTATTATTAATTGTCGTATATGACGCATGCATGCAACTGGACCCTTTGGTTCGTATTTGTTAACTGGAGTTTGTGCGGACACGGACCGGTGAACGATTAAGGTCAGTCAGATAGACTGGTGATGATCTGGCTGGGTTCCGAGGGTCCCTAGGGCCACGAAATGAGGGACTAACGGTACTCAGGTGTATACGTTTGGGTGTGGCTCTGCAGGCCGCCGTTCCTTGATGAGATTGGGTTCCTTGCTTTTAGGCGGAACCAGTTATGACTGGAGTGCGTTAGGTGGACTGCTCTTCGCTACCCCACTGTTGCAAATGGTTGCGGTTGATTCCCCGGCTAGGGTTGTTGAGCGGGGCTCGCTACCCCGCAATATGATAGGATAGCCCTGTGTGTTGTTTTTATATGTGATAGCGTGCTTATTGATGCTTATGTGTAATATGTGCTCACTAGCTAGTTGTAGCTAAAGGTGCATGATTTCCCTTTTTCGCAGGTTGATGCTAGTTGGCCTGGTGAGGCGGTCACTGATGGTAGTTTGTTGTATATATCTTTTGGGGAACACGTTTTTATTGTATATATATGTGGATCCAGTGGTCGGTTAACTAGTTGGTAACGCTTGTAAATTATGAACTTTGCTAATTCTTTTGTTGTAATTAAACAGCCAAGTCAGTTAACGGTACTTTTGTAAATGACATATAATTCCGCTGCATGCTTTTGATAATAGTTGTTAAAAAGTTTAAATTAACTCAAATTTTAAGCTTGTTAGACGTGGTGTTACACTAATAGAATCTAACAATACTCAACATTTGTAAATTTAGTTTTTATATAAAGCTGCATACATACGCCTAGCCGAGCCCTCAAAAGCTCGAGCTTAACTTGTTATATATTTCGAGTACATTTTAAGGCTTGAGCTCAAACTAGAACGCGATAATAGCTCGTGTCGAAACGAGCTCAATCTAGAGTAATTACACAAAAGCTCAAATCATTTGCAGTCTCATGTGGAGGCAAGTAAAAGCAGGAGATAGTGATTGCAACTAATTGCCAGAGGTGGCGATGACTTGTTGGTAACCACACAACATGGACTAAGAACACAATCAACTTATATAGAAAACTTTCCCATATAATAAAGCATTTAACCTCTTTATCATTAACACATAACATGACAGTTTCTGGGCTAAGCTAAACAGAAGTGGGCCAAAGTAACTTAAAGATTGAAATGCAAAACTTTTGTCATCAGTCATGAGCAATAACAAACCAAAAAAGAATGAGAGAAGTTAACCCCAGTATCATCAAGTACAGATTCAGAAGTCAAGCCTTCAAGAACCAAAAGTGGCTGGCTTCTTCTCAGTTGTCTTCCCACGGAATGAGGATAATAAAGAGAAGTGTCTTGAAGCTGCAAATACGAGTCACGTAATAATTTTCAGTACTAACACGTGAACAAATTCTTGTTTCCTTCAATCATCTTGCCACCATGCTATACATAAACTTTTACTTATTCGTCTCTCGTTTTCACCATTTTTTAATCAGAAATTAGTTTCACCTTCCTGACATTAGATGATACATATGTCCAAAAATGTTTGAACTTGTCACTTGAAACAAGTCTGCCAGTTAAAATAATTTCATTCAGGCCAGAACAAAAAATTTTCACTTGTCACTGGAAACCATTCCTTTTTACGAGCCAGAGCAGAAAACATCTTCACCTTATCACTATCAATTTGTCACCGAAAACTAAGGCCCGAGTGCAAAAAGTGGTCCGAACATAACTAGTACTGACCAAATATAAATTATTACTAATATATAATATAATATTTAACCATCTCCTAATGGCCTAGTGGGTAAGGCACTTGCTCCCCATAGGGGAGGTCAAGGGTTCAAGTCCCACTAGGTTTCAATTAGGGATGACCACGGGGATGCTTCGGAAACGGCCACGGGTAAAACCGGTTAGACCGCGTACATCTGAGTCAAAAAAGGCTCGGCGCCCCAGGAGGAGCCCTAACCGGGAAAACTCCTTTAAAAAAAAAAATATATATATATATATATATATATATATATATATATATATATATATATAAAATATAATATTTGAGTAGACAAAACATATTCTCGTTAGAACATGAGCCAGACAGATGACACTTGAAAATAAGATAATTCATTAAAAGCACACTCACACTTTTGACTTGTTTGATCTTCAGAGATTAAGGTCTTCAACGTATGAACTGCTGAACATCAGAGCATAACCATAGAGGTTAGCACAAACTAGTAACAGTTACAAACTCAGCCTAAGAATATATCAACGTACCAAACATCATTCTTCTTTTTTCTGTTTATTGCTGTGGGTCACTAACTTAGGCAACATAATTTTGTGTTATCGTGTAAAATTATCTATTTTGGTCAATATAACCAGAAGTTGAGATGAGTCGCATGCTCTGTGTCAAAAAGGTTATTTTACGGGTTTACCCTTGTAACTACAAAAACTAAAAGGGATTTTCCCAATTCGGGTATGCGGTCTAACCGGAGTTTCCCGTGGCCGTTTCCAGAAAAACCCCCTTGGCCAACCCTTGATTGAACCGATGAGAGGCAAGTGGACTATCCAGTGGACCACCAAGGTGATGATTCAGGTTTACCCTTGTAAAACTTGATATTATGTTAGGTCTCTGAAAGAATATTTTATGCACAATAAAATTAGATTTTGTCTCAAAAGGCAGACCAACAGCCAAAATTGGATTGAAACATTGACAAATATAAATGCATCATCAACCGTTGACCAGAGATACAAATGGAAATAGAAAGGCAAAAGCATATTAATAATGATAATAATAGATGAACTAATTGCCTTGAGCAGAAAGAGGAGCAATACCGGATTGAGAAGCATCGCCAGTTGTGGTATCTGAAGGGGTGTGGCTTTTCTTTCCAAGTTTCAGAAGCCGTATGAACCCTTTGGGCTGGGGCTTCTCAAGAAGGAGTTCAGGGATCTTTTCTAACTTGAAGTTGTTAAAATCAGAAATATATGCTTTTTCAGTTCTCGACACCATCCCGGAGTTTGACTTAGGTGCTTTGGCATATTCAGAATTTCTGGTACATGGATCTTCGAAAGATGAAACACGTGCATAAGGAGCTTGGTCACTTGAACTTGTGCCTGTGTTTTCGCCTACAGAAGTATTCCTCACCTGCACCTGAACCAACTATTGGGTTAAACGAAACCACATATTATCGTGTCATTTTGAAAAATGTCACTTGATGACCCCAAAGTAATACCCCCTCTATCTCTCCAAAGATATATGCAAGTGTTTCAATACCCTGATTAAGTAATGACAAAATTAAGATGTCATGGACCACAAATGGACATGTTATCACCCAAGTCCAGGAGCCTCCAGGCAACTATTAGAAGCTGTTTTTCATCAAGTTATTTTATTAGTTTCCTTATCGAACAAGAGAACTTGTTCCCTTGGGCAGACTTTTATTATAAATAGGGTCTTAGGGTTATTTAATTATGAGGATCAAAGTCGTATTGTTATTGTAATTCTTTATTGTGAATTTTGCTTTTTAAGCGATCTTGGTCAGCCATAACAAGAAGGTGGCGGAGGTTGATGGTAAATTCGGTGATTACAAAACAGTGACAGAAGAGGGGTTCAAGTCCTTGCAGTATGAAATTGGAGCCTTGCAAGTAGAATGAGATTAGAGGCACAAGAATCCGTACCACAAAGATGTAGAATTGAAGGCTCTGATCCTCTTTTTAGTTCCAAATTTGACACCACCTTTGAAACCCTGAACATAACCAGTTAAGGTACAAAATAAACTCTAATTACGGGCCGTGATAATCTGTTTATGATGCCATCTTACCAGATGGAAAGAAGTGCTGCAGTGGAAAAAAGAAAGACACTGAATATCAGGATAACGGGGGATCAAATAATGTTGAGGTGGAAAGAAGGGTTGAATTGGAGACTGAGGAATTCGAACCCTGAATCAAGCTAGAAAAAGATCATGAGGCAGGAACAAATTACAGCGTGAGAGGCATACATATCACGGTTTTGCAAGTCGAATGCAGTATGTTGAAGATGTCTGTTTGAGGGCAATGATGCGTACGGTTGGATATACAGGATCGAACAGTACCTCAAAATCCTAGGAATCCATCGGCAAGAACAATTACGAGCAGCCCTTAGACCAAACGTTATACATGACTCGATGGCCAGCGAGTTCCATCGAGTCGATCGGGAACACCATTTCGGTTGCATCGGGCAGCCCAAGCGAGTAAGCTCATCAGGTTGGGAAGCTCTTGAGAAGAGGACAACCCACCCCTCCACCCCTCCAACGTCCTTTTTTTTTAAATAATACCGCTCAACGGTAAAAAAAAAAATTTTACTTTTTTTTATTCAATAATTTTCACCTATATATATTACCTATTTCACCTTACTTTTTTCACACATTTCTCTCATATTCTCTTCACAGATTATATTCTCTCATCTACTATTTTTTCTTTCATCTACCATATACTATGGATCCAAACGAGTTTACTAGTCCACCTTCATCCGGAGTCCGGACGTAACCGTTCGAGGGTTACGAGTTCCACACCTACACGCCCGGATAATCCGTTTTACATTAACGTTCCGCCACCCACCTACCAACAAAACCCGTTTTTGCCCACCACAATTCACGTATACAGGATGCTTAATCAACCCCAACAATTTCCACTCTTGCATCTCGGAAACCCAATGCAACAACAACAATTCCCTCTAAACACTCAAGAGGATGACTTATTCGATTTTGTGCCGCAAACCCAACTGGAAACCCAACAACAAGCACATCCGCAAATTCTGGTACCGCAACCGGAAACACAAGACAATGGTGTCGCAAAGGAAGAAGACGGGGCCGTATATCAACCGAGCAAAACCAATATCGTGGACTACCGACGAAGAGGTTGCGTTGGTCACAGCGTGGGTCGATATTTCGGAAGACCCAATAGTTGGAAACTCACAAAAACAAAGTATAATTCTTTAATCTTTAATCTTTATTCTTTATTATTATTATTATGATAATTATTATTATTATGTAAATATTATTATTATCATTATTATTAGTACCTAAATATTATTATTATTATTATTATTATTATTATTACGTAAATATTATTATTCGATTTACTAATATAATATTATTGTTGTATGTAGAAAATTGTTGGAATCGCATCTTGTCGTCATTCCAAACTCAACTTGGCAAACCCGCAAACTACCGCAACGTCCACCAAGTAAATGCCAAGTTCAAAGACATCAACGCTAAGGTAACAAAGTTTGCCGGGATTTTCAACAACCTCTTCAACACAAGTGCTAGCGGCTTGGTTTAAAAATGCGGGATGCGCTCTGATGCGTTTAGAGTCCCGGGAGCCGATGCGTGATGCGTGATGCGTGATGCGCTCGCATCACGAACACGATGCGCCCGATTTTCACAAAAAATTACTTCTAAACTAATTTTATACCTTGTAAGTACTTATATATCACAAATTCTTCAATCAGTGACCTTCTAATTTTATACCTTCTAAATACAAAAAACAACTTACTAAAAGTCTAAAACACATAAAAGCATAAACAAAATGTATATAATTATATATATATATATATATATATATATCAAATCAGAAACACAATGTATATATATAAAATGGAGACAACTAGGTTTCTAAAGTCAGAAATCAAACCCAACACTCCACAGCCATAAAGAGAAGGGGAGAGAGTTTTTTGCAGATCTATCAATGGAGACAGCTAGGTTTCTAAAGTCGATGACTCGGATGGAAGAAAAAAACACGAAAAAACAAACGTCGATCTCTGATTTTGAACAAAAGAAGTTCCGATTTGTGTACGTTCCTCAATTTTTCTATAAACTTATGCTAAAATCGTTTGCAAGAACATGTTAGAAGTGATGAACAGCAGGCATTTGCTTCATTTTTTTGATGGAGACAGCCCAAAAAACGCAACGCATCGCATCACGCATCGAACGCATCACGCATCGCTCGACCGCATCAGAGCGCATCTCGTACCCCCTAGCGCATCAAACCCCTTGATGCGTTTCACGCATCGCATCGGGCGCATCAAGCGCGCATTTTTAAACCAAGGCTAGCGGCATGAGCGACACCGATATTTAAAAAATCGCGTTCAACCGAGATAATCTTGGTAATCAGAATTAGTATCGGTAAATTGTATATTGTACTAAACGTGATTACAAGAGGAGAATATATAAGAAATACAATTTACACTTTGAACCCTCTAATATAATAAAGTATAATAACTACACTTAATTGTCTAATATTCCCCCGCAAGCTAAGGCCGGGGAACGACCTGTAGCTTGGACCGTAAAAGTAGAAATCGTTGTGAGGGCAGCGGCTTGGTAAACACATCTGCGATCTGGCAGTGGATATGAATTGATCCGAGAGTTTCCGCTGGGCTACCTTTTCTCGAACGAAATGGAAATCAACCTCTACATGCTTTGTACGCGCATGAAAGACAGGATTGGCTGAAAGATATGTAGCACCAAGATTGTCGCACCACAAAGTAGGAGCCGACTTAACAGGAACACGAAGCTCACGTAGTAAATCTTGAAGCCACGTAAGTTCGGCAACAGTATCAGCAAGGGCTTTGTATTCAGATTCTGTAGACGACCGAGAGACAGTCTTTTGTTTACGTGCAGACCACGATACAAGATTTGAGCCCAAATAGATAGCATATCTCCCGGTGGATCGACGGTCGTCTGGGCAACCAGCCCAATCGGCATCAGAAAAGCCTGTCAACGAGTTGTAAATAGAGTCTGTGTAAGCATGGAGAACGGTGTCAGAGGCATGCATAAGTCGTAAACCATAATTAAGTGTGCCCTGCAGATAACGTAGAATGCGTTTGACTGCCGACCAATGGTTGTCTGTGGGAGAGTGCATGAACTGACAAACTTTGTTGACTGCAAAGGTGATGTCAGGGCGAGACAGTGTAACGTACTGAAGCGCACCTACAACCTGGCGATACTTGACTGGGTTATCAAACTGGGCACTATCGCCAAGGGCAAGATTCGCGGTGGTGGTCATAGGAGATGACACCGGTTTAGCATTGGACAAGCCAGCACGTTGTAAAAGTTCAAGTATGTATTTTCGTTGCGAGAGAATTAAATCATGATGCATGCGAGAGACCTCAACACCGAGAAAATAGGAGAGAGGACCCATATCTTTGACAGCAAAGGATTGATTCAGACGTTGTACCACTCTTTCAATAGCCTGTGAATTGTTACCTGTCAAAATAATGTCATCAACATAGACCAGCATATACAAAAGAGTACCCTGATTGGAGTAAATAAAAAGTGAGGGATCTATTTTGGAGCCCTGAAAACCGAGAGAAGCAAGGGCCGCAGAGAGTCGGTGAAACCATGCTCTTGGGGCCTGTTTTAACCCAGGTGGTTGGGTCAACAAAGCCAGGTGGTTGTTGTAGATAAACCGTCTCGGCAAGATCACCATGCAAGAATGCATTTTGTACGTCAAGCTGTCTCAAGGGCCATTTTTGTGTTACCGCCAGAGAAAGAACACCACGAATTGTTGTTGATTTTACCACGGGGCTAAAAGTCTCCTCATAGTCAATACCCGGTTGTCGAAAGCCTTTGGCAACCAGACGTGCCTTGTGATGTGTAACGACCCCTGTTTGATCCCTTTTTAATTTGTATACCCACTTACAATCAACGACATTGGAATTCGGAACACGCGGAACAAGTGACCACGTACCATTCCTCATCAGCGCTGAATACTCTTCAGCCATGGCATTACGCCACTGAGGGTCCCTGTTAGCAATGGTAAAAGTTGTTGGTTCAATGTCAGGAGAAGGGTGTTGTGTATGGAAGGTGGCGGCATTAAACGGCTTGTTTTGTTTGGGATTGGGACGAAGGTTGGCTGGTCGAGGACGAGAGGTGTGGGTTGTAGTAGTGGAGGGAACGGTGGAGTTAGGCTGAGAGGATGGTGGTGTATCTTTTGAACGACGGTGATAAGTGTGGAGTAAAGGAGGTGGGGCCGAGGGTTGGGCAGATGGTGGAGCAGTAGATATTGGCTCTTGCGAGACGGAGGTAGTGGAAGTAGGAGTTGGTTCTGGTGGTGTAGAAGGTATGGTGGTAGGTGTGGATTCATGGGACACAAATGGTGGAGCAGGAGTAGGATAGGTAGAGTGATAAGGAGGCACACTATTAGAAGGTGTTGGAGGAGAAGTGGGAGTGGAAGAGTGTTTGAAAGAAAAAGATTGTTCATTAAAGCGGACATGACGGGCAATATAGAGGCGATCAGATTGTGGATCAAAGCACCTGTAACCATGATGGGCAGTGGCGCAGTGCTATAACCAAGAAACACACACGGGGTAGAATGGAAGTCCATTTTATGTTTATTGTAAGACCGAAGATGAGGATAGCATTGACAACCAAAGACCCGAAGAAAGGAAAAATCAGGCTGATGTTTGAAGACATGTTCAAAAGGAGAGGTGTGAGAGTTTGTTCGCGATGGCATTCGATTGATGAGATAAACGGCTGTACCAAAAGCAAAATGCCAAAACCGTTGTGGGACATGAGATTGAGCAAGTAAAGTAAGACCGGTTTCAACAACGTGTCGATGCCTTCTCTCCACAAAACCATTCTGTTCACTAGTATGAGGACAGGAGAGACGGTGAGCGATGCCAAGAGGAGAGAAAATTTGAGAGGTTACGAAACTCACCTCCCCAGTCAGTTAAGTTTGGTTTGAAATTGTCATTCAACACTTGCAAGAAATTGTTTAAAGGTGGCATAAACATCGGATTTTTGTTTTAAAGGGAAAAACCACATAAATCTGGAATAATGATCAACACACAACAGAAAATAACGATAACCATCAAATGAAGTAACAGGCGCAGAGCCCATACATCACAAAACACTAAATCCAAAATGTGCGAACTTTTATAAGTAGATGGTAATAAATGTAACTTAGATGATTTGCCAATAGAACAAGAATCACAAAAGGTACTAGAACATTTATTGTGTAAAGGTAAATGATATTTAGATAACATAGACTTCAAGAGCTGTAGATGTGGATGTCCAAGTCTTTGATGCCATGTGGAGGACGATGCACGGGCGGTCGAAAAAGCAACTTTGGGAACATGCTGAGATTGAGGAAGACGGAAGGAGTAGAGACCACCATTACTTGGACCCATGAGGAGGGTAGTGTGTGTAGACTTGTCCTTCACCGCAAAAAAATTCGAGTGAAATTCAAAGTACACATGATTATCAAGACAGAATTTTTGGACAGAAAGTAAGTTTTGTTTTATTTCAGGTACATGAAGTATGTTCTGAAGGGAAAAAGTTTTGGTAGGTGAATAGAGTTGTGAAGAGCCAATATGTAAAATGGGTAAACCCTTACCATTGCCAACATGAAGATTATCCTCACCATAGTAAACTTCAGAGTTGTCAAAGCTGGATAGGTCTGGTGCGACATGATGACTAGAACCAGTGTCCGGAAGCCAAGAATTGGATGCGTGTGAGCGGTAGGCGGTAAAGTTGGCAGAAGGTGGCTATCTTGATCTTATAGTAGCAGGATCACGGTTAGGACATTGAGACGGTATATGACCGATCCCACACTTGTTGCAAGTACCAAAAACAGTGTTTTGATTAGAAGCCCAACTAAATTGATTGCGGTTACCTCCACCTGAACTTCTGTTGTTGTAAGTTCCTTGTCCACGGCCACGATTATTTCCACGGCCACGAGTGTTGTTAGATCTGTTGGTGTAAAAGGCTTGCATAGGCGGTGCAGTAGCTGGCTGAACTTGAAGACCAAGTTGTGACAGAAGCCGCTGAATGGCTTGAAGTTGATCCGGTGGAGGTGTAGACGAGCTGGAGCCAGCAGAGGCTGAATTGCTGGTGTTTGTGGCAGCCATGAAAGCCTGAGCAGGAGACATGTCTGGTGTGGATTTCTTGATCATATAATCATGATCAGATAACAAGCCATGTAATTCAGCAAAGGCAGTAGGGAATTGACGAGCAAGAAGAGTGGATTTTAGTCCGTTATATTCCTCTCGAAGACCGGAGATAACCAACATTACCAAATCTTTTTCTTTTACGGGTTCACCGATATTGGCGAGGGCATCAGAATACTCACGAGCTCGAGTCAGGTACGCGGAGGAGGATTCATCAGCTTTCATCTCCAACTTAAGAAGCTGTGTTTTCAAGGTGTATTACCTCGAGGATGTGTGAGGAGCGTAAGCACGCTCAAGGGACAGCCATAGGTCACGAGAAGTAAGACCTTGCACGTGTTGGAATGATGCTTCAGAAATAGTAGACATAAGTAACATTCGTACGTGAGCATCATTGGCAATCCAAGTTGTATAATTAGGATTCAGTTGTGGTGGAGGCACTGTAGTGCTGTCACTAGGTTGTTCTTTTCCTGAAGACGGAAGAGTCATCGAGGGACAAGGGATCGTGCCATCAATATATCCAAAAAGATTATTTGTGACAAGAAAAGGCTGAATCATAGCCTTCCAATAGCCATAGTTGTGTGGAGATAATGTAAAACCAAACTTGTGAGAATTGTGGGTTGTTTTCTCAGTGGAAGTAAATGCAGCCAGTGAAGCCTTCGATATAAGAATAAAAGAAAAAAAAATCAAACACTGATATAAATTACTTAGCTTGCAAATACGTAGCTTGTATTCAGATGAAGCAGAAACACGATGAAGCAATCAATCAGAAGAAGCACGATTCTGATTACTGTTGTGAAGCAGTCGTATGAAACAATCAGATGAAGCAATCAGATACTGTCGTGAAGGGCAATGGTAGAAGGCAGTATGTACGTAGCCTTTTTTTTTCGAAGCTTGTATCCAGCGAGGCAGCGACAGAAAGCAATCGCCTTTTCCCTTTTTTTTTTCTTTTTGTGGCTTGTATTTCAGCGACGCAAGCAGCAGGGTGTATACGTACTGCTTGTATTCGTAGTGCTTGTATACGTACGAGTTGCAGGCTAGGGTCGCAGGTGCAGATTAGGGTTTTTTTGTGACGGCTCTGATACCAAGATAATCTTGGTAATCAGAATTAGTATCGGTAAATTGTATATTGTACTAAACGTGATTACAAGAGGAGAATATATAAGAAATACAATTTACACTTTGAACCCTCTAATATAATAAAGTATAATTACACTTAATTGTCTAATAAACCGTTACCGTGAGGATAATCATTGTGTTGCGTTTGGTCAAGAAAGATGTTGGGAAATTCTTAGGAATTCTCCTAAAGGGCACCAAGTTCCATATGTTGAAGCCACCCCTCGTCCTTCAAAACGAAGCAACACCTCGGAATCCAATCCGAGATCCACCACGGGGTCTTCGGACTCACACGTCCATATTAACCTCAACGAGGACGATGATGAGGAAGAAGACGAAGATGATGAGCCAACCGAACCTACACGACCCACCGGTAGGAATCGGGGGAAGCGGTTGGCATCAGCATCAACCGAAAGCAAGTCGAAAGAAGAAAGCATCGCGTCGTTGTTGAGCGAACTCACATCTTTAAATTCGCAAAATGACCGCTGTCTCAGTTATCGTAAAAAAACAATTGGAGATGCAAGCGGAGCAACAAAAAATGAGCGCACTCAAATTTTACATGAAGTCGACGAATCATCTTTCGGGAGGTGCATTGGAGTCGGTGTTGAAGATGAAGGAGGAACTACGCGTCAAGTACGGGTGGAGTAAACTTGACTAAATATTAGATTTTATTTTTAAGTTTATGATTATGTATTTTTTTTACTTTAAAATTTTAGATTTTATTTAAGTTTAAAATTTTGTAATTTTTATTTTTAGTCTTGTTTGAATTTCTAATTTATTAATTAATGAATTATATTATTTATATAAATTATTATTTTTTTAAATAAAAAAAGAATAAAAAAAGTGGGGAAAGTTTGGGTAAGGGAAAGGAAGGTATAACTATTAAATTGGGTAAGGAGAAGGGAAAGAGAAGGGGAATGATGTGGCGCTAATTTGGCATTAGGTAAGGGAAATGGGAAAAGGAGGTATAAGTATAACTTATGGCCTTATGCATGGAAGGGGAGGCTCTATAATGGTAGAGATGTGGTAAGGGCCAATCACCGACTCATACATGTGGAATTTAAAAGGCAACTACTTATCCATTTAAATTGTCACAGAAAGGAACTTGTTCGAGAACTTTATAGCAATATCACAAGAGGGAAAAGAGAGGAAATATGTGGTCCTGTTCGAAAGGTTGGCGTTCTAACTAGATGATGGGGTTTCAGAATCCGTGATGGAAACAACTTTTATAAAGGGGTTTAAATCCGACCTCAGGCAGCAACGCAGATCATGAAACCCGAGGAATTGTCCCATTTGATAAGAACCAAATAAGCTATGTAGATGATATAGAACAGGGGACAAGGAATAGGGAGTCGTATGGCATATTAGGTATTGGATTACAAGAAGAACATAAGAGATGAAGAACAAATATAATCAGAAAATCAATTAGATGCTCCGCTGCCAAAATCAAAATCAGAGAAGACCCACGTCCTCCTGCCCAAGCTTCACAGCCGATAACATAATGGAAGAATGAACTCTCGTCTCTCGATATCCTTTCCCCTTCTACATGGGCTATATATATGTGTTCCTCTTCTAAAAGGGCCCTAGGCCCAATGGACTGTTGTTCTAGGATTGGGCTGTACCTCAAGCCTGAAATTCGACAAATGACTTTGAATAAGATCCTTCATGTATTAGTTACCCAGCTGCCATGAAATCATCCAAAGTTTTGTAACTGCTTTTTCCGCTCTATTAGAACTCACTGGTCCCTTAGTTCCTCCTATGCAGTTATCGCGGTGGGAAATCAAATAGCGGTCAAGGTCCTTGATTTGGGATAGCGGTTATCGCGGTGGGATAGCGGTTTTTAATATTACGTAGAATATATATTTATATATGTATATATATAATTAAAATCATAAAACATTGATTAAATTCATTGTATAAAACTTAGTACACTAATATAGTAAAGAGTAATACGGGAATCGACCATGGAATGTAAACCGAAAACAAGTATAATCTGCAAAAAAAAAATAAAAAAAAAAAAATGTGAAAACCGCTATCCCACCGCTATTTGACTGCTATTTTGCCTCAAATAGCGCCGGGATATCGGAAATAGCGGCGATAATAGCGCCTCCGATATTTCCGACCGCTATTTGAAACCGCTATCTATCCTAAGACCGATAACCTGTATCCCACCGAATTTGACTGCCGAGAGTTCCTCCACTCTTTTAATTTGTCTATCATAGAACTTTACTCTTGAAGCATCAAAGAAGCTCCTCTCAAATGCGTTTATGTGATTCTGATCATCTACTTCACATTGAAAAGGGTATTTCAATTCAGAAACTTCATTTTGACTTGCCATTTTCTTTCCCTAAGAAAGTTGGGCTTCAAAGAGTTTTCTCGAGCAAAGCTATTCATTGTGACCTGGTCCGAGAGTTATCTAGATGCATCGTAGCAAGATCACCCTCCAGAGATTCAAAAATTCATATTCAAGATACCCACCAGCCATACAAGATTAGCTATCAAACAACAAATAATATGCAACCGTAGCACCATCTTGAATTCGACTTTGAAGGATTGAGTTAGATGGCTTCCTTCAAACCTGACAGTTAGAAAATTAGCGTTGAATGGCTTCTTGTAAGTGCTTAATTCAACATGATCATAGAAAATGTTTAACACGACATCTTCCCTCCACTTGCAGTATGAACTACCTTAAGGGTAAGATAATCTACACCCTTGGCAACATCATTTTTTGTGATGCTTTTAGAAACACCACGAAAAACCTTTGTGATCATGGCAAGAAATTTAATCACCATTTCTAAGATAGTATCACATACTTCCCTTGCAAGGTCTTCAAGGATGGTTCTTTGTACCCGGCAGCCAACTGTAAAATGGTAAATAGTTCTATGACCATACGTATCGGTGATGTTTATTTCATTTGTGAGCAATCCCTTTTCACACAAGTAAAGTATGTTGATAACTTTCCCCTGGGGGCTTGCTTGTATAACGAAAAGATTCTTCCCATGCATCTTCAACAGTCTCTTTCTCTTGACTAAGATTGACAATATGAACCCCACCGGGAAGATTACTTGTGAACTTCCTTGCCTCGGTCAGCTGAAAAGATTTGGCCACTAACCATCAACTCGCTTTCTTTGATAAATGTAATTTGAATGGTCATCCAAACTTTACAATCGAATGAAACAACACCACCCCAAGGAACGTTAGGATTATCTTTTCTCATCATTCTAGCCAGGCCTTGTGCACCACTTCAAACTTCCACACAAGAGTATCAATCCATTATAGGATTACATCACTTGCTTTATCTTTTTGCTTGTAGGTTGTATTAGCTGATTTGTTTGAGTGTTCCTCTAACATGGAGAGGTCTATGATCCTTGGCCATCTTTCTACCGTAAAGAATCCGTCAAGGACCTCCATATTAGTATGCCACCGATAAATATCAAACACTGCAGCAAGCATGTTTGGTGCATACCCCAAAACACCGTACTTGAAACAGAATTTAATCATCTGTGAACGGATATGTAACCCTTGGCTTAGGGACTTAGTTTGGTAGCCGTGGATTGTATTATCATTTGATAGTGTATCAGACCAAAATATCATAGGATAAACCTGGAGGTTTAGGTAGGTTTGAAGACCTAAGACCACCAAGACCATGCAAAACACTATGAAAGTTCACAGAGTGTGGGGGTTTAACGATACTTGTGTGGGAAGATGGATGAAACATAACCCATGTATCAAGGGTATGGGTGGCTTATGACCACAATCAGCATACAAAATCATCAAGGCTAACTGCCTAACCAAATCTGGTTTAGGAAATTCATCAAGCACACATACCAAAACCCTACTATTCGACTACATTATGATTAAATGAGTTTTCGGGATTAACCAGTGAGCATCACTACATGAGGATCTATAAATTGGAAGGGAAATTTGGGTGATATTGAGGCTTGAAGATTCAAACAATTGAGTTGTGGATTTTTCTTACTTACGATGATAGATGAACTAGGCTTCCCGAATTCGGTTCATCGTAGTGGCATGAGGAGTCCGGTTGTTTAGCATCCAACAACACCTCTCTATTCCCTTTTCGTCCAGCAACAACTTATTTTTTCTGTCCAGCTCTAATAAGCTCACCCTTATCCATCTGTTATCTTCCACGTCTGGATTCCTACGTGTTGCTTAGGGGCTTCACGAAACTGTTCGTCATCTTCTCAATCGAAATTTTCAGAGTTTCTCCCATGGAATGGATTGTCTTAGTCACATCTCTCTCTCATCTGGGTGGCTAGGTGATCGAGGTGTGTTCCACTCTTCATCCATCTCAATGTTTTCTCGGCAATGGAACAAATTGATAAGAATCAAATTAGCTAAGTAGGTGATATAGAACAGGGAACAAGGAATAGGGAGTGTATGGTATATTAGGTACCGAAATTGATTGGATTACAAGAAGATCAATCAGATGCCTAAAATCAAAGAAGAACCACGTTCTTCCTGCCCAAGCTTCACAGCCAATAACAAATTGGAAGAATAAACTATTGAGATCCTTTCCCCTTCTACATCAACTATATATATATATGTATATAATGTATTCCTCTCCTAAAATGGCACTAGACCCAATGGGCTATTCTAAGATTGGGCTGTTAGTATAATAATAATGATCCATGGCATATTCTCTATCACCATATAATGGAGTTTACTATAAAGATTGAAGACTACCAGTTTACGGAATAACTTAGGGTGGCTAAGGCTCCAATCGTTTAGGTTTCTCAGTAGCAAGATCGTCACACATGCAAGACACTGACATGGACTAGGCCTAATCTATGGTCACACCAACTATTGCAAAAAAACTAAGGGTGGGTCTACCTACCGACAAGTTCAGTTTAAGCAGCTAATAGAGGCAGAATTGGTGTCGAAACAAGCGAAAGGGTAGCGTTTCAAACGTGAAGAGAAGTTCCTTCTTAGCCATTGGTGGGGAAGGTAAACTATATGAGTGTTGCTAGTCAATAAGATGGAAGAGGCGGACGTGTCGTATTTCTACGCCAGACCATGGGAAAGGCGGATGAGACGTATTTATAAGCAGGGGCGGAGCTAGAAGCTTACTCCAGTGGGTTCAAAGTTAAGATTAATAACTTTCATAAACAAAATTAATGGACTCATAACTAAAACTTTACCTAAATTAAACTAACATTGCACTAAAACTATACGAAAAAAATTTGTTCAGTGGAGTCAGCTGAACTCTCTCGTATGTATGTGGCTCCGCCCTTGTTTATAAGCCAAGCCAGCGGATGGTGAACTCGAGACTGATTGACATTAGATTTCAAAGCCATAAAAAAGGAGTGTTTTGGGGGAGAGGAGTAACGGTATGAACCACTTAGGCCTAGAGGCTCTAGGCATTTGTTAGAAACTTATAAGCAATTGTTAGTTTCCTTTTAATAGTTTTCTTAGTGAACAAGAAAAATTGTTCCCAAACGTAGTCTTTTATTATAAATAGGGTATTAGCTTAGGAGGATGAGAGTTTTAGGTCTCCAAGTGTAGGCACTATTTGTTCTATGCTGTTCTTGAGTTTTCTATGTTTTTTCTTTGTTTATCAATTGAAATCAACTTGGATTCAACTTTTATATCACAAAAATTCCTTACTGATCGAAAAAAAGTGGTTGCACTTATTTAAGCGACCCTAAGAATGATAATTATGGGGATGAACAGGAAGATAAATAACAATCTCTCACCTCGCAAGTAGTAGGAATAGGATGTTTTAATGGCTGGACTGAAATGGTCCCCTTATCATCAATTTTCATGGGCAAAGGCACCTCATGAATATACCCCCCTGGTCCATGATTAGTGTTGGTTAGTGTAGCAGCTGCATTTGAAGAAATTATGGACTGCTGCTTATGTTCAAGCATAACAACACTCTTGTCAATTATAGGGTTGTCATCAGTATCACTCTGATAAACTAATCGTTCGTTCAAACTCTGTTTAGCAACCTGAGAAACAGACTTGTCTGCGTTCACCTTTTGGGTTAGATTTGACAAGGTCAACATCTTGAGCTCAGGAAGAGTTGCAGCCTTACTTTCATGAAGGTCGATAATAGCAGAAGATATGTTTTTGGTGTCATTAGATGATTTTGGTTTTGAAACAGAAGTCCTAGTCTTTGTAGTACGAGTAGTAGTAGTAGTTGTATTGTTGTTGCTGATCTTTTTAGACTGAGATTGAGGTAGCCTTGTAATCAGAGCCACCTTTATATCAGGTGTAACGGAATTGATATCTTTCTTTGTATACGAAATTGCTGACATAGATTTAGTCAACCTGGAATGATTCGAGGTCTTTTTTGCATTGGTGATGGAAGGGCTTATTTTGGACCTTTGGAGAGGAGATGATGTTCCAGGCTCTGAATCACTGAATTTGGATCCCCTCCTGTAGGAGACAGGGGAATGTTTCATTGGTAACTGTTTTCTGCTGGAATTGGAATTGGAATTGGTCCTTGCAGCAATTCTCTTTTGTCTCTCCATCTTTAGAGCTTCAAGTCTTTTATGTTCTGCTTCTTGCTGAAAAGAAACTAGAGTTAATATTAATAAATATAATCATAAACTTATACGAATGGCAATAAAAAGACGTAGTAGATTACTATATTGTGAATTTATAAAAAATGTCAAGTATAAACAAGTAAGCAGCAACTGTACCTGCTGTTTCTTGATTTTCTGGAGATCAGCTTTATAGGATCTTAGTTTGTCAGCACGTGCTCTTGCATCCTCTAGAATATTATTCACCTTTGATGGTTTTCCTTTCCTGATAATAGGAGGTCCGACACCTTTCGACTGTTGACGTTTTTCTGAACTTTTAGGCCTTTTCTTAAGTTGAGCCTTGCCACAAGCTAACTGGGTTTCGTATTCTAAAGCAGGATCGCACCCTCCTATGTGCATGTGCCTCTTTTCAATGTCTCGTTCAGGCATTAAGCTCAAGGCATCCGGTTCATATTTAAGTCGCTCATTAGCTAAACAATTTTCTGGATTTTGACTTGGGAGGTCATAACAAACCATATTCATGCCGCCACTTGTATTCTCGTTTACACCTGAAGTTGAGCGTAAGGAAACCATAACTGCTTCATCATCAACGGCATGCAGTCCCCTTCTGCCCTCAAACCTGCTATTAATCAGTGGATTCCTTACAGCTGCTGCTTCTTGTTCTTTTGTTCTATCTACCTTGAAATCATCATTTCCGCTTCTGTATACAATTTTCCTTCCATTCCTATCATATGATTGCATACCAATTCTGTGCTCTTCACCATCATCATGTCCTGCATGATGAGCTAATAATGGATCAACTGTCATGATTTTTTTACTTGTTTTTGTCTTATGATCTTTTTCCATTGAATACATATCTTCATTAGTAGAACGGTCACCTTCCGCAGCTACTTTGAGTAAATAAGTTTGAAATGCATCCCAATGGCCACCATCTGTTTCCTTTCCATTAAGATCCTTGGATTCAGACTCTTTCTCGTCACCTTTTCTCTTTGGGAGGATATTGCAACTCTCAGTCTCATCATCAGTGTCAGATTCATCTCCTGATGAGGATTTCTGCCTACCTTTTGAGTTAATAAAGTTAATATTACGGATAACCACCCTGCCTGATTTCATTTTTCCATCATTTTTAAGTTGTTTTGAGGTTTCTTCATTGAACTCAGGATTGGGATATCGATAATCCACGGGTAATGCTGTTGGTGGTGGTGGTGGATAAAATGGAGCACTTGAAGGATAATGTTGATAGTAGGGCATGGGAATAGCTTGATGATACACAGGTACAGCAGTATTCGGTGAAGAATGCATAGCCCAAGGTGGGAAACCTGGATGGGGAAATTGTCCTGTATGATATTGTTGCTGACCACCTGCTATAGATATGGAAATAAATTAGCTAACTGTTTATGGAAATTGTCTTTAAATTACTTACTTTTAGATAATCCTGCAATGACAGATTAACAAGATACAAAAGTTAAGCTACAGAACTATCGCCCAGTTATACAGCTGCCCCAACCACATCCTCACACACAGCGAGCACTCTTCTATTTTTTATAAGCATCCTGATTTTGAAACTTTAAGTTCATGCAAAATTCTTTTAAAAACTTCACCCAACACCATCCAATGAATAAACTACTAAAAGTGATGCAACAGACAATAAGACTACCCCTCTCAACATAACCAGCAAACCACCTTCACCAAGGATGGGAGGAGTTCCTTCTACTATCCTTTAATTCTAAAATTTCGAGGAAAAATAAAAGTTCATCAAGTTTCTCTTTATTTATTTTTCATGTTACTATGTACAAATTCTCAGTGACATGTTTTTCAAGTTACTACCCTCTTGCTGTTATAGAAGCAGATGGAGAGTGATTAAAAAACAAAGGAAAAGAAATAAACAGAATATGATCTTTACTAGTGCGAAAAATATGTAGGATATGAAATGAAGAAAACTATACAATAAGATATCCTCTTATTTGTTTTATGTCCTACTTTATGCCTATAGTAGGAAAGAGTGACCATTCTTTTGTTGGGTTAATCGGGTTAGAAGCTCACGCTACTATCAAGTTTGCATGGCTGGATTTGAATCTTAGTTTAATTAATAAGTATTTAGTGTTTTTATTTTATATTTTATATATTTAGTTGTCAAATAAAAAGAATGGGTAGAGTTAGACCGATTCCTGTGGTAGTGTACGTTGAGAATGGTGCATGTGAGAATTGGGTCACCCTCACCCATGCTACCGGTTCTTTAGGAGTATTAGTGCCTTCTTTTGAGCTACACGTTTGTATGTTTAAAAGGCTATAAATAGCCCTCATTTCTTTGAAAAATATAGTTTTTTGCTCTTCCAGAAAGCTCCCCATAATTTCTTTTCTTCATTTTCGTGTGACACAAATCAGCAGCCAGTTTGTTTGTTTTTTTTTTTTTTTGTAAACTTTTTGTGCAGTAACATATAAACAGCAAAGGGCTCTTATACCTACACTTGGTATCAGAGCTCCCAGGTTCGTTTTGAAGGGGGCTGTGATCTTGTTGTGATCAAAAGTTGAAGAGTTACGGAAGCAGCTTCTACTCTTGATCTTCCTGTTCATGATAAGGGTCTAACCGACAAAGGTGCGTGAAAAACGAACGTGAAGGATCCGTCAAAGCAGGTGGCTTTGGATTTTGTTCGTTTAGCGGGTTAAAAGAAAACGGTAAAAGCGGTAGCTCGTTTTCTTGATCGGGTGAATAGAGCTCTTGAACGGGTTTGATCGGGAAAAGAGTAGAAGCTGTCAAAAGTAAAGAAAAATAGCATGGCATTGGTACCTAAAGAAGGAGGATCGATCTCGTATCAAGTCCCGGTCTTGACCCCGACAAATTATCCGGTTTGGGCTGTCAAGGTCAAGTCAATCATGGATGTGTATGGCTTATTAGAGACAGTCGAACCGAGGGCGTTGGGGGAAGAACCGGATTCTAAGAAGAAGAAACAAGCTCTAGCGTTCCTATTTCAAGCTATTCCGGAAGATATGGTTCTGATCCTAAACAAGTGTGGGACGGGTTGAAGACTCGGTATTTGGGTGTGGATCGAGTGAGAGCGGCTAGACAAGCAACATTGAAGAGGGAGCTTGAAAACTTGCGTATGAAAGAGGGTGAAACGGTCGATGATTTTGTTACAAAATTGACCGGTCTAGCCTCAAAAGCAAGGTCGCTTGGATACGAGCTTGAGGAAGTGGATTTGGTAAAACGGTTGCTAGACTCGATGCCTAAGTCGTTTCTTCAAATCGTGGCGTCGATAGAGCAATGTTTCGAGTTGGATACAATGCTATTCGATGAAGCCGTCGGAAGATTGAAGGCATACGAGGAACGTTTAAAAGGAACGGAGGACATTCAAGGTGGTTTGTTGTTGGCTAGTCATGAAAAAACGCACGGGTGTAAGCATTGTGGCGGTGGAAGCTCGAACCGAGATGACTTTGGGCGTGGCCGGGGAAGAGGCCGTGGGTCCGTGAGGGGTCGAGATGGTAACGAGCGGGTCCGGGATAAAAGCCACGTGAGATGTTACAAGAGTGGAGACTATGGTCACTATAACAACGAGTGTCCGAAAAATGAAGAAGCACATTTGGTCGAAGAAGAGCCTGCGTTGTTGTGAGCGGACGGATATATAACCGATTAAGGGGTGGATTGTTGGGTTAATCGGGTTAGAAGCTCACGCTACTATCAAGTTTGCATGGCTGGATTTGAATCTTAGTTTAATTAATAAGTATTTAGTGTTTCGCTGGACCTCCCACGAATTTCGTTTTGGATCGACCGTACCAAATCGCGGTACGTTCGCGATCCCAGTACGCTTTGGATCGCGTTTGGTACGATAAAAGTTGCGATCTGCCGATTACTTCTGGGACGTACCCGATGCGGTTGGTACGGTGATTTTGTTCAACTCAAAACACGTTTCATGATTTATAGGTACGATGAACTAATAAATTTCAGTGGATTTGAGGTGAGAAATTAGATGAGTTCAACGAACCTAACATTAATTGAATTCACATAGTAGAATTTAATATATAAACTGAAAGACACTACTTTATTTCTATACTCTATACAGGTAGTTTGAAAGACTTTAGAAACTTAGAACATTTAATATTAAACTTAAATTCTTGCTAAACATTTCCTATAATCCTATTATTATATATATGTGATTTCAGAATTGTGATACACCAAACTAAATCCTATTACTACAAACGAAGGGTGGACTAATATTTTAATCATATCTTTTTGAGTTTTTATTGTTTTGAGGTTTAATTTTTATGTTTCTATTTTCTAAATTTGCTTTGGTGATTGAAGTCATTGAACTATGAATCTTGGTTACATACTTTAATATCAACTATTAATACTTTATATATTTCATTAGTCATGTAGAAATATATATTATATAATTAAATGGTACATCGTACCACATTATATGGTACATCTTACCCGATCGATCCGAAATGAGGCTACCCCCCCCCCCCTCGTACTTAATTTTAGGAACCTACCGAACCGCGATCCCGATCCTCGTTCCCGTACCGACGCGATCCACGATCCATGTGACTATGGTTTTTATTTTATCTTTTATACATTTAGTTGTCAAATAAAAAGAATGGGTAGAGTTAGACCGATTCCTGTGGTAGTGTACGTTGAGAATGGTGCATGTGAGAATTGGGTCACCCATGCTACCCGTTCTTTAGGAGTATTAGTGCCTTCTTTTGAGCTACACGTTTGTATGTTTAAAAGGCTATAAATAGCCCTCATTTCTTTGAATAGAATATAGTTTTTTGCTCTTCCAGAAAGCTCCCCATAATTTCTTTTCTTCATTTTCGTGTGACACAAATCAGCAGACAGTTTGTTTGTTTTTTTTTTGTAAACTTTTTGTGCAGTAACATATAAACAGCAAAGGGCTCTTATACCTACATCTTTATTCAATTGTAAAAGTTGTTCCAGACTCATACACATCAAAAGAAGATGAAGGTGTTCTAAATGGAACCACCTACCCATTATAAACATTAACCTTAGGTGTAAGCATGAAGTGATAAAACATGACTACATTATATTAAGTTCAAAAAAAAAATAGAAGGCAAAGAGGCAGTTGAGACAGGTATGAACCAGCAAGACAAGATCAGTCCTTGTAATTGGGAGGCAGGACAGATAGTTGGCACCATGCTTATTAAAATTTTAATTTATTATTTATTATCAGATAATCAGATTAGTATTAATGTTATTATGTAAATAAGGTTTTATTTTATATAGAATTCAAAAAGTGGTAGTACATTAGGGTAAGGTAATATGGTTTATGCATGTAATTTGCATAAGTGATATTGATATCACTGAGGAGTTTGTTTAACTCTCTAATATAAACCACAGGAGAGCCCTATTAAATTAGGAAAACTGCTCTAGGAATTTCTTACATGCATTTGGATCACTGTCTGGTGTCTCTTTAGTTTCTGAAGTAGCATCACCCCTGGGTTCATCATGTCTGTTGGTCATAGTTGAAAGCACAATTCCTGATGCATTATTCATGGGAGAGTAATCCGATTTGCTACACATTGCATCTTCTGCTTCTATTTCAACCCATTGTCCAGACTCGTGTTTCTGGTTCCACAAATCCATGAACCTCAAGCAAGCACTCCTAGTTCACCAAAAAATTCTCAAAATGGTTGGAGTCTGTATGCAAATGGTAATAGATGTGATGCACCAAAACATATATATAGTTATATACATAATTAAACAGCAACACGCAAAGGAGTTTTGCAAAAATAGCTGCTTACATTAGACGTGATGCACCAAAGCACTTAGCAAATGATAACAAATTTTCCACATGCTCGATTACAAATCCAGCAGCCACAGCCCGTGCAAAAGCCATTCCTTGTTCTTTCTTCAGCACAGTTTTGCGTGTCTCAAGAACATTTAACAGCTGGACTCTGAAAATATTTTGTAAATACAACTATAAGTACTCTCATGAGAACAAAAATATAAGTGGACAGCTAAATTGATTTTAGAAGAATTACGTTTTTGGGTTTAATTAATTTTTTATTTATTGTCTCAGAGCTTAGGGATAAAATAGCCATGTTATGTATTAGCATGAGTTAATGGTTTAGCTTGTATATATGGGACGTAATATATTCCGATGGAATTTATAAGTAACAATAATAAAATAGAAACTCTTTCTCTCATTTTTGCCTCCCTTTTTATCATCATCTTTCTGGAGTTTTCTTATATGTCATGCTCTAATAGTTGATAACACCAAGTATATAAAGATAATTATTATTATTATCATTATAATTATATAGGGCATGGTTCATTTGAGAACCATTCTTATTGCAAGTACCGCGAAAACCAGTCTTGGCCTTGATCAAAATAAATCAATGGCCAATAAAATGATGGCTCATTGATGACTCACGCATGGGTCATTAATGATGCATTAATGTGGGGTATTTGTGGAAAATCAAGCCTTGTTCCCTAATAACGGCTCCCCCGAACGCACTGTTGGGAAAATATATAAAAGACCAAAACACCGCTATTAATGAGCATTAATGGTGGTTACAAATGGACTCGCAATACGAAAGGTTCTCAAATGAACTTCTCCATATATATATAGGGAGCGGTTCAAACGATAATTGTTTTTCATACGAGAACTACGAGAACCATTTTTGGCCAATCATTTAATTTCCTGTCTTTTTAATTAATTTAAATAGGAAAGGGTGGTATGGAAATTTTTACATTTCCCCCACTTTTTTAAAACTAATATATCCATCAAACGAAAAGGTGTTAAATCACGAAAAATATACCAAATTTACGACAAAATTATGCTCTTTAATTTGAGACCAATCTTGCTATACTTTTTTTGGAAAAAAAAAAAGTCGAGTTTGCTGGGTTTTTTTTTCACTACAGCTCGACATGTGTACTAGTGCAAATTGTGTACATGTGCATATCCACATCTGTGCTAAAAAAAACTAAGTGAATCTGTGCATATGCACAAATGCAAAATTTGCACATGTCGAGTTGTACTGGAAAAAAAACCCAGCAAACACAAAATTAAAAAAATTAAAAATATATCAAGATCTGTCTCAAATTAAAAAGCATATTTTTCTCGTTAATTTGGTATAAATTTCGTAATTCAAGACAATTACATTTGATGTATATATTAGTTTAAAAAATGTTGGGGTAATGTAAAAATGTCCAAATTGCGCTTAATTTATTAAGGATAAGTTTGATTAGTTTAAGGTTATCCATTAACAACTTTTTAATCTTAACCCTCAATCTCTTTGATCAATGGCTATAATTGGCTCTCGCAGTTCTCCTACAAAAAATGGTTCTCGTTTGAACCGTCCCCATATTATATATATATATATAGACACAAAAGTTCATGCGAGAACCGTTGTTAGCGCGAGAACCGCGAGAACCAATCTAAGCCGTCCAAATCCCCCTCCTTCAATGTCATTGCCCACCCATGAATTCCTCACATGCACCCTGCCACACCCTATCCCTCCACGCTCTCCATCCATGATACTTCCCATATCCAAGGAACGGCTGAGATTGGTTCTCGCGGTTCTCGCACTAACAACGGTTCTCGCATGAACCCTCCCCTATATATATATATATATATATATATATATATATATATATATATATATATATATATATATATATATATATATATATATATATATATATAAAGTTATTTGAGAACCATTTTTATTGCGAGAACCAAATGAACAAATATATATATATATAGGAAAAAGTTCATGCGAGAACCATTCTTAGTGCGAGAACCAATCTAAGCCGTCCAATTCCCCCTCTTTCAATGTCATTGCCCACCCACGAATTCCTCACATGCACCCTGCCACACTCTATCCCTCCACGCTCTCCCATCCATGAACTTCCCATATCCAAGGAACGGCTGAGATTGGTTCTCGCACTAACAACGGTTCTCGAATGAACTCTCCCCTATATATATATATATATATATATATATATATATATATATATATATATATATATATATATATTATGAAGTAGTTTTCAGGAAAAATGGAGTTATGAAATGAAGCATCAAAATCAATACTTTGAATTTCTCTCCTTAGCACCGGAACCAGTCAGCTCAGGGGCACCAGGCTGTCGGAAGAAAAAAAAACAAAACTAATAATGAATAACAAAGTACATATTATACAGAGGAGAAAATAAGAATATTTGGTGACTTATTACCTTGTAAAGGACAATTGCCTTCTCCTCATCATCATCACATGCAGGTTTACTACCTTCGCTGCTTGCCACAGGCTTTGCGTGTTGGTCTCCTATCTGCCATGGTGAACACTTTGGATAAAGGAACAGTCCAACTTAACATATAATATACTAGAACAAATTGCTCATAATGCTTACCGAAATATTATCGTTTCCTTGAATGGAGATTGCTTCTTCAATCTGTAGGATTTCAGATTCTAT
The DNA here is from genome assembly GCA_947179395.2 of Pulicaria dysenterica. Lineage (NCBI taxonomy): Eukaryota > Viridiplantae > Streptophyta > Magnoliopsida > Asterales > Asteraceae > Pulicaria > Pulicaria dysenterica. Next base: position 1,298,243 of record OX359294.1, read on the forward strand.
GGTGTAGACACGTTCCAGAATCTCAGGAGTGCTCACAAAGCGGACAAAGCTATAACCAGCAAACATTTTAGGTTTTCTACTTTTTCTTCAAAGGTCTAAGCTAGATTTCATGGGAATACCATAAATGAAGTGTTTACTGTACATATGATTACAGAGATACCAACTAAAGCATAATTCAGTTGTACCTCTAACAGTCGGTAGGAACATTTTGACACTAATCAGGCATTTCAAATTAATGCTTTTAGTTACATTTTTATTTTTCTCTCTATAAAAAAAGATGCTTAATGCAAAAGACATTGGTGAACCAAGAACAATACAAACCTTTCCACCGTACACTTTGTAAACCATGTTGCATTACTGCCAGCTTCTGGTGCGAGCAATACTGAATATCCACCTTCTGCAATCTGATCTTGAGCTGCCTTCAGGTGTGCAATAAATGGGTTCAGCAAACCAGAAGCAATTTTTTCTTTCTTATCATTTGCAATGATGTATAAATCACACCTGATAATTTTGCAACAGTTACTACTTTAAGAGTAAAAATACAAGCACTCATCATATCAATCAACTATATATACCTCAATTGTAAATCTTACATCACTGGATGCAGACGGTCATAACATCATATTGTTAAAGTGATAGCTATATGCTTCTCTAATGTAAATTAAAAGAGCCATCAATTTGATAAATTGAAACTCTTTAGTAGTTACTCTAAATCACTCAAGAATTCAAATGAGTCCTAACCATGAATATAGACCTAGGCAGGTGCACCAAAAGATATGAGTGTTGCATCTTCATTATAAGTTCCAAAATTCTCAAGCGATATTGTAATCGTGTACGCACCCAAAAGTACATGTTGATAACACACGAGCATTGACATTGAAGTTGCTTTTAAACATTTGATGTGTTCCCTTATCTTTACTTGTCATATTTGTTTTAAACAATCGTGTATTTTTGTTGATTAACTCAATTTTATCTTTTCTGTTCTCACTTTAACTAGGTATCACTGGCCAACCACTTTAGTAAAAGTGAAAGTACAACAATATGTGTTGTTTCACTAAACATAAATCAAGTAGCAACCTGAAGATGTCTTTACCAAAGCTTTTGGAAGTATCTTACACTAGAACTCCAAGAGGAAATTAAGAGGTCACAATCATATAACCCTTTAGCAGGTGGAGGGGCTAACACAGTTCAACTGCTCTTTTGCATATATGTAATTATTAAAGGGTTCCAGTTTTTATTTACTTATTGCTACCCGGTTTTGGATAACTTAAATGGTTGGTACTGTTGACTTCCACTTTCAATCAGTTAATGCATTATCTTTTCATACAATGTCAATATTTTCTCCAAATACTGACAAAGGTGTATGGGCAAAATGTCCCATTCAACCAAAGAAATCTGTATGGAAGTGAAGAAGGGGAATTCAGAAATCTCAATTGTCATGATAGAATACCCCTCAATTGCATTGAAAAGTTAACATAAGTAGCAAAGAATCAAAGATTAAACTTTAAAATTAAAATTAACAAAAATAAAAAAAAGGCAGTCTTGGGTTTAGCATCTGTTTGTTCGTTTTCTAGGTTTTAAAACCCAGACAAAATTAACAATAATACATTGAGCATACATGATAAGTAATAATATATGTGCACATTCAGAGTGGGTATAATGCCCTAGGGAGCAAGTTTAACGCTATGTCGACATTGCAAAGTACCAATTCGAAACGTACTATATATTTTAAACAAAAGAGCAGACATAATTACCTTGTTCTTGTGGGCGTGAGTTGGAATACGGCAGAGTCCAAAACAGTTTTTGACTTCATTTTTGCTTGAAAATCTGATCAGATGAAAGAAAAGGTAGCTGCAGAATTGAAGCTTGTCAAAATCAACCTTTTGAAGAAATTTGACAGTAGAAAAGGAGAGAAAGTAGAAGCTAAAGTTGGATGATGAGCTACTGTTGTTGCAGAAACTTAAAGAGATGCTTTAATGGCAGCTGCATTGAGGCAGAGAGAGAGAGACATGGAGACATGAATTCGTAGAGAAAGAATGAGAGTATCCAAAGTGCCCTTTTAATTATTATTTCTACGGTAAAAAAATTTATATATAAAAAAAAGATATTTATGTTTAGTGGCAGGAACGACAAAGAATATTTGTTTCGGACTGGGATAATAGATTTTTGAGTATTTGAAAACTAATAATAACGGTAAGAATAAAAATAGAATCAATAAAATTGTTAAATGATTTCAATCTTTTATTTAATAAAATATATTTAATTTTTTATTATATTACTTAAATTAATATTTTAATTCTAACTTTTATTAGTCTAATTTGAATCAAAATTATCTAAAAATTCGAGTTAGTAGGGTTGAAGCCTTATTAAGAAGAGTTAATTTTTCGCCCTCCTATGTATAGAAGTTTGAAAGAATTCGCTCTTCGGTTTTTTTATATATGCCTTTTTTTTATCTTAGAATGTCATTTTGTCCACCCTAATTTATAATTATCCTAATTACGTTTAATAACATTTCAAAATATCATACTTAATTAAATTCTTAATTTTATCATCTTTAAATATTTTATAATCATGTTGAATTTTTTTTAATTATAACTAATAAAAGACTTAACCTTATAGCGCTAATTGTAATGTAACACCACATTTTCAGTTTTAGCTAGTAAACATATTTCCACTGGTTAGCACCAAAAGATTATGAGAGAGTACAAAAATATAGATTGATATTTAAACACGTGCTAACTAATTCCAAAAGATGCGATAAAAGTTTTCATTTCAAACATCCGGAGCTACCCATACCATCAAGGAGCTGAGTCTCACCCTTGTTGGAACCTGAACTACCTGCCGAGTCAGTTAACACCTATCAAGCTTTGTTAATGACATTTACTTCCGCTGCTGGCTTTTATTATATAAGTTTAAAAAGCTTAAATTTTCCCTAATTTTAAGCGCGTGAAATCCGGTGTTACACCTACGATCGCAAGTATGTTTCCTTCGTCCTTAGACGGTAAATCATGACAACGACCCCCTTACTATCGCAAGACCAATGCATGCGACCGCAAGGAACTCCATACACGAATGCGACCGCATAAACAACAGAACCTGCTTGCGATCGCAAAGCCCATCCATGCGATCGCAAGGACCACTATTACAGTGGATTATTGCTCTGTTCGAACACAGCAACAGTTTTACCTATTTTGGACTCAAAAATCAGCTTGAATCCGTATTCAAGTGTTTACTCATCATTTCTAACATACATATGAACTTACTAACAGGTAGTTGACATGAAATCAATACCAAAACCCAATTTGACCCATCAATTAGGTCTTTTTCTTCCAAAACCCAGAAACTAAGTTCAAGGCTCAAAACACTTACAAAGAAGGTGACTAAGGCTAGATTACTTCTGAAATCATCTATGGAAACTTCAATCAACAGTTTGCTTCACAATTTCTATCTTGAAAGAACAAGCTTTGGTGTGTATGGGTGTTTGCACGTAAGTAAGTATGTGTGTAGAGTGTATGTGCGTGTTTTGTTTAATTTCCAGGGGATAAGGAAGGCCTTAGGCCGACTTATTGACTAAAACCCCACGCGGGTATTTTGTTCTCCTTTTCAACTTAAAACACAACTTAAGTTTATCCATTACAACTAACGGAGATATTTTTGGAATCATTTTCCTCATTACTTTCATATCTATAACAGCTACCAGTTTCACAACTTAAGTTTCATCACTTTTATATATATATATATATATATATATATATATATATATATATAGGGTTAGGATCCACAAAGTCTCCTTCTTAAACAAAGCCCTCAAAAACCAAATCTCAGCCACTCATTTAAAAAGGCAAAACAGGAATTGCAAATTTTTAGAAGAACCCACGCGCCTTTCTTTAACCATTATCAAAATTCAGTTTTTTTAATTTTTTTTACCACTTAAATCTTTAAATGACCATAACTATTTTATTTTTTAGGAATTTGAGAAAAAAAATTCTACCAATCTACTCATTTTTTTATCCTCTTTTCAAACGAGACCACTCTTTATATATTTCTGAATTTTTTTTTTTAAAAATTATCATTTTCAGCTGCTGAAAAGAAGTTATCAGCCGGATTCATCATTTTTGTCATCACTTTCATTCCATAACATCTACCGGTTTTCATATTCTCGTCATCACTTTTATATCTATTAACAGCTAACAGTTTTATCATTTTCGTCATCGCTTTCATATTGATAAACAGTCAGCCAATTTCATCATTTTCGTTATCACTTTCATATATATAAATATAAATATAAATATATATATATATATATATATATATATATATATATATATATATATATATAGAGAGAGAGAGAGAGAGAGAGAGAGAAATAAGATCAATAAAGCCCCTATGCTTAAACAAAGCCCCTAAAGTCCAAATCTAGACCAATGGATTTATCAAATTAATGATCAAGATCTAATAATGATATTATTGTAATTAAGTAAACAGTTATAAGATTTAATTATACAAGGAAGGGTATTATGGGAATCATCCACCCCTTAAATCACGCCCCTTATATTTCACGTAACATCAGGTCCCGAAAATGATGAAACTGATAAAACTCGCTGACTGTTATAATAGGTCCCGAAAATGATAAAACTAATTTTTCTCGTTGACTGTTATAGGATATGAAAATGATGACGAAAATGATGAAACTTGTAGTTGTTATAGATATAAAAGTGATGACGAAAATGATGAAACTGGTAGCTGTTATAGATATGAAAGTGATGAGGAAAATGATGAAACTGGTAGCTGTTAGATATGAAAGTGATGAGGAAAATGATGAAACTGGTAGCTGTTAGATATGAAAGTGATGAGGAAAATGATTCCAAAAATATCTCCGTTAGTTGTAATGGATAAACTTAAGTTGTGTTTTAAGTTGAAAAGGAGAACAAAATACCCGCGTGGGGTTTTAGTCAATAAGTCAGCCTAAGGCCTTCCTTATCCCCTGGAAATTAAACAAAACACGCACATACACTCTACACACATACTTACGTACGTGCAAACACCCATACACACCAAAGCTTGTTCTTTCAAGATAGAAAATGTGAAGCAAACTGTTGATTGAAGTTTCCATAGATGATTTCAGAAGTAATCTAGCCTTAGTCACCTTCTTTGTAAGTGTTTTGAGCCTTGAACTTAGTTTCTGGGTTTTGGAAGAAAAAGACCTAATTGATGGGTCAAATTGGGTTTTGGTATTGATTTCATGTCAACTACCTGTTAGTAAGTTCATATGTATGTTAGAAATGATGAGTAAACACTTGAATACGGATTCAAGCTGATTTTTGAGTCCAAAATAGGTAAAACTGTTGCTGTGTTCGAACAGAGCAATAATCCACTGTAATAGTGGTCCTTGCGATCGCATGGATGGGCTTTGCGATCGCAAGCAGGTTCTGTTGTTTATGCGGTCGCATTCGTGTATGGAGTTCCTTGCGGTCGCATGCATTGGTCTTGCGATAGTAAGGGGGTCGTTGTCATGATTTACCGTCTAAGGACGAAGGAAACATACTTGCGATCGTAGGTGTAACACCGGATTTCACGCGCTTAAAATTAGGGAAAATTTAAGCTTTTTAAACTTATATAATAAAAGCCAGCAGCGGAAGTAAATGTCATTAACAAAGCTTGATAGGTGTTAACTGACTCGGCAGTTAATTACAACAAAAATATGCCAAGTTCAACAGTTTGGTGTTACCAACTAACCGACACTACCGACCATCGGATCACATAAATATACAACGAGCAGTGTTCCGCAAAAGGTATGTACAACAAACTACCACCAAGTCCCGGCTCACCAGGCCAACTACTTCGCATCTGTAAAAAGGTAAATTAGGCACCGTTAGCTACAACTAGCTAGTGAGTACAGATTAACACATAAGCATCAATAAGCAGGTTATCCCAACTACGGGACAGCACATAAGGCTATCCTATCATACAGTGTCGCGCCAACATCCGTCTTCATCGTAGGCCACCAATACAGCACTTTAAGATCGTTGTACATTTTAGTGCTACCAGGATGAATAGACAATCTTGACTTGTGAGCCTCTGCCAAAATCAAACCCAGAAGCTCCCCAAGCAATGGTACCCAAACACGAGACTGATAAGTCTTTAATCCGCGCGAATCATCAATCAAATCATCTTTTCTCTTCATCATAATCTCTAACTTCAGATTTTCATCTTTTAAAGCCGCTAACTGAGCAGATTTAAGTCTATCCACTAAGTCAGAAATGATCTCAACTCGCATAAATCGAATACTATCACTAGCTCCCTTGCGGCTCAAAGCATCTGCTACAACATTTGCTTTCCCCGGGTGATATCGAATCTCACAATCATAGTCTTTAATGAGTTCTAACCACCGTCTCTGCCGCATATTAAGTTCTTTCTGGGAAAATACATACTGCAAACTCTTATGATCAGTACAAATAACACATTTCGTACCGTATAAGTAATGTCTCCACAGTTTCAACGCAAAGACTACAGTCGCAAGTTCTAAGTCATGGGTTGGATAATTCTTCTCGTGTGGTTTCAGTTGCTGTGAAGCATAAGCAATAACCCGATCATGCTGCATTAAAACACAACCCAAACCTGCAAAGGAAGCGTCGCAGTACACTACAAATTCATCAGAACCATCAGGTAGTGCAAGAATAGGAGCCTGACATAATAGTTGTTTCAAAGTCTGAAAAGCTGTCTCCTGTTCATCATTCCACTTAAATGGCACATCTTTACGGGTTAATTTCGTTATAGGACTCGCAATTTTCGAAAAATCTTTAATAAATCTGCGATAATAACCCGCCAATCCCAGAAAACTTTTAATCTCAGATGGTGATTTAGGAGCATTCCAGTTCATAACTGCTTCAACTTTAGCCGGATCGACTTTAACCCCATCTTTACAGATAACATGCCCCCAAAAATTGAACCTCCCGCATCTAGAATTCACATTTAGAAAATTTTGCAAAAAGATGCTCCCGTTTTAAAGTTTCTAAAACTTGCCTTAAATGAAGCTCATGCTCAGACTCAGTTTTAGAATAAACCAAGATGTCATCGATAAATACAATTACGAATTTATCCAAAAACGGCCGACAAACCCGGTTCATTAAATCCATGAATACAGCAGGGGCGTTAGTTAAACCGAAAGACATAACTAAAAACTCATAATAACCATATCTGGTACGGAACGCGGTTTTAGGAATATCAGCATCGGAGACACGTACCTGGTGATAACCCGAGCGCAGATCAATTTTAGAAAAATAAGAAGAACCCTGCAGCTGATCAAACAAATCATCAATTCTGGGTAAAGGGTATTTATTTTTAACCGTCCTCTTATTCAGTTCCCGGTAGTCAATACACATACGTAGAGTACCGTCTTTCTTTTTCACAAATAAAACCGGTGCACCCCACGGAGAAGAACTAGGACGAATAAAACCCCTGTCTAATAAATCCTGAATCTGAGTCATCATCTCACGGATTTCAGAAGGACCTAATCTGTAAGGAGCTTTAGCCACTGGGCTCGAACCTGGAATTAAATCAATTCTGTATTCTACCTCACGAACCGGAGGCAACCCAGGTAATTCATCGGGAAACACTTTCGGGTATTCCGAAACCACCCGGATATCAGGAACAATCTGTTTCTCCTTTTTGACATCAACCACATGAGCAAGGTAGGATTCACACCCTTTGGCCAGAGATTTTCTAGCCTTCATATACGAGATAATAGGAAAAGCAGGTCTGACCCTCTCCCCGCGAGCCACTACGTGTGACCCATCAGGTAAAGGAAATGAAATCAGTTTTCTATGGCATTTAATAATAGCTCGGTTCTGGCTCAACCAATCCATACCCACAACAACATCGAAACCAACTATAGGCATTAACAGAAAAGAAACAGGAAAACATGTACCATCAATATCAATTTCAGCCCCAGACACAGCCGTTGTGACTGGAACCGTTTTACCATCAGCTATCTCTACTTCTAGGGGAGCAGCAACATTTGAAGTAGGCAATTTCAATTTATCACAAAATGCCACAGAAATAAATGAACGATTGACACCAGAATCAAATAACACACGTGCAGGTATAGAATTTATGAGAAACATACCCGTGATGACATCATCAGTAGCAGCAACATCATCTACAGACATCCGGAATGCTCTACCCTCAGCTGATGGAGGGTTCTTCCTTTTCTGTCCTGAAGCGGACGAAGATCCCACAACCGTAACACCCTAAAATGGAGCCTAGTTGTAAACACTTGTACGTGTAGCTATAAAAGTTGTACTTTGACTTTAACTGGTGTTTTGTTGTTAATTAAAGTATAAATATATTGTTAAATGGTGTTTTACACATTAATTGGTGTTTTAAACATGAACCAGTGTTAAATGGTGCTAATTGGTGTTAATTGTAGATAAAAGTGTGGTATTATGAAAAGTGTCATAAATAGACTAAAGGGGTGTTTTATTGAATGATTTTAGATAATGGTTTCAAAAATATCTCCGTTAGTTGAAACGGATAAACCTAAGTCGTGTTTCAAGTTGAATAAGAGAACAAAATACCCGAGAGGGGGGTATTAGCTTTTAAGGTCGGCTTAACAGCCTTCCTTATCCCCTGTTGACACTCTCTTCACGTACACAAACACATACATACATACGCATAGCACATACACCCAAATCTTTGAAGCTTTTGAAGGGAGAATTAAGAAACAAGTTGTATCAGGAGATTTCAGTAGCAATACTAGAGATAAATCAACTGTTCTTCATCTGATTGTAAGTGATTTATTGTCCAAAAACCTAGTCTTGTGTTCTTGAAGGAAAAACACCAAATCAATGGTGTAAATCATATTCTTGTGTTGGGTTTTGAGGTCTAAAGTGTTTATGAGTTCCATATGATGTCTAGTAAAGTAAACAAGTGATTGAATCTGAGTTTTGGATTGTTTTTGTGTCAAAAACAGGATTTACGGGGGCTGTACGCGAACAGAGTCGAAGAACACTGTAACTGGGGTCCATGCGGTCGCATGGCATGTGCATGCGGTCGCATGGGGTTTCTGGTATCCATGTGGTCGCATGGCGTGTGCATGCGGTCGCATGGGGGTCCATGCGGTCGCATGGCATATGCATGTGGTCGCATGGGTCGTCAGTAATTATTGCGATCGCAGGGTAAGGCCCGTGTGACCGTAAGGGATGTTGTTAGGACCCTTGCGACCGTAAAGCATGTGATTGCGACCGCAAGCAGGGGTCCAGGGCTGATAACTTGTGTTTTGACTTACGGGTACTGAAGGTAGTTGATAACAGAGCGTGTATATATGTTATGTTAGGTATATCTAAGGAACCGGAAGACACGAGTGGCGTATCCGCTTAGTTAGGACTCCAGGTGAGTACCGGTTTCCCATGAGTCTCAGTAGGTAAGCTGTCCGTTGTACATGTTGACATGTAATTGGTGTATGATTCATGAAAGATATAGTATGTTATGATAGAAACATACAGTGTGTTTATGAAAGACAACGTAGATCATGATAGAGATATACAGTATGCTATGAAAGGGTTGTACTCGCATGTTGTTTATTAGTATGAAAGAGAATACTTATGGTAGAGACCATGTGGTAATTGTATGCTATGATAGAATTGTATTAGTATGTTTGTTTATCAACATGAAAGATATTAATTGGTGTGATTATATGCACGCATGAAAGATATTTGTATTTGTTACTTTGTCCGGACACTCGGGACTGTACAAATAGTTACCACCTAGAGTAAGGTCAGTCAGGTAGACGGGTGATAATATCTGGATGGGTTCCTATGGTCCTTTGGGGCTATACGTTGGGGACTAACGGTACTAAGGAGTATACACCTGGGTAAGGTTCTGCAGACCACCGTTCCTTAATTTAACGGGGATCCTTGCTTAGGCAGGAACCAGTATGATAGACAGAATTGGTGCAATTGGTTGCAGCTGATTTCCCAGCTAGGATAGTTTAGCGGGGCTCGCTACCCTGCAATATACGACTCCTGCTGGTATGATTGGTGCGCAACAATGTGATAGGATAGCCTTGTGTGCTTTCCTGGTTTTCGACTGCATGCTTATTGATACTTATGTGTAATCTGTACTTACTAGCTAGTGTAGCTAACCGGTTCACGATTTACCCTTTTTACAGGTAATGATTAGGCAGCCTGGTGAGACGGGTGCTTGTGGGTAATTGTATTTAACTCTTCTGGAACACTCTGCTGTTATTTATACCTGTGATCCGATGGTCGGTTTATAGTATGGTAACACCGGTTTGTTTAGAGACTTGGCTTTTGATGTTTATATTCGCCAAGTTGGATAACAACACTTTATATTTTTATAAACAGTGTTTAGTTTCCGCTGCACGCCATTGGTAAGTATACTTAAAATGCTTAAATTATTACTGATTTTAAGCTCGTGAAACCCGGTGTTACAATTAGGTATCAGAGCCAATCTACCCTCCTTAGGACGGAATCCTCTTTAAGGAGGGTAGATTTGTAACACCCTAAAATGGAGCCTACTTGTAAACACTTGTACGTGTAGCTATAAAAGTTGTACTTTGACTTTAACTGGTGTTTTGTTGTTAATTAAATTAGAAATATATTGTTAAATGGTGTTTTACACATTAATTGGTGTTTTAAACATGAACCGGTGTTAAATGGTACTAATTGGTGTTAATTGTAGATAAAAATGTGGTATTATGAAAAGTGTCATAAATAGACTAAAGGGGTGTTTTATTGAATGGTTTTAGATAATGGTTCCAAAAATATCTCCCTCGTCACTCGAAGTTCTTCTTCTAGATGCAGAACATATGCCTACAACTCTGAAATCAATCTCAAGTCTTGAATATCACGTAGAGAAGATTCCTTCTCAGTTTCAACATGAGTACGAGATGCCTCGTCCTCCACTTGCTTACGAGTATTTTCACCATCAACTCGCTGTTCTGACATTCTCACTTACTCACTACACACACGAGAACCACACTTAGCACATCACTTATCCAACATCTACTAACATGGGGCGTGAGTTTATATTATATCACAATCACATAACACTCACACTCAGCCCCAATTACCCCAATAGGAACACTTAACGATGGTAGGGCCCGAGTTTGAGATCGAATACTCTTCCGAGTATCCAATTCCCTCAAACTTAGGCTCTGATACCTAATTGTAACACCGGGTTTCACGAGCTTAAAATTAGCGCCAATTTGAAATGTTAATAGTCAGATAAGCTTCTAATGATTTGTAAATGGTGGTTATATCCGCTGCAAGCTTTTGATAAATAAGTTTTAAAAGTTCAAATTGGCGCTAATTTTAAGCTCGTGAAACCCGGTGTTACAACAACCGATCCCGATACTGACCCAGTTCCCGGTTTCTTACCCACACGGCACTCACCTGCTCTGTGCCCCTTCTTTTGGCAGTTTCAACAAACACTTCTCGGGAATCTACAATTCTTCAATTCGTGCCCAAACTGACCACAACGAATACATCTTGCTGTCTGAAGGGTACAAAGTCCATGATGAAAAGACTTACATTTATTACACCATGGGGATCTCTGAGTAGACCCACTAGATGTAGGCCTACGATTCTGACTGCTCTGACTCTGGCCCTGTCCTTGACGTTGACTTCCCTGACCTCCTTGAGTTCCCTGCCGATGTTGAGTATTAAAATAATCAAACCGGGATTTTTGCTGAGAAATCCTATCTTTATTCAACTTCTCCTTGGCTTGAGCATCACACTCGGCTGACTTAGCTAGGGTAAAGGCTTGAGATAAAGTGCTAGCCCACCTGGTAGCACTCCTGTAATCTGGGTGCAAAGCTCCCACAAAATGCTGAACCCGTGAAGCTTCGTCTGGAACCCACTGTTGTGCTAATCGTAACTTTTCATTGAATTGCCTAATCAAATCATCCACAGACATATTATCGGTCATCTGCAAATCCATGAACTCCTTCTTGATTCTTTCCATCTCAAAAGATCCGCAGTACTGCTCACAAACTTTTCTCTGAAATTGCTCCCAAGTAATACTATCCATCTGCTGTTTGGTAAAATGGCCTGTAATCGAATCCCACCATATCATGGCATCTCCTTGGAGTCTTTGAGTAGCATAAAACACCCTTACTTTTTCCTCACATTCACAGGCATCCAATGCCTTAGTCATCTCCCTCAACCAATTCAAAGTTTTATTGGGGTCCGTACTCTGAAGGTCTACAATCCATGAATTGCTTATATTTATTATGTTGACCAAATCCTGGGTAGGGGTAAGCTCCTGGTGCAGCAAATTGATAGATAATCGGCTGTTGTGTACCCTGTGAAGCAACAGTAGAATATGGAACTGAAAATGGTACTGAAAGTGGTGGAGTTGTTGACACCGTAGTAATAGCTGCTGTTGGAATCGGTGCTTGGAAATTCTATGTCAACCTCTGCTGCTCAAAGTTGTGAACTGTTTCTCAAAGCTCCTGTAGTTCACTTTCAAGTTGAAAAATATAATCATTCTGAGTTGTATCTATTTCTGTATCCGAGGTGTTGACTATTACCGGATTCTCTAAAACTGGAGTTGTAGAAGTTCCAGCCTGAGCAAGGGTCACAGGAATCTTGGGTGGGATCTCTTGACTTGCCATATCTGTTACAATCACATCACCTCCAAACTTATTAGACAAACCGTTAGTACATACATACTAACCACAACACACACAACAAATCCAAACACTCTAATTCCCCCACAGGAAATGTTTGACCAACCTCGAGCCAAGATTTGGGAATTGAACACTCTAAACGTGCTCGCATGCCAAACCAGGGCTCTGATACCAAAATTGTAACACCGCAAAATACAAGCCATTTTTTTTAAATCACAGCGGAAGTATTACGTCATAAATCTAAAAAGGAAATAACATTAAAAGTTAAAACCAACACTGTACAAACATATAGTACTTCGTTTAGTGTTACAAAACATTTCATAAAGTATGGCTCATCCTTTCTAAACCCAAAATATCAGAGCTACGGTCAAACTTTCCTTGTACACAAAAACTGCAACCTACCGTGCTCTCAAAACCTGAAATAGAGAGTTAGGGTGGGGAATTAGCACAAAGCTAAGTGAATGGAAATCAAGCCACAAACAATTAAAGCAGAACCACAACGATCACAAGAACAGTTTAACTCAAATATCAAAGGACCGGCGGCTCTGCCGAGCGTACGACCAATGCTAGCCATAGCAATGATCTACCGATAGCCATCTGCTAACTGGCACAGTTAAACCCCCTCTACTACAACAAATGCAACAGAGGATCTAAAACTGCCTAACCAGAAGCAACTGACTCAGCCCAAAACCACGCTTAGCTGACCTCTGCCACAAACATCATGAGCACAATTTCATGCCTTGATACTCATATCTTGAACTCAAACGCAATAAGCATCACATAACCAGTCAAACAATCAAATCAGACTAAACAGTCTATCGCATAATTAATCGTACGAAATTCAAGTAACCATAACAGCTACAACTAATGTCTCCGGAGAGTCAAATTCCACTCACCAATGTTCTCCAACACGCCAAGCTCAGTTATCTAATGTCACTGAGGCTTCGGATTTCCTGAGAACACAATACAACTAGATTAGTGAATCAAACCCCAATTAACTCTAAAAATCAAGTTCAATAGCAAACAGGTCAAAACTAAACCATTATGCAAAACTCATATAATCGACATGGAACACATCTAATATCATTTATAATAATCATACAAGTCATAAGCAACGTGTAATTATCAATAAAACACGTATATGGTTCAACTATATTAATCTATGCCACAAACGGGTCAAAACCAACCCGTTTGGTTTAATTTATCAAACTAATATGGAATACATGATCAACACTTTAGAAACACGATACATAATATATAAAACATGTAGGAATCAACGGAACATGAACATGAGTTATATAAGTCCGTTTCTCAAATTTAAAGTAGCCATTTGTCGTTAATAATTTCATATATAATTCAAGACTTTCTAAGCACAATTAATCATCAAAAACCCCTCAAATATATATAATATAAACATATATATAACAGATACTAACAATGAACAACAACTCATGGTCAAATCCTAAACAAAACCTTGTTTTAGATTTGTCAAATACACTTTGCATTATGATACAACTACTGTAATCGTAGTTTAGGCCAATCTACAACCCAAATTAGCTTCTGGACTCTAAATACAATTTAAAGAGGACATCTCCATCTTTCCAACGATATAAAATACGACCTCTAACTATTTTTCTTTGATTTTTAATGATTTTTATAAAACAGCTCAGAATTTAACAATTCCAAACAGCAGCAGTTGTTGTTCGTGGTTCAGTCCAGCAACTATACATAGCCCATAACTTCGATTTGCAGCAGTAATATTGACCAAAAACAGTTTGAAAACACTTATAAACTACTAATAACAAGAATACTAACATCAAACTACATCAAGGATCATCAAATCATCCATTCCCTACTTCCAAGTTTAGTCATCACCTCCATTAATGGGGTTTGTGTAACACCCCAAAATGGGCCTAGTTGTAAACTGTAGTACATGTAGCTTTAACAGTTGTACGTTGACATTAATTGGTGTTTTGTTGCTAACTGTAGTATAAATGTTGCTAAATGGTGTCTTAAATATTAATTGGTGTTTTAAACATGAATTGGTGCTAATTGGTGTTAAATGGTGTTAACTGGTGTTAAATGTGGATAAAAATGTAGTATTATGAAAAGTGTCATAAGTTGACCATGTTGACAAATAGTTGAACGGTTTTGGATAATGGTTCCAAAAATATCTCCGTTAGTTGAAACGGATAACTCTAAGTTGTGTTTTAAGTTGAATAGGAGAACGAAATACCCGAGATGGGGTATTAACTTGTTAAGTCGGCCTATATCCTCTTTCTTCTTTACTGGATAAGCTAAAAACACATACACACACTCTATACACGTACATACGTACGTACCACCATACACGCACACAAACGTTGATTTGCAGTGATGGCGTGAAAGTTGATCCGGCGAAAGTCGAAGCGGTTATGAATTGGGGAGTTCCTCGAACTCCTTCTGAAGTTAGAAGTTTTCTCGGTCTAGCTGGTTACTATCGGCGGTTTATCCGCGATTTTTCTAAGCTTGCGGGTCCTTTAACTAAATTAACTCGCAAAGATGTTGCATTCGTTTGGGCGGAAGCTCAAGAACAAGCGTTTCAGTCGTTGAAACGGCTATTGTGCGAGGCTCCAATACTTTCCTTACCCGAAGGATCTGAAGACTTTGTTGTTTACTGTGATGCCTCGTATTCTGGATTGGGGTGTGTGCTGATGCAGCGAGATAAAGTGATTGCCTACGCCTCAAGGCAATTGAAACCTCATGAAGGCAACTATCCGACTCATGATCTTGAGTTGGCAGCGGTAGTGTTCGCGTTGAAATTGTGGAGGCACTATCTCTATGGCACCAAGTGTGTGGTCTGTACGGATCACAAGAGTCTGCAATATGTATTCACGCAGAAAGAGCTCAACATGAGACAACGCAGATGGCTCGAGTTGATCAAAGACTACGATTGTGAGATTCGCTACCATCCTGGTAAGGCCAATGTGGTGGCGGATGCATTGAGTCGCAAGAGCTCTACCACAGATGCTAAATTCATGAAACTTACTGTGATTCCCGATATCATTGCTCGATTGAAGGAAGCGCAGCAAGTAGCGTTACAAGATGAAAACCTAAAAGCAGAAACGATGAAAAAGCTGAAAGATCAACTTGTTGATGATACTCGCGGACTAAAGACGTTTCAGTCTCGCGTGTGGGTACCTCTTCATGGTGATAATCGTGAGCTGATACTGCAGGAAGCTCACAAATCTAGGCTGTCGGTTCATCCGGGCAGCACAAAGATGTATCATGATTTAAAGGCATTGTACTGGTGGCCTACTTTGAAGCAAGATATTGCTTCTTTTGTGGAAAAATGTCAGATCTGTGCGCAAGTTAAGACAGAACATCAGAAGCCTTATGGCAGTTTGCAGCAACTAGAGATCCCTGAGTGGAAGTGGGATCATATTACGATGGATTTTGTGACGAAATTACCGAAAACCCTTAGGGGTCATGATGCTATTTGGGTCATTGTCGATAGATTGACCAAGAGCGCTCATTTTCTAGCTATCAGCGAATCTACTCCGTTAGAAAAGTTAGCAAAGTTGTATGTAGACGAAGTGGTGTCACGACATGGTTTGCCATGTTCGATTGTGTCGGATCGTGATGCGAGATTTGCTTCACATTTTTGGCAGAGTTTGCAACATGAACTTGGTACACGTGTTCATCTGAGCACGGCGTATCATCCACAAACAGATGGCCAGTCGGAGAGAACGATCCAGACGTTGGAGGACATGCTTCGCGCATGTGTTCTTGAATTTGGTGGCGCGTGGGATTCTCACTTGCCGTTGGTCGAGTTCGCTTATAATAACTCGTACCACTCCAGTATTGGGATGCCACCTTATGAAATGTTGTATGGGAGGCGTTGTCGTACTCCCACATGTTGGTTAGAACCCGGTGAAAAGCAGTTTGCGGGACCTGAGATTGTTCAGATTACGGCAGATAAAGTGAAGATTGCGCGGGAAAAGCTCAAAGCGGCCCGTGACAGACAGAAAGTATATGCTGATCCTAAACGCAGACCAGTTGTATTCCAGGAGGGCGATCGGGTGTTCCTGAAAGTTTCTCCTTGGAAAGGAGTGATTCGTTTTGGTAGAAAGGGTAAGTTGAGTCCACGTTACATTGGTCCATTTCGGATCATTCGCGTGGTTAACGATCAAACAGTTACGCTAGAGTTGCCTCCAGAGCTTTCTGGAATTCACAACACGTTTAACGTGTGTTATCTGCGTAAGTGTAAGGTGGAGGAGAACCAGATTCTGCCTCTACAGGAATTGAAGGTTGACGCTTCAAAGCGCCTCGTTGAAGAGCCTGTTGAGATACTTGATTCTAAAACCAAAAAGTTGCGTCGAAAGTTGATTAAACTGGTGTTAGTCAAATGGAAGCATAACCTGGGTTCGAATATGACCTGGGAAACGGAAGATGACATGAAAGCTCGATACCCTCACTTGTTTGTTGACGATCAAATTCAGAGGACGGAATCTTCTTAAGGGGGGTAGATTTGTAACACCCCAAAATGGGGCCTAGTTGTAAACTGTAGTACATGTAGCTTTAACAGTTGTACGTTGACTTTAATTGGTGTTTTGTTGCTAACTGTAGTATAAATGTTGCTAAATGGTGTCTTAAATATTAATTGGTGTTTTAAACATGAATTGGTGCTAATTGGTGTTAAATGGTGTTAACTGGTGTTAAATGTGGATAAAAATGTAGTATTATGAAAAGTGTCATAAGTTGACCATGTTGACAAATAGTTGAACGGTTTTGGATAATGGTTCCAAAAATATCTCCGTTAGTTGAAACGGATAACTCTAAGTTGTGTTTTAAGTTGAATAGGAGAACGAAATACCCGAGATGGGGTATTAACTTGTTAAGTCGGCCTATATCCTCTTTCTTCTTTACTGGATAAGCTAAAAACACATACACACACTCTATACACATACATACGTACGTACCACCATACACACACACAAACGTTGTACTTTTGGTGATTGAATTCAAGAAGGGAAAGGATTAGAAGCTGGATTCAAGTGGGAAATCTGTTCTTATTGAGCTAGAGGTCATCATCCTTGTAAGTTTTCTTGTTAAACCTAGTTCATGGTATTTGAATGTGTGTGGTGTCTATTGGAGGATTTAGATGTGTTTTAATGTTGTTTTTGTGACCATATCATGTTAGGAAGTTTATATATGTGTTAGACAACTTGTATAAACACTTGAATATGGATTCAAGTTGGATTTTGAGTCAAAAACCCGTAAAACAGCGTCTGTTTACAAACAGAGCAAGAACACACTGTAATTATGGTTCCTACGGGCGTAGTATGATGTTACTACGGCCGTAGGGTGTTGTTGTAGTGACTACGGTCGCAGTAAATGGTTGCTACGGCCGTAGGATTGAATTCATGAGGATTACCACCCACGGGTGATGGAAACAAGACTACGGGCGTGGGTATATAACCTACGGCCGTAGTTGCCCAAAGGATACCTACTACGGGCGTAGGATATGGTTACTACGGCCGTAGGTCATGGTTCTTTGGCAAGAGATCCTACGGGCGTAGTGTATATATACTACGGCCATAGTGCATGTTGGAAAGTTGTTCTGCGGGCGTAGGAACATGTTCCTGCGGCCGTAGGAGGCTGTCAGGAGCCATGTTGATCTTTTGTTGAGGCAGTTGTTAGTGTTGTCTGTTGTAGTATGTACTAAGGGGTGTTTGTCCATGTTTATTGGTGTTAGGTGACTCGGACGATTCTGTGTGCTCTTGGGATTCCCGATTGCATATCTGCCTCTTGTAGTTTCGAGGTGAGTACCGGTTTCCCATGAGTCTCAGTAGGTAAGTTATCTGTAGTACGTGTTGACACATGACTGGTGTATTGATACGTGGAAATGGAGGTATGTTATGATAAAGTTGTACAAGCATGCTTAGTAATATTATTGTTGATATGAAAGATATTGTTGTGATTATATGCGCGCATGAACTGGATCCTTATTGGATCAACTAGTTGTTTATGAAGTTTTGTCCGGACACTGAATTGGAGAACACGGAGGTCAGTCAGGTAGACGGGTGTCAATACTTGGCTGGGTTCTCGGGTAGACGGGTGTTAGTACCTGGGCACTAACGGTACTCAAGTAGTATACGCTTGGGTAATGGTCCTGCAGGCCGCCGTTCCTCTAAGGAGTAAGGTTCCTTGATAGATGGGAACCAACATGATAGATAATTGGCGTACTATGTGGAATGCTTTTGGGTTGTTGAGCGGGGTTAGCTCCCCTGCAACATACGACTACTGCTGACACGTTTGTCACGTCACAATATGATAGGATAGCCCTGTGTGCTGTTCTGATACATGATAGCCTGCTTATTGTTGCTTATGTGTAATTGGTGCTCACTAGCTAGTTGTAGCTAACGGTGCAAGATTTACCTTTTTCGCAGGTTGATGCTAGAGGCCTGGTGAGGCGGGTACCGATGGTAGCTTTTGTTGTATATACCTTTTGGGGAACACGTTGTTATATGTATGGATCCGGTGGTCGGAACTAGTTGGTAACGCTTGTAGCTTTGAACTTGGCTAACCTTTTTGTTGTAATTAATTAGCCGAGTCAATCTTGTAGTTTTTGTAAATGGTGTTTAATTCCGCTGCAACACTTTTGATAATCGACGTTTAAAAAGTTTAAATTAACTCTAATTTTAAGCTGGTTAGGGGTGGCGTTACAAGTAGGTATCAGAGCCTAAGTTTGAGGAATTGGGTACTCGTTGAAGTATTCAATCTCAAGCTCGGGTTCGACCATCGTTAAGTGTTCCTATCGGGGTAATTGGGGTTGAGTTGAGTGTTATGTGGCTGTCCTATGTGATAGATTAACTGTAGTATTTGTACATGGTGAATAAATGGTGTACTAACTGTGGTCTACGTGTAAATAGTTAGTTGAGTAGAAATGGCTGAACGTAGAGCTACGACAGAAGAGGCCCTCAAACGAATGGAGGACGAGGCCTCAAGTGAACGACGGGAAGCTGAGGACGAGGCTTCTCAGCATAATGTGGAACCGCCAAGACACGATCAAGAGCAGGCGGCATATGTTAGACTGTTAGAGGAGGAGCTCCGATTGACGAGGGAGCTGTTGCAAAATGCTTTGGCAGTAAAGAAGCCAAAGAAGTGCTCTTATAAGAAGTTCTTGTCTTGCGGGCCGAAGGTTTATGAGGGTAGTGATAATCCCTCTGAGACTATTCGTTGGTTACGTGAGACGGATCAGGTGTTCGAAGCTTGTGAATGTGAACGTGAGCTTCGCGTCAGATATGTTGTTCAGAGGTTGAAAGGGCCAGCTCTGGATTGGTGGGATACAATTAAAGATACGTTGAAGCCGGAGGTGATTGATGCTCTGACTTGGGAGCAGTTTTCTGAGAAATTAAAAGCTAAGTATTGTACAGATTATGATCTGGAACGACTGGAGAATGAGTTCAGTAGTCTCCGTAAGGGGGACAAGCCTATTGAGGACCTTATTCATGCTTTTACGGATAAGGTTAGATTCATACCGCATTTGGTGACTGACGAGAAAGCCAAGATGCGCAAGTTTGTGAACATGTTGCCACTTGATTATCGCGCTCATGTTAGAGCTGCGGCTACTTTGGATCGGGCGTTTGAGATAGCCCGACAGATTGATGGAGATAGACGCCAGGGAAAGGGGGATCACGCTACTGAGGGTCAGAAAAGGAAGTTTCAGCAGTTCTCGAAAGCTGGTACTTCTAAGGGGCAGCCGTCGACTGGGGGAAAGCCTGATTCTTTCAAGAAGGCTAAGTTTGAGGGTTCGTGGTGCTCTCTGTGTCGCACCTACCATGCTGGTGATTGTTCGAAGGCCACTACCCGTTGTTTTAGGTGTGGTCAGAAAGGGCACTCGGTGAATGAGTGCGAGTTCAAAGAGAATGTTTGCTATAAGTGCCACAAGCCAGGGCACCGGATCACAGATTGTCGCTCAAAGTCCGATGCTGGAGCTGGAGGATCTGCCTCAGGGCAGAAGAAAGACAACGCTCCCCGTGCTAAAGGGCGGGCGTTTCAGATGACGAAGGAAGAGGCAAAGGGTGCTGGGGACGTAATTACGGGTACTTTTCTTATTAATTCTACCCCAGCATGTGTATTGTTTGATTCTGGAGCTACATATTCTTTTGTGTCAGTATCTTTCTGTGATAAATTGCAAATGCATGTATCTGTGTTGTCTGAGCCCGTAAGAGTAGAGACTGCTAGTGGTAAAGTAGTTCCAGTTGTAGATAGTGTCCCTCAAGCGGTTATTGATATCGACGGAAGTAGTTTTCCTGTTTCTTTTCTTCTTATGCCGATTGCGGGATTCGATGTGGTGATTGGGATGGATTGGCTTAGCAAGTTGAACGCTGAGATTTTCTGTTCTAAAAAGTTGATTAGAGTTCCTTTACCTGACGGGTCATATGCTGTGGCTCGTGGCGAAAGGCGAAAGTTAGATATTCCTATCATTTCTCTGTTGAAAGCAAGAAAGTCGGTTTCGAAAGGCTGCGATTGCTATTTAGCACATGTGATTGATGCTAAACTGGAGAAACGTGTTGTTCGTGATATTCCGGTGGTGACCGATTATCCTGAGGTATTTCCTGATGAGTTGCCTGGGTTACCGCCAGTTAGAGATGTTGAGTATAGAATTGATCTTGTTCCGGGGGCTACCCCTGTGGCTAAAGCTCCATATCGTCTTGCTCCTTCCGAGGTTCGCGAGATGATGACGCAAATTCAGGAGTTACTAGACAAAGGCTTTATTCGCCCGAGTTCTTCTCCTTGGGGTGCTCCGGTACTGTTTGTGAAAAAGAAAGACTGGACGATGAGAATGTGCATTGATTATCGGGAGCTGAATAAGCGAACGGTAAAGAACAAGTATCCTTTGCCGCGGATAGATGATTTGTTTGATCAACTGCAGGGAGCGACGTGCTTCTCAAAGATTGATCTGCGGTCTGGATATCACCAAGTGTTAGTTGCTAATGAAGACGTTCCAAAGACGGCTTTCCGTACTCGTTATGGTCATTATGAGTTTTTGGTGATGCCTTTCGGTTTAACCAATGCTCCTGCTGTTTTCATGGACCTGATGAATAGGGTTTGTCGTCCATTTCTTGATAAATCGGTGATTGTGTTTATTGATGATATTCTCATCTATTCTAAGACTGAAGCTGAACACGAGTTGCATTTGCGAGAGGTACTCGAAACTCTTAAACGGGAGAAGCTTTACGCTAAATTCTCAAAGTGTGAGTTCTGGCTACGAGAAGTTCATTTTCTCGGTCACGTGATTTGCAGTGATGGCGTGAAAGTTGATCCGGCGAAAGTCGAAGCGGTTATGAATTGGGGAGTTCCTCGAACTCCTTCTGAAGTTAGAAGTTTTCTCGGTCTAGCTGGTTACTATCGGCGGTTTATCCGCGATTTTTCTAAGCTTGCGGGTCCTTTAACTAAATTAACTCGCAAAGATGTTGCATTCGTTTGGGCGGAAGCTCAAGAACAAGCGTTTCAGTCGTTGAAACGGCTATTGTGCGAGGCTCCAATACTTTCCTTACCCGAAGGATCTGAAGACTTTGTTGTTTACTGTGATGCCTCGTATTCTGGATTGGGGTGTGTGCTGATGCAGCGAGATAAAGTGATTGCCTACGCCTCAAGGCAATTGAAACCTCATGAAGGCAACTATCCGACTCATGATCTTGAGTTGGCAGCGGTAGTGTTCGCGTTGAAATTGTGGAGGCACTATCTCTATGGCACCAAGTGTGTGGTCTGTACGGATCACAAGAGTCTGCAATATGTATTCACGCAGAAAGAGCTCAACATGAGACAACGCAGATGGCTCGAGTTGATCAAAGACTACGATTGTGAGATTCGCTACCATCCTGGTAAGGCCAATGTGGTGGCGGATGCATTGAGTCGCAAGAGCTCTACCACAGATGCTAAATTCATGAAACTTACTGTGATTCCCGATATCATTGCTCGATTGAAGGAAGCGCAGCAAGTAGCGTTACAAGATGAAAACCTAAAAGCAGAAACGATGAAAAAGCTGAAAGATCAACTTGTTGATGATACTCGCGGACTAAAGACGTTTCAGTCTCGCGTGTGGGTACCTCTTCATGGTGATAATCGTGAGCTGATACTGCAGGAAGCTCACAAATCTAGGCTGTCGGTTCATCCGGGCAGCACAAAGATGTATCATGATTTAAAGGCATTGTACTGGTGGCCTACTTTGAAGCAAGATATTGCTTCTTTTGTGGAAAAATGTCAGATCTGTGCGCAAGTTAAGACAGAACATCAGAAGCCTTATGGCAGTTTGCAGCAACTAGAGATCCCTGAGTGGAAGTGGGATCATATTACGATGGATTTTGTGACGAAATTACCGAAAACCCTTAGGGGTCATGATGCTATTTGGGTCATTGTCGATAGATTGACCAAGAGCGCTCATTTTCTAGCTATCAGCGAATCTACTCCGTTAGAAAAGTTAGCAAAGTTGTATGTAGACGAAGTGGTGTCACGACATGGTTTGCCATGTTCGATTGTGTCGGATCGTGATGCGAGATTTGCTTCACATTTTTGGCAGAGTTTGCAACATGAACTTGGTACACGTGTTCATCTGAGCACGGCGTATCATCCACAAACAGATGGCCAGTCGGAGAGAACGATCCAGACGTTGGAGGACATGCTTCGCGCATGTGTTCTTGAATTTGGTGGCGCGTGGGATTCTCACTTGCCGTTGGTCGAGTTCGCTTATAATAACTCGTACCACTCCAGTATTGGGATGCCACCTTATGAAATGTTGTATGGGAGGCGTTGTCGTACTCCCACATGTTGGTTAGAACCCGGTGAAAAGCAGTTTGCGGGACCTGAGATTGTTCAGATTACGGCAGATAAAGTGAAGATTGCGCGGGAAAAGCTCAAAGCGGCCCGTGACAGACAGAAAGTATATGCTGATCCTAAACGCAGACCAGTTGTATTCCAGGAGGGCGATCGGGTGTTCCTGAAAGTTTCTCCTTGGAAAGGAGTGATTCGTTTTGGTAGAAAGGGTAAGTTGAGTCCACGTTACATTGGTCCATTTCGGATCATTCGCGTGGTTAACGATCAAACAGTTACGCTAGAGTTGCCTCCAGAGCTTTCTGGAATTCACAACACGTTTAACGTGTGTTATCTGCGTAAGTGTAAGGTGGAGGAGAACCAGATTCTGCCTCTACAGGAATTGAAGGTTGACGCTTCAAAGCGCCTCGTTGAAGAGCCTGTTGAGATACTTGATTCTAAAACCAAAAAGTTGCGTCGAAAGTTGATTAAACTGGTGTTAGTCAAATGGAAGCATAACCTGGGTTCGAATATGACCTGGGAAACGGAAGATGACATGAAAGCTCGATACCCTCACTTGTTTGTTGACGATCAAATTCAGAGGACGGAATCTTCTTAAGGGGGGTAGATTTGTAACACCCCAAAATGGGGCCTAGTTGTAAACTGTAGTACATGTAGCTTTAACAGTTGTACGTTGACTTTAATTGGTGTTTTGTTGCTAACTGTAGTATAAATGTTGCTAAATGGTGTCTTAAATATTAATTGGTGTTTTAAACATGAATTGGTGCTAATTGGTGTTAAATGGTGTTAACTGGTGTTAAATGTGGATAAAAATGTAGTATTATGAAAAGTGTCATAAGTTGACCATGTTGACAAATAGTTGAACGGTTTTGGATAATGGTTCCAAAAATATCTCCGTTAGTTGAAACGGATAACTCTAAGTTGTGTTTTAAGTTGAATAGGAGAACGAAATACCCGAGATGGGGTATTAACTTGTTAAGTCGGCCTATATCCTCTTTCTTCTTTACTGGATAAGCTAAAAACACATACACACACTCTATACACATACATACGTACGTACCACCATACACACACACAAACGTTGTACTTTTGGTGATTGAATTCAAGAAGGGAAAGGATTAGAAGCTGGATTCAAGTGGGAAATCTGTTCTTATTGAGCTAGAGGTCATCATCCTTGTAAGTTTTCTTGTTAAACCTAGTTCATGGTATTTGAATGTGTGTGGTGTCTATTGGAGGATTTAGATGTGTTTTAATGTTGTTTTTGTGACCATATCATGTTAGGAAGTTTATATATGTGTTAGACAACTTGTATAAACGCTTGAATATGGATTCAAGTTGGATTTTGAGTCAAAAACCCGTAAAACAGCGTCTGTTTACAAACAGAGCAAGAACACACTGTAATTATGGTTCCTACGGGCGTAGTATGATGTTACTACGGCCGTAGGGTGTTGTTGTAGTGACTACGGTCGCAGTAAATGGTTGCTACGGCCGTAGGATTGAATTCATGAGGATTACCACCCACGGGTGATGGAAACAAGACTACGGGCGTGGGTATATAACCTACGGCCGTAGTTGCCCAAAGGATACCTACTACGGGCGTAGGATATGGTTACTACGGCCGTAGGTCATGGTTCTTTGGCAAGAGATCCTACGGGCGTAGTGTATATATACTACGGCCATAGTGCATGTTGGAAAGTTGTTCTGCGGGCGTAGGAACATGTTCCTGCGGCCGTAGGAGGCTGTCAGGAGCCATGTTGATCTTTTGTTGAGGCAGTTGTTAGTGTTGTCTGTTGTAGTATGTACTAAGGGGTGTTTGTCCATGTTTATTGGTGTTAGGTGACTCGGACGATTCTGTGTGCTCTTGGGATTCCCGATTGCATATCTGCCTCTTGTAGTTTCGAGGTGAGTACCGGTTTCCCATGAGTCTCAGTAGGTAAGTTATCTGTAGTACGTGTTGACACATGACTGGTGTATTGATACGTGGAAATGGAGGTATGTTATGATAAAGTTGTACAAGCATGCTTAGTAATATTATTGTTGATATGAAAGATATTGTTGTGATTATATGCGCGCATGAACTGGATCCTTATTGGATCAACTAGTTGTTTATGAAGTTTTGTCCGGACACTGAATTGGAGAACACGGAGGTCAGTCAGGTAGACGGGTGTCAATACTTGGCTGGGTTCTCGGGTAGACGGGTGTTAGTACCTGGGCACTAACGGTACTCAAGTAGTATACGCTTGGGTAATGGTCCTGCAGGCCGCCGTTCCTCTAAGGAGTAAGGTTCCTTGATAGATGGGAACCAACATGATAGATAATTGGCGTACTATGTGGAATGCTTTTGGGTTGTTGAGCGGGGTTAGCTCCCCTGCAACATACGACTACTGCTGACACGTTTGTCACGTCACAATATGATAGGATAGCCCTGTGTGCTGTTCTGATACATGATAGCCTGCTTATTGTTGCTTATGTGTAATTGGTGCTCACTAGCTAGTTGTAGCTAACGGTGCAAGATTTACCTTTTTCGCAGGTTGATGCTAGAGGCCTGGTGAGGCGGGTACCGATGGTAGCTTTTGTTGTATATACCTTTTGGGGAACACGTTGTTATATGTATGGATCCGGTGGTCGGAACTAGTTGGTAACGCTTGTAGCTTTGAACTTGGCTAACCTTTTTGTTGTAATTAATTAGCCGAGTCAATCTTGTAGTTTTTGTAAATGGTGTTTAATTCCGCTGCAACACTTTTGATAATCGACGTTTAAAAAGTTTAAATTAACTCTAATTTTAAGCTGGTTAGGGGTGGCGTTACAGTTTGGAGTTCCTAATCATACAAAACATAGTATAGCTAGCAAAATCATATCAAATCAGTATACACTTGACATATAAACCTTTCAAAACACCCAGGAAGCTTTAATTTCTAATATAATTAATTATTTCATAAAGCCCTAGAATTCAAGTGAGGTTAAAAGTCAAGAATGCTTCAAGAATGACAAGAACTCATGCTGGTAAACATAAATACTAACCTTCGATGGAGTAATCAACCCTAATTACACACTTAATCAATATTGTCTTCGATTGCTCTTGAAGAATACCACAAAAGAATACATAAAGAAAGAAGCAAAAGTTTCACCAGTAAGTTAACACATAAGGTCGGTCCCTGTGTAGTGGTTTAATACGCATACACAGTATTCGAAATAAATTTCTGACATACAGGAACCTAAATAAAGCGGTCTTATTCAATTCATTAACACACAACGAGGTATTATTCGGGACCCTCGCGTAAAAACGAATCATATGGTCCAACTTACAATTAAAAATATTAAACTAATATTTTACCATTTATCTCACGGTCCAATTAATTACCAAGTAATCATTAATTAATTAATACTATAAATAAATAGCAATTAAATAAATATAAACAATTAAAATAACTTACCACCGCCATGAATGACTAGGCCCTAAACGCGGGTGTTACATTTGCTTAGGCTGGAACCATCACGATAGAAAGCGCTACGTGGACTGCTCTTCACTCCCCTACTGGTGCAATTGGTTGCGGCTGATTCCCCGGCTTGGGTTGTTGAGCGGGGCTAGCTACCATGCGAGACACGACTCCTGCTGACATGATTGCCGCAATATGATAGGATAGCCTTGTGTGTTTTTCCTTTTTGTGATAGCCTGCTTATTGATGCTTATGTGTAATTGGTGCTCACTAGCTAGTTGTAGCTAACGGTGCAAGATTTCCCTTTTTCGCAGGTTGATGCTAGTGGCCTGGTGAGGCGGGCACTGATGGTAGTTTTTGTTGTACATATCTTTTGGGGAACACGTTTGTAGTATGTATGGATCTGGTGGTCGGTACTAGTTGGTAACGCTAGTAGACTACGAACTTGGCTTATTCTTTTGATGTTATTAAATAGCCGAGTCTGTTAACGATGCTTTTGTAAATGACGTTTATTTCCGCTGCACGCTTTTGATAATAGTTGTTAAAAAGTTTAAATTAACTCTAATTTTAAGCTCGTTAGAGGTGGCGTTACAAGTAGGTATCAGAGCCTAAGTTTGAAGAATTGGGTACTCGTTGAAGTATTCAATCTCAAGCTCGGGCACAACCATTGTTAAGTGTTCCTATCGGGATAATTGGGGCTGAATGTGAGAGTTATATGTTTACTGCTCAATGTGAACTAACTTGTGTGTTAGTAATTGTCAAATAAATGGTGTACTAATTGTGGTCTACGTATGAATAGTAAGTTGATTAGAAATGGCCAAGCGTAGAGCTAGGACTGAAGAGGCCCTCAAGCAAATGGAGGATGAGGCCTCGAGTGTACGTCAGGAAGCTGAGGACGAGGCTTCTCAGCATAACACGGAGCCGCTGAGGCAGGATCAGGATCAGGCGGCGTATGTTAGACTGCTAGAGGAAGAGCTCCGATTGATGAGGCAACTATTGCAAAATGCGATGACGGGAAAGAAGCAAGAGAAGTGTTCCTATAAGAATTTCATGTCTTGCGGGCCGAAGGTTTATGAGGGTAGTGATAATCCCTATGAGACTATACGTTGGTTGCGTGAGACGGATCAAGTCTTCGAATCCTGTGATTGTGAACCTGAGAACCGTGTCAAGTACGCTGTTAGACTGTTAAAAGGGCGTGCTCTGAATTGGTGGGATACGGTGAATGATACGTTAAGCAAAAAGGTGATCGCTGCTCTGACTTGGGAGCAGTTTTCCGAGAAGGTGAAAACCAAGTACTTTACAGATTATGATCTAGATTGGATGGAGAACGAGTTCAACAGTCTACGTAAGGAGGACAAACCAGTAGAGGACCTTATCAACGCTTTTACCGATAAGGTAAGATTTATTCCGCATTTGGTGACTGACGAGAAAGCGAAGATGCGGAAGTTTGTGCCACTTGATTATCGTGCTCATGTGAGAGCTGCTGCTACTATGGATCGGGCGTTTAAGATAGCCCGACAAATCGACAGGGATCGCCTTCAGAGCAAGGGGGATCATGCTACTGAGGGCCAGAAAAGAAAGTTCCAGCAGTTTTCAAAGTCTGGTGCTTCTAATTCGTCGACTGGTGGAAATATTGATTCTTCGAAAAAGGCTAAGTTTGAAGGTTCATGGTGCTCCCAATGTAGCACCTACCATACTAGTAATTGTTCCAAGGCCACTACCCGGTGCTTTAGGTGTGGTCAGTAAGGGCACTCGGTGATAGAGTGCGAGTTCAAAGAGAATGTCTGCTACAAGTGCCACAAGCCAGGGCACAGGATTTCGGATTGTCGGTCAAAGTCAGACGCTGGAGCTGGAGGATCTGCCTCAGGGCAGAAGAAAGACAATGCTCCCTGTGCCAAAGGGCGGGCATTTCAGATGACGAAGGAAGAGGCGAAGGGTGCTGGGGACATGATTACGGGTACTTTTTTTATTAACTCTACCCCAGCATGCGTATTGTTTGATTCTGGAGCTACATATTCTTTTGTGCCTATATCTTTCTGTGATAAACTGCAAATGCCTGTATCTGTATTATCTGAGCCACTAAGAGTAGAGACTGCTAGTGGTAAAGTAGTTCCAGTTGTTGATAATGTCCCTCAAGCGGTTATTGATATCGACGGGAGTAGTTTTCCTGTTTCTCTTCTTCTTATGCCGATTGCGGAACTCCTTCTGAAGTTAGAAGTTTTCTTGGCTTAGCTGGTTACTATCGGCGGTTTATCCGCGACTTTTCTAAACTTGCAGGTATTTTGACTAAACTAACTCGCAAAAATGTTACACTTGTTTAGGCGAAAGCTCAAGAACAAGCGTTTCAATCACTGAAACGGCTACTGTGCGAAGCTCCAATACTTTCCTTGCCAAAGGGATCTGAAGATTTCGTTGTTTACTGTGATGCTTCGTATTCAGGATTGGGGTGTGTATTGATGCAACGCGATAAAGTAATTGCCTACACTTCAAGGCAATTGAAACCCCATGAAGGCAACTATCCGACTCATGATCTTGAGTTGGCAGCGGTGGTGTTCACATTGAAATTGTGGAGACACTATCTCTACGGAACTAAATGTGTGGTCTGCACAGATCACAAGAGCCTACAATATGTTTTCACGCAGAAAGAGCTCAATATGAGACAACGCCGATGGCTCGAGTTGATAAAAGACTATGATTGTGAAATTCGCTACCATCCTGGTAAGGCCAACGTGGTGGGGGATGCTTTGAGTCAAAAGCTCATCTGTAGACACGAAGTTTATGAAGCTCACTGTGGTTCCCGATATCATTGCCCGATTGAAGGAAGCACAGCAAGTGGCATTGCAAGATGAAAACCTGAAGGCCGAAACGATGAAAAAGCTGAAAGATCAACTTGCTGATGATACTCGCGGACTAAAGACTTTTCAGTCTCGCGTATGGGTGTCGCGCCATGGTGGAAATTGTGAGTTTACTGCAGGAAGCTCACAAATCTAGGATGTCAGTTCATCTGAGTAGCACAAAGATGTATCATGACTTGAAGGCATTATACTGGTGGCCTACTTTGAAACGAGACATTGCTTCCTTTGTGGAGAAATATCAAATATGCGCGCAAGTTAAGACAGAACATCAGAAGCCTTATGGTAGTCTGCAGCAACTTGAGATCCCTCAGTGGAAGTGGGATCACATTACGATGGATTTTGTGATAAAGTTGCCAAAGACTCTCAGGGGTCATGACACAATTTGGGTCATTGTCGACCGATTGACCAAGAGCGCTCATTTTCTAGCTATCAACGAGTCTGCTCCGTTGGAAAAGTTTGCAAAGTTGTGTCGCGCCATGGTTTGCCTTGTTCGATTGTATCTGATCGTGATGCGCGATTTGCTTCACATTTTTGGCAGAGTTTACAGCACGAACTTGGAACTCATGTTCACCTGAGCACGGCGTATCATCCGCAAACAGATAGCCAATCAGAGAGAACGATTCAGACGTTGGAGGACATGCTTCGCGCATGTGTTCTCGAATTAGGTGGTGCATGGGATTCTCACTTGCCGTTGGTCTAGTTTGCTTATAATAACTTGTACCACTCCAGTATAGGGATGCCACCTTATGGGATGCTTTATGGGAGGCGTTGTCGTACTCCGACTTGTTGGTTAGAGCCCGGTGAAAAGCAGTTTTCCAGACCTGAAATTGTGCAGTTTACAGCAGATAAAGTGAAGATTGCACGGGAAAAGCTTAAAGCGGCCCGTGACAGACAGAAAGTGTATGCTGACCCCAAACGCAGACCAGTTGCATTCTAGAGGGCGATCAGGTGTTCCTGAAAGTTTCTCCCTGGAAAGGTGTGATTAATTTTGGTAGAAAGGGTAAGTTGAGTCCGCGTTACATAGGTCCATTTCTGTTGGTCCCTTAGAAAGAAGGTCAACAAGCAAGTAATGTGTAGAAGGGGGGGGGGGGGGGGGTTGAATACACTTTCTGCGTAAATTGAACAAATCAATAAAAAGTGTTAACACACATCAAACCACAACAAACGAATGCTTTGCTTTTCATTAATAAGAAGATGATTACACATTCTATCAAGCAAGCAACACTTGATATGTAAACACCTAATGTAAATCAAATCTCTCAATCTTTCAAACTTTGCTATCTATAATCAACTTATGATTATAGAAACCGGACAACTCTCTAAATAGGATTTAATCACATATTGAAAACTTACCAATTTCACAACTAATGTGAATATTCCAACGCACGAATAACTTATCAATCTGTGAGTATCTTGATCACGTTGAACTGACAAACAATGAATCAAGATTCGTAACACATACGGTTTGAGGTGAAACTGAGTTATGGCTCTGTAACTCTTAGTCGTAGTCGTAGTCGTACCTCAAAACTTATCAGGATAATAAGTATTTATAACCCTGTTCCTACAGATCCTAACAAACTAGAACTAATCCTAATATGCTAACTAACTAACGGATAACCCGGAATCTTGAATCTTGAATCTTCTTATCTTGAGTCTTCAATCTTCAATCTTGATTCTGGAATCTTCTTATCCTTCCCATAGTTATATAGAGAGTAAAAGATAAATCTAAAACATATTTAAATTTTCTTTAAACTGACTTCTTGCTCAGACTGAGTTACTCAGCTTGAAACTCATCAAGCTGAGTTCTTCGAGAACAAACTCGAAAACAAACATGAACTAACATGTATAATAATTAACTCATCCTTAGAAGTCCTAAGAGTTAGCTAGAACTTATTTAGCAACTCTGTTGAGCTGACTCAGTATACACGCTGAGTCACTCAGCTTGAAACACATCAGGCTGAATACTCAACCTATACCTTAGGTGACATACACAACTTATCAAACACATTGATAATCTTACTAAGATATAGTCTAAACTGATCAAACATATGCTCAGCTTATATTCAGCTTATGCTCAGTCTGAAACACTATAAGTGTTCAGTCTGATCAAGCCTCATAATTCTGTTTAAGTTATCTTTAGAACACATCTTACAAACTTAACTTTGTCTCATCAAATCTTAACTGATGAGATCATTTTCCTAACAATTTCGGATCATTCGCAAGGTTAATGATCAGACTGTTACCCTTGAGTTACCTCTAGAGCTTTCTGGAATTCACAACACGTTCAATGTGTGTTATCTGCATAAGTGCAAGGTGGAGGAGAACCAGATTCTGCCTCTACAAGAATTGAAGGTAGACGCTTCAAAACGCCTAGTTAAAGAACCTGTCGAGATACTTGGTTCTAAAACCAAGAAGTTGCGCAGAAAGATGATCAAACTGGTATTAGTTAAATCGAAGCATAATCTGGGTTCGAACATGACCTGGGAGACGGAAGAAGACATGAAGTTCGATACCCTCACTTGTTTGTAGACGATCAGATTCCGAGGACGGAATCTTCTTAAGGGGGGTAGACTTGTAACACCCCAAAATGGGGCCTAGTTGTAACGAGTTGTACATACAGCTTTATTAGTTGTACGTTGACTTTAATTGGTGTCTTGTTGTTAATTGTAGTGTATTTGTTGTTAAATGGAGTACTATGTGTTAATTGTTGTTTTAAACGTTAATTGGTGTTAATTGTGGATAAAAATGTGGTAATATGAAAAGTGTCATAAGTTGACTAAGTCGGTAAATAGTTGAACGGTTTTAAATAATGATTCCAAAAATATCTCCGTTAGTTGAAACGGATAAACTTAAGCTGTGTTTTAAGTTGAAAAGGAGAACACAGTACCCGCGTGGGGTATTAGTCAATAAGTCGGCCTAAGGCCTTCCTTATCCCCTGGAAATTAAACAAAACACACACATACACTCTACACACATACTTACGTACGTGCAAACACCTATACACACCAAAGCTTGTTCTTTCAAGATAGAAATCGTGAAGCAAACTGTTGATTGAAGTTTCCATAGCTGATTTCAGAAGTAATCTAGCCTTAGTCACCTTCTTAGTAAGTGTTTTGAGCCTTGAACTTAGTTTGTGGGTTTTGGAAGAAAAAGACCTAATTGATGGGTCAAATTGGGTTTTGGTATTGATTTCATGTCAACTACATGTTAGTAAGTTCATATATATATGTTAGAAATGATGGGTAAACACTTGAATACGGATTCAAGCTGATTTTTGAGTCCAAAATGGGTAAAACTGTTGCTGTGTTCGAACAGAGCAAGAACCCACTGTAATAGGGGTCCTTGCGATCGCATGGATAGGCTATGCAATCGCAAGCAGGTTCTGTTGTTTATGCGGTCGCATGGAACAGCCATGCGGTCGCATTCGTGTCTGGAGTTCCTTGCGGCCGCATGCATTGGTCTTACGATCGTAAGGGGGGTCTTTGTCATGATTTACCGTCTAAGGACGAATGTAACATACTTACGATCGTATGTATATAACTTGCGATCGTAAGCCCCCATGATACCACCCTTGTGGTCGTATGGTTATGCCATGCGATCGTAAGCTGGGGTGGTTTGGGTAGGACCCATGCGATCGCATGGATATCCTTTGCGATCGCAAATGAGGGGTTTAAGATGACCCTTGCGACCGCATGGCTATGCCTTGCGATCGCAAGCTGTGTTGTTTTGCTGACAGCTTTGTAGTCTTGTGTTTTAAGCCTCGTTGATTGTCGTTGATTGGTGTTGAAGCCTAAACCTATTGTGTTAGGTGATTCGGAGGACTCGAGGGATTCCCAAGACTATATCTGTCTCCTGTAATCTCGAGGTGAGTACCGGTTTCCCATGAGTCTCAATAGGTATGTTATCTGTTGTACATGTTGACACGTGATTGGTGTATTGATACATGAGACGTGAGGTATGCTAGATTATATTATGATAGAGTTGTACTCGCATGCTTGTTTACCGGTAAGACTGATAATAGTTGTGATTATATGCGCGCATGAACTGGATCCTAATTGGATCAGCTATTTGTTTCTGAGATTTTATCCGGACACTGACGGGTGAAAGATTGAGGTCAGTCAGGTAGACTGGTGATGGTCTGGCTGGGTTCCCAGGGTCCTTAGGGACTATGAAATGGGGAACTAACGGTACTCAGGAGTATATGTCTGGGTATGGCTCTGCAGGCTACCGTTCCTCGATGGAATTGGGTTGTTTGCTTAGGCTGGAACCAGCACGATGGAAAGCGCTATGTGGACTGCTCTTCGCTCCCTCACTGGTGCAATTGGTTGCGGCTGATTCCCCGACTTGGGTTGTTGAGTGGGGCTAGCTACCGTGCGAGACACGACTCCTGCTGACATGATTGGGGCGCCACAATATGATAGGATAGCCTTGTGTGCTATTCCTTTATGTGATAGCCTGCTTATTGATGCTTATGTGTAATTGGTGCTCACTAGCTAGTTGTAGCTAACGGTGCAAGATTTTCCTTTTTCTCAGGTTGATGCTAGTGGCCTGGTGAGGCGGGCACTGATGGTAGTTTTTGTTGTACATATCTTTTGGGGAACACGTTTGTAGTATGTATGGATCCGGTGGTCGGTACTAGTTGGTAACGCTAGTAGACTACGAACTTGGCTTATTCTTTTGATGTAATTAAATAGCCGAGTCTGTTAAGCTCGTTAGAGGTGGCGTTACAAAATAAAATTTTAATTAAAACTACTTAATATTACAATAAAATAAAATAAAAATTCCATAATTTAAAAAGTTAATTCCCGATGCATATATCTACCATATTAACTTTTATATACTTATCATATAAAAATTGGCTATAACCACACACATACTTGCAGAGAATTTAAACTAAATATATATAGATTAAATTATTAATAACTTTGTTTGTACCATACGCAATATAAATTGTAAGTTGATTTTATACTTAGATATTTTCTTCATTCAAAAGGTTTGTAAAACTCCACTGCAAATTTGTATTCTCCAGAATTCTCCTTACCCTATTAATATTTAATACTTCTCCTGTAAAAAGAAAAAGAATTTTTTCTTACCACGTGACATCCGCAGCGGTAGTAATTTCCACGAAGACTAGTTACAACGGCACCATGGAGTGGAGGTTGCCTGCCATCACAACACCATTCATCACCACACACACTAAAATTAAGGCCACTCCATAAACTCTAAGGGGTTTTTGTTAATCCTTACCCTATATATAGGGTGCGGTTCAAACGAGAACTATTTTTCGTATGGGAACCACGAGAACCATTTATGCCCAATCATTTACTTTCTTGTATTTTTTAATTAAATTAAATAGGAAAGGGTAGTATGGGTATTATTACATTACCCCCACTTATTTAAAACTAATATATCTATCAAACGAGAAGGTGTTAAGTTACGAAATATATACCAAATTAACGAGAAAATTATGCTCTTTAATTTGAGACCAATCTTGACATATTTTTTTGAAAGAAAAAAAAGTCGTTTTTGCTGTGGTTTTTTCTAGCTCGCCTGTGCACAAGTGCAAATTTTTACAATTTGCACTTGTGCATATTTACATCTGTGCTGAAAAACTACATGAATATGTGCATCATGTATAAAATTTGCACTTGTGCAAAACATATTTATATATGTGCTGAAAAAAGTATGTGAATCTGTGCATCATGTGCAAAATTTGCACTAGTGCAAAATGTGCAAATTTTGCACTAGTGCAAATGTCGAGCTGTATTGAAAAAAACCCAGCAAATACAAAAAAAAAATTGAAAAAAATATATCAAGACCGGTCTTAAATTAAAGAGCATAATTTTCTCGTTAATTTGGTATAATTTTCGTAATGTAACACCTTTCCGTTTAATGTATATATTAGTTTAAAATATGTTGGGGTAATGTAAAAATGTCCAAACTACCCTTAGTTAATTAAGAATAAGTTTGATAAGTTTAAGGTTATCCATTAACAACTCTTTAATCTCAACCCTCTATCTATTTGATCAATGGTTGTAATTGGTTCTCGCAGTTCTCGTACGAAAAACGGTTCTCGTTTGAACCGTCCCCTATCCGCGCAATGTTGCGGTAATTAAAGAGAGATATTAATATGATTGTGTAATAGTAAGTATTTGTGGTCGATAGCAATGAAGAGTACAAAGGAGAGGATTACATATGCTAATAACACCCCATACGTGTTATTGAAGTAATATAGGTAGTACTACATGTAGGTTATATGAAAGTTTAATTTAATATTGTGGTAATATATTCATATACATTAACTTAAAGCAATATGAGACGCAACAAATAATACGATTTTTATATGTTAAAATTTGAAGATAATAAGTTTTTACGCTTAAAAGCTTGAACAAATTACACTATTGGTCATGTGCTTTGTCACATGCTACACCGATGGTCACTAAACCTCATTTATTACACGAGAATCCCTAACATTTGAATTTCATATACGGTCTCTCATCTCTTGAAAAAACCAAAATACCATTTTCTTATTAATTTATTCTTTTATTTTGACTTTTATTTTTATTACTTATCACATGTTATTTAAGAAATTAATTAATTTAAAACACCACGAGCATGTTCCTTGTCAAACTCCCCTTTCGTGTTGAAGCCAACAACCATAGTCACATTTTCCCAATGATCATCGTAATGACAATCAACATTACCACCATCTCGATCATGTTTTTGCCTCCCACAAACACCACCTAAACAGCACCACCACCCATACTCCTCCCCCTCGTATACGGTATTTCCGCCATTGTCTTTCTTGGCCACTATAATACCACCACCCATATCCCTTTCCCCTCGTATACAACCATTGCCGCTAGTGTCTTTCTTTACCACTGTAATACCACCACCCATACCCCTTCCATATGATCTCATCCCATAGGCAGATTGTGAGAGGAGAGAGATTCAAAGAGTGATGGTGGAGGTGAACGGTGGTGAGGCGGCAAAGAAGGTGTTGATGATGCGATGTTTATAGGCAACGAAGCGGAAGGGGAGGGAGGGGTTTATTTTAAAAAGAACTTTTTTTAAATCATATTTTAAAAATTGTTATCTTGATTCTCTTTGATGATCATTTGTTTTACCTTTTTCTGAAATATATGAAATTAAATGGTTTATTGAAATATGAATAATATTTTTTTAATAATTGATAACATTAAATGTGGGACAAATTTATGTAGGACCGCTTGGGAGAGGGGTTCTAAACTAAACTAAAACACCCTTACGCTAGGACTGATCTAGGATGAGAAATAGTGCGGAATTCTATTTCCCAAACCTCCTAAGGATACTATGATCTGCTTAGGTGTCCGGCACACAGTAACACTAAGAAACACACAGAGTAGAAACAAGAACAAACTCTAAGAACTCACACAGAGATGCTTAAGACTGCCCTTGGTTTTCGTATTTATCTCTAAGATTGCAAATTAATGAGGTCAAAGTCGCGATTTTGTAGGCTTAAGGTCGGATAAGGTCGATTACAAAAGGTCCCGGTTGATTACTCGATTGATTCGTCGATTTTGCGTAGTTACCCGCGCTAATGCGAGATTAGGCGGTATTTATAGAGTAGAATATTCACTACGTACGTGGTGCAATACACTGCGTACGTAGTTGGTTCAATACGCACGACCTTATATATTTTAATGTTAATTAATTACCTATTAACCGACCTAATCACCACGTGCGAGTTGACCTTCACTATGCACGTAGTGAATCCACCACGCACGCAGTGAATACATCACGCACGTGATGAACTTTCACACACACTTAAACTTCCAAACTCACATCAACACATGATTAAGTACTTGTAAGCTTAAGATCATCACAAAGAATCACTAAGAATGTATAAACATGCAAACAATTAATCAAAACACATTTGAATTAATAAACATGAATATATTTTATTGATACGAACTAGGGATTCACAAATATGCACCAACAATTTCAAAAAAGTCTTAACCTATTTTTAGAAGGATGTGTATAACACATATAAAATTGATTTCAATTTTTAGAAATATTTGGATGGATGTGATTTATCAAGATAAAATGGATGGTTAAGATGGAGTATTAGTTGAAAATTAAGAACTTTTAAAATTGATTATAAGAGAGAATGTTGTATGGTTTATAAAGTAGTATAGATATAGATGTAGATATTCTCACTACCACCTTACTTCCAACCGATGTTGTCTTCATCCTTCAATAAATATTCAAGTCTTGCTTCCTTGTTAAAGCATGACTAAGACTCAACACCATTCAAATTGTAACTTCACATAATCAATTTAGAGTTAGCATTTAGAAGTCTTCAAACTCGTCCATGTGTTGAACACCTTTAGACATTTGGTGTCTAAAGAATTAGCTAGTCTATATGTTAGACTAAAACTTGTTGTCATCTTTTATAGTGTTAGGAAATTCTGCATCTAAACACTTGTAATTCTTGATTCATATCAATAACAATTATATTAAAGATAATTATGTGTGCAATAAGTTTTAAAATCTAGAGTTTGTATTCAACCTCCCTTCTACAAATATAATCGTTGTTTGAGTACCTATTATGGGACTAAGACTACATCATCATCTCCTTCTTTTGCTATCACCCTAATAATTTGATTCATCTGTTCTTTTCTCCACCTCCACATCCCTCTCTCGCCTATCTTAGACACGCGCACCTCCTTATTTTGCTCTAATTTAAATAACCTAGTATATCTCTCCTCCAATATGTTATAGTCCAACCCACCAAAAGCTAACAGGCCTTTTATTCACTGTAATTATCTCAAAAGAAGTGTAAGTTTCAAATCCCAATTCATCTACCTATCAATTGTTATAATATTTCGTACACCGCCCTTATTGTTCTACTCTTACCACACGGTCCTAAAATCCCCGTATCGACACATGTAAACTTTAAATAATTTTGACCCAAAAACTTCTCCTTTTTGTGAATCTCCACCACCACTTTGCTAACAAACCCAGTTTGCCCCATTTGAACTTACCCAACACCATTTATTCACGTCATTTAGAACCAAATCCCATTTTAAGCAAGACATGTTAGAATTATCACCTCTCACAACCCTAGAATTTTTTATCATTCTCTAGAGGTATTTGATAATTCTTTTTGGGGCTCGATATAGTGAAAATAAATAAAGTGGGAGACTACCGAGAACAAACTTTAGTTTAGTAAAGCAACTTCCTCGCGGAAGAGAAGTAATCTTCCAACTAGCCAATCTCTTTTTGAAATTGTCACACACCGTAACCGGTTCTCGAGTCTTCCCTTATTGGCCCTATTGGAAGGCCCATATAGTTGATGGGCATATCTCCCGTACTCCATCCAACTGCAATGTATAGTTCCTTAACTTCCTTCGTGTATCGGCTTGGGACCATGTCTTCTTAGGACTATTCTGGATGTACAATTCAATTTTAGTAGTCATATTTCATTTCAGTTGGAAAATGCGGTCAGATGTTTGGGGCAGTCTAAGCGATCAAGGAGTAGTAACTCAATCAGGGGAGGAAATTATTACTATTAATGGGTGGCTTCGTGATTTCTTATGGGCATAAGCATTCAGTCTTATGGTTCTTCATTATCCGCATACGGCCTTTTTTTAAAAATATCTGGAAAAAAATTGCGTCCAATAGGATTTGAACCTATACTAAAGGTTTAGAAGACCTTTGTCCTATCCATTAGACAATGGATGCTTTCATTACGATTTTTGAGTATTTTTACTTTATGATTTTTTATTTGGAAAAAAAAGAATAATATAATTTTATGTAATAAATTTTTTTGAATTGTATATTCAATGTTGAATGATGTATTAATTAGAGTCTGTTAAAGTATTTAAGAATATACAAATATAGTAAGATGATAGACTAATAGTCAATCCAAGAGCCTTCTCATATTAATGAGATGATCACTAATAGGCTGACTTTCTTTCATCTTGGCTGAAAGGATTTCCCTCATCAGTAGCATACGACATATCCGTTCACTAAACTTGAACTTTTGCTCCAATCCTTGAACAACCTCATAAGACGACTTCTCACAGAGATCATCCGTAAACTCGGATGATGCTGTGAGAATGAGAATCGACATAACGCCAGACTCATCATCCAGATACTGATAGTAAGTGTCATACTCACTATCCTGGGCATCTACTCTTGGTCGCTCTGGAAGTAATGTCTCAATGATGTGAAGCTTCCCCATTGCATCCAAAATATTTTTCAGATGCAACTTCCAAACAGCAAAGTTCGGACCTGAAAGCTTCCATTTGCCGGTGATGAGACTCAGAGACTCTCTTGGTGAATAAAACGGAATAACAGATATAATAGACATCTACAGAAAAGGAAAAAGATAAAACCGATTCAGTATTGATTATATCCTCTAATAATTATTACCTTTTAAAAAAATAAATTATTAGACTAGGATCCATATTTCACATTTCCCGATGCAAGGTTTGGGCACTTCCCACCGGGACAATGCTATTTCTTGTAGGTAAAAACTATACCAATCGTATCCTAACTGGACACAACTCCTAGATCCGCGGAACATCGGTTACAAGAACCGTGCATGTTTAATCCCTCTAGTGCATTTTGGGTCGGGACTCCCGATTATCACCAAAATAGATCGCACCACCTAAGACAGCATGAATTATCGCCGGGACTCCCGATTATCGCAGAATCTTTCATGCCCTCTCCCGCAATGGTTTGAACCCGGATGCCCAAGGTTTGGGCACTTCCGACACCCGAGTACCGTTTAACAGTCGAGGTGTACCATTAGGTGGGTAGCACACTGATCTAAGATTTTTCTAAAAAGGATTTTCCAAGTTTTTAACGAGAAAAACTTTAATGCCAGTTTTCTTTTAAACATCTGTTTCAATAATTAACTATTATTAAAACCCTTGTTTTATTTCATCGTGTTAATCACAACCACGCATATATAATATGTAAAGAAATAAAACAACCACAAACAACCATGCCTTAGCCTTGCCCTTTTCTAATGTCGATTTCGTGAGCCACACGAAAAACACGACGGTCAAAACGTAAGTGGAAAACAACACACATGGCATGGCATTCTGAAGCTCCCACTGGCTCCAACATCCAATCCTGCTTCCTGCTCCTTGGTTCTTGAGTCAGCTTCAGATTTATTCTAATAATGCTATTCTATTCTATTATCTAAAACTAGAAATAATAAAATTACAAGATAATCAAAGGCACGCAGGCCAGCTAATTCTAGTATTTTTACAAAAAGAACAGGGGTTGTAAGTGGCACGCAGGCCTCCCCACACCATAGAATAATAAACCAAAAACACAACCAAAAGTGCAGTAAAGTAAACAATCCACAAGGTCTAGTGCTTGGCTTTGGCATCCCAAACATGTACTAAACTAATACATGAAAGTTAAAAACAGCAACTGATTTCTAAAATTCATCTTGATGAAAAAATACTTATTTTAACAACCTGTTAAAATCCCTATATTGTTTTTCATGTTATTTGCAATAAATATATATTTCGAGTTTTATACTTTGATAATTAATCAAAAAACACAAAATAATATTCAATCCTTAAATCAAAATAACAACTGTATTTTAATTTAATGTTGACCTCAAATATCTGAGCCACAAACTGGGGCCAAATATTTAAACTGGGCCAAGGGAAAAATAAACGATCCGAGAAACAAAAAAAAATTTGGGCCGAGGCCCACTGGCTCTTAGCGCCGCTAAGCCCTAGTCGTGAAACCCTAACTGGGCCGCAGGCCTATTGGGCCGTGGTATACTGGGCCGAAACCCACAACACAGTTAGCGCCGCTAACTGGGTCGCTAACCCACTGCACAAGGCATCCCACGGTCGACCGTCACGTTGCAGCCGTCGCTGCCCTAGTCGCCGCGTACCACCACGTCGTCGACCACCATACTTGGTGGACCGATCGACTTCCGCCGCGAACTGCCGCCCCAAGCTGAGGCCGCCGCCGGCGAACTTGGTGTTCGGTTTCTCCGTTTTCGCAAAAAAAAAAACAGATTTAACTAATAATTAAATCTAATAATCTTTTATCAAAAGGTTTATCCAATAAAAAACAGAAACTTGATTTTTATTATCCTGGATAAAAATAAACCTTTTTTCTTGATAAAAGATAAACCCTTTTTCATCAGAATAAAAGAAACCTACCTAGTTCCCTACGAGGTTAGAAGTGGCTCTGATATCACTGAAGGGTTTTGTGGGGTATAAAAACATATTATCATACATGCACAGCGGAAATCAAAACCCCCTCCAGTGATCTCATCTAACTCATACAGGAACTAAAAGAGAAGAGGGTTAGAAAGTTATACCTTTAGGGATTTAAAACTTTTCTTTTGACCTCTAGACAGCTGCAGGTTATCCACCGCTATTGCACCGCCTCGAACTGGCTGCTAGACCGCCTTAGGATTAAACCTCGGATCAAACCGTGACCCGTGTGTGTGGGAACCCTTGCGCCGCCGTCGAACACCACTTGCGGCTGCCTGCGCCGCCGTCGACAGCCCCTTGCGGCCTTGCGTCACCGCCAATCTCGAAGAGAGAGAGAGAGTGTGTGTGTGTTAGGGTTTTTCTTTTTAGGCTTGTAATGGACTTATGTGATTAATTAGGCTTAATTAGGTTTATATATAATAAACCCTTATTAGGCCAAGCCCGTTTAATTAAAGCCCAACTTTATTTAAACTATTAACCAATTACACAAAATACCCCTTGACCTTTCTAGTTAATTAATAACTATTAATTAACTGGTCCGGTTAATATTTAAACTAAATATTAACATCTCTCTTTTAAATAATAATTAACGATTATTATTTTTTCTCTTTCTCGATAATTAATTAAACTAATTAATTATTTCTTTTCCACACAAAGGTTATAATCCAACAGGTTCTAATTGAGTGTGCAGCGGTGTGATCCTTTAGTGTCACATAGTACTGGACACGATGATACATGTTATCTATCTCTGCACATAATCTAACATCACGGTTCTCCTCCGTGGTTGCAGATTTGATCGCACGCAGACGACAATGAAATTCTCTCTCGGGTTCTTGAAACGGGATTTTCAAGAATGGTGAGGAACTACGGGTCATACACTAACACGGCCAATACTGAGAAAAACAAGCAACACCTAAAAACTAGTCCTAAACTAAAGGAAAGAAACAACTACGGAATTAAAAAGCAAGAAGGAAACAGAATCTAACCTAAGAAAGCAGTAACTTACCCGAGGTAAACCTCGAATAAGGATCGAATAACTAGCAATTCCTAAATAGCATAATCTGTCACCGTTCCCCGGCAACGGCGCCAAAAACTTGATACGCGAATATCAGTCTTAAATTTTAACACTAATCTAACCTAATTGACTGACACACTAACGGGCAAGCGCACCCGATCGTATAGCAGTAAACAAGGCAAGACCAGGATCGTATCCTCAGGGAACATGAATTGAAAGTACTATTAATAAATAAACTAATTAAACTAAATTACTGAAAATTAAATATGGGGTTTTTGAAAGTAACAGCTAACCGCTGTCAAGGTATTGAAAGATTTGAATTAAAGCAGTAAATATGAAAAAAAAATTTTAGAAGTAGAAATCAGATGACAAAGCTGTATTTACCAATGAATCACTCTCTCTAGGTTCAATTTGTATTAAGCACAGTTAATATGATAAGTTTCTAAGGGCGTTCGAACCAACAACCATCAGTCCTACTAATCCGATTATGACTTAATCTTTCCAAAACACACTTAACTCTCGTTGTATGGTGAATCAGACTCAAACTTTTATCTATGATATTATTAAGTAATCTTAACCCTCATTATCTCAGAAAAGTTATCTATCCTATTGCATGCAAACGTCATGTCTCAGATCAAGCAAACAATAATCAAGAAGAAAATACACATGCAAGTCATTATCTCAGATCATGCACAAACTGTATCTAACAGATTACTCAATAAAGATTAAGATAAAAAACTCAAGGATTGTGATTAACCATAAACAAAACATACCATAAAATAATAAATCTAAAAGATTACATCTCAAACCTAAGGGTTGTTCATCATGGTAAATACATTAAAAGGTTTACCCCATAATCATATCAATGATCAAACATGTATCAAGAAATAAATTAATTGCAAACATTATTAAAGCTTACAATAATAAATCTTAATAAATGAATGGAACTTGAATCCGATATGTTGTTTGCCCTCCTTGCTGCCTTCGTACGTCTGCTTCTCGAAACTGTGATCGGCGTAAATTGAATTTGTGGTGTGGCGTACGTAAAATTGAAATTATGATCAGCCGTATAAAATTTGTGATATATATATATATATATATATATATATATATATATATATATATATATATATATATATATATATATATATATATATATACCCTTCTCGTGCCCTCTTATGAGTGTAATGGGCTTCGTGGCCCATAATTCTTTTTTTTTCTTTTGCCGTCCATCATCCACAGCTTTCCTCTTGAATTAAAAAGCCCACCTCATTTTTCTTTCAAATATATCAATCAATTGTTTCATTTTATTTTCTTTTTCTTCTTGCTTCTCTCGGCCCATATTAAGAATATCCAAGGCCCAACTAAATAAAACAAACATGATATTATTGTGGCCCATTTTGTCTAGCTTCCGAAGCTTTTTGAATCATCTCGTTTCGATTTCAAACGAGTGATATACGACCAAAACATTAAAGCGGTATCAAAGCTGTCAGCTTTACTCAATTTATCTCCTTTCTTCATCCTTTCTCATCCATTTCTCCATTTCTTTTC
This sequence comes from Pulicaria dysenterica, assembly GCA_947179395.2. Classification (NCBI taxonomy): domain Eukaryota; kingdom Viridiplantae; phylum Streptophyta; class Magnoliopsida; order Asterales; family Asteraceae; genus Pulicaria; species Pulicaria dysenterica. The sequence goes on from OX359294.1 coordinate 1,342,813, forward strand.
CCTAAGAGCCCTGAAACATGGATTACAACAAATTAAGTAGATAATCAACCTAATTCATCATAATAATGCAATCAAAGAATGAGATATCATATATAAATAATATGTATATTTCAGACGATATCAATACCCATAACATCTATGTCAGCTTTTTGTTTGAATATATTCAATTCAATACGACTCGCTTTCTAGACTTCAAATTCAAAGAAATCCAGTTCTTCTTTTTCTAAAAGAAATCACAGACTATTCTTGTATGTCGATGTAAAAGAATTCCCCATTTAATAGAAATTTTTTGAATTGAAAAGAATCCCTTTTTCCCGGTTATTCTATGCTGTAACTTTAATCAAATTTATGCCTGCTCTGACCGAGATAGTTAGGGATGATTCGATACTACAGTTCGGTGGAGGAACTTTAGGGCACCCTTGGGGAAATGCACCTAGTGGCGTAGCTAATTGAGTAGCTTTTAGAAGTGTGTGTAAAAGCTCGTACTAAGGGACACGATCTTGCTCGTGAGGGTAATGAAATTTCCGTATACCAAATGGAGTCCTGAAGTAGCTGCTGAATGTTATGAAATAGAGCCACTTTGAGGTTCCATATGAAATGAGGCATGGAAGGGAGCCACTCCGAATAAGTTCCGGGAGTTACGATGGAGCTTCGAACTCCTATTGGTCATGGGTTAAGAACAGGAATGAAACTCTATAAGATCGAATCTCCTACAACACGTCCTTGTACAATGCTTAAGGCTCTCGGCTGGGTAGCAGGAGCAACTTTTAATTTATTATGAGCCCAAATGATGGACTCAATAAGTTCTTGCCAACAACGAGGTCCACTGAATAAAAACATTAAAAGGAATTGTTGATCTTGTAGCGGTTGAATGACAATAGCATGGATTTAGCGTCAATTGATTTGAAATTAACCCTGCCAAGGACATTCCCCAAACGGGTACTGTCGGGTCGGGACAGGTGCTTCTATTTCTACATTCCTTAAGTAGTATAACTTTACAGTTATACTACTGTAAAGCAGTGTAACTGTAAAGTCGTATAACTGCAAATCTATAAAACAGTAGCAAGTAAATCCAATAACACATACTAGATCTCCCTTTTGTACTCTACTCGATACCAAGTCACAACTATAAGTGGTTATATCAAGTACATCATTGTATAATGTAAACAACCAAAGTTATGTACAATAAATTTACAATCATATTATTAGCAATTAAGTTAGTATTTTTATGGTTATGCAGGAAGTCCACAAGGAATGGTATGATCAAAGAGGGAGTGATATCTAGAACATATATATTAGTTATAGCCAATGGTCGAAATTACAATTTTGAAATCTTGATGATTGACAGTACACTTGCGGGTTTCCACGGCAAGGGCTGGTAACGGATGTATAAAGATCTGGATATTGAGTACAAAGAACTTGTAGTTTTTACACATCACTACAGTCAAGGTTGTAGAAATCGGTTGGCGGTATGTCGGCGGTCGACCACCGCCAAGCGATTAATTGGTTTCTCGGTGGAAACAATAAATTATATAGGAGTGTATATTAAATCTTAACAAAATAAGTCAATAACCATAAAAAATTAAAATGTTTAACAAGCCTTGAAAGTTGAAACCATAAGTTCATAACTATATAATAAACTTAAATAAAACCATAAGTTTAATAATCCATATTGTCTTCTACTCTTCATATCCACAAGTTTTCTTGATTTGAGCTCCATCCGGCTCGTATTCACCTTCTTCATATACTACCTCCTCACTCTTAGACTGGAAATCATCCTCAAAAAGTTATCTTGTAGTTGTTCTAGTTGTTTTTCTTGTAGTTGTTCTAGAACTTTTTCGGGGTTGTAGACATTCATTGGCTTCCAAAGCTTTATTAAGCGCTTCCCAATGTGCTTCGGCTTTAACGTTTTCATCTTCAACACCTTTTTCAACTTTGAGTTTATCTCCACCACGTTCTTCACAATCAACAATCCATTCTTGAGCCAAGTGACTATCATTTGCCAATAGCACTTCAACATTCATATCTTTTCTCCTTTGGTTCTTTTTCCATCAAATTAGCTTTAAATTTAACATAAACAAGATCGTTCAATTTACTCGCCTCCAATCTATTTCTTTTCTTTGTATGTATCTAGAAAGTGAAAGTTTAAATAAACAAAGTGTTATAAAATTATACAATATAATTATATATAATTATAATTAAAATAAATTGGTCAACATATAAAGTCTACTAACCCCTTCAAACGTGCTCTAAATTCTTTCACATCCCGATGAACTACTAGTTAAAGAAAGAATCCTCATTGCAATCTTTTTCAAACTAGGAGTTGCACCACCAAAAGTTCCCCACCAATTTGCTTCAATTTTGAAACATTGAACAAATTATTATATAGATAAATATGAAAATCTATAAAAGAAATAAGTAATTTATAATAGATTGCGTTACCCGGATCATACTCGGCCTCATTCGTTTGACATGTACTAATTGCAAGCTCCGTACCATATCTATCTATTTTTTTTCTTGTACTTTGGCAAGTCAATAGTTAGCACTTCTTTTTGCATCTCTAGATCTCCGGCAAGTATTGTACTTTGGCAAGTCAATTTTTTTTCTTGTACTTTGGCAAGTCAATAGTTAGCACTTCTTTTTACACCAGGATCATGTTGGATTTGCGAATCCCTTATAGAGATAATAAGGATTAAAAAGATAAGCCATCAAATGCAGAACTGAATCTAGTCTACCTTTCATCTTCTTTTCTATGATATCTATGATAGGCTCGTAAGCTTTTTTGTTACCTCCCAAAGCTTCAATGATATCTTCTTTTGCTTTTTTCACCTCCCCATAAACAAAACCCATTGAGGGCTTCCAATCCGCATCAACCATTCGAAGAACTTTGACCAAAGGTGTAAACACCTTCAAACATAGTGACACGCTGGTCCAAAATGCGGTACTTAGCACCGTTGCATATGCGGCTTTCCCTTTAACGCTACTAGCAAATTGCACACTTCCCATTCCGTACTAGAGAATATATGTCTTAATTGATCCTTTTTTGGGACAAACTTTGTAACGTTAGAAAGGCGGAAGCAAATCTCGTGACACCCGGTCGGACTATATCCCTTTTCTTGGTGTAATTTCTCATCATAGCCAACGTTTTGGTGAGAATAAATGAAGATCGTTAGTGTCTTTGCTTGATCTAGGACTTTCTTATACCTTGCAATTGCACCAATACCTTGATGAACATAAAAGTATAAAATTGAAAGAACACATAAAAGTATAAAATTGAAAGAAGAAATAAAAGTATAAAAATAAAATAACACATAAAAGTCTAAAAAATCTTATACCTTCAAGCATAAGATTGATGGTATGCGTCGCACATGATGTCCAAAAGATCTTTGGTCTTGTCTCTTTAAGCAACTTTGCCGCTCCCATGTTATTCGAGGCATTATCGGTCACAACTTGAACAAGATGTTCGGGACCAACTTCTAGATTGCAAGCCTCCACATACGCATATATTTGTTCGCTTGTTTGTGCTGCATTTGAATCTTCATCGAAACCTAAAAAAATGGTACCCATCTTTGAATTCACACATAAATTCATAATGCTCCTCCTCTTTCTATCGGTCCAAGCATCTGTCATAATCGAACATCCATCCTCTTGCCATTCTTCTCGGTTTCTTTTCAACAGTTCTTTTACTCTTACAGCCTCTTCCTTTAGAAGTGGAGTGCTACACTTATATCTAGTAGGAGGTGGAAGCCCGGTTCCAAATACGCCAATCACTTCCAACATCATTTTGAAGCTATTATTTTCTAAGCAATTAAAAGGAATCCCACACTCATATATCCATCTACTAATGTATTTCTTACAAACCCATATTCTATCTTTTCGAATAGTATTGTGAAGGTCAACACTTTTACCCTTTCCCTTCTTTAAAGCCTACTCGGGGTTAACCTGATTGAAAAATGAAAGTAACCCTTTGATGTAATCCAAAATTTCAACAAAGAGAGAATGAGAGATAGATGTCACAGGACGTGGAGTTCAATGCAGGTGAGGTCACCGGAGGAAGGAGGTGGCCAGAGGTGAAGGTCGCCGGGTGGAGGTTTAGGGGCAGAGGTCGCCGGGCTGGAGCTTAGGTTAGTTACGAACGAGAGAGTAGTGAGGTTTGATTCCCGATGGATGAAAGGGGTGGCTTTCAAACCCTAGGTATTATATAAAAGTTTGACTTTCGTTGACCGCCGAGGACCGCCGAGACCGATGTTGACCACCACCGCTATACGTGACCGCCAAACAGATTTATCAAGCGGCGGACCACCGCCAACCGCCTAGACGCCGGATAATCGGCGGTCTAGACCACCATTGATATCGCCTAAAATACACATTATTTATATACGATATCAGATTCTCTGATTGCATTATTACGATGAATTAGATTAATTATCTACTTAATTTGTTTTAATATGTGTTGTAGAGCTCTTGACAGAAGAAATAGAGAATTTGATGAGAAATAATAAAGAAGAGATGAATCAAGTGAGCTGACAGCTTTGACACCCCTTCAATATTTTGGTCGTATCTCATTCATACGAACTTAAAAAGAGATTATTAAAAAGGCTAGGAAAACGAGAAAAAAAGGACCACAATAATTTAAAATTGAAGTTAAATCACCCTCAAATCAACTTCTCGGTCCAAATGAGAGGGGGGTAAATGAAAATTTGAGGGTGATTTATGAAAAATTAGAGGGGGTTTTATACAAAATATTAAGGTAATTAATTATAGGTTGTTTATAAATAATGTTTAATAACGTGTGATATATTTTGTTTCAAGAAAAAATAATTACATATTTGAGATCGTCTCATTTTTATCTACGTTTTCGTATAAATTTTATCGTATTATGATATTTATTTAAAAATCAGTATATTCTTAACTTTTGTTATCCATCAATAGCATTGAATTATGTCCAGGTGGACCACCATTAATGCATAATTAATGAGACGTCATTTTTGTTAGCCGTTGATCTAATTAAATTAATGGTTAAGATTGTTGTTCGTGTTACTCACAATAAAAACGATTCTCATATATATATATATATATATATATATATATATATATATATATATATATATATATATATATATATATATATATAGGGGAGGGTTTATTCGAGAACCGTTGTTAGTGCGAGAACCGTAAAAACCAATCTCAGCCATTCCTTGGATATGGGAAGTTCATGGATGGAGAACGTGTAGGGATAGAGTGTGACAGTTTGCATGTAAAGAATTCATGGGTGGGCAATGACATTAAAGGAGAGGGAATTGGACGGCTCAGATTGGTTCTCGCGGTTCTTGCACTAATAATGGTTCTCAAATGAATTTATTCATATATATATATATATATATATATATATATATAAATAACAAAAATTCCCTACCCTAATATTTCCAATTCACGCGTTCTAACGTGATAAGGATGATTTTTTATTTTTCCATTACATAAATATTACTTTTATTAACAGTAAAACGCGTTAGTATTACACTAAAAACTTTTAGATTTAAAATATAATTTATATTTTTTAAAAGGGTATGTATAAAATGTATTAATACAAAAATTTATTTACGTACCCGAGCAACGCCCGGGTATAACACTAGTTTTCTAAAAGTCATGTGTATTAAATGGTTTGGTCGCGTGAACAGATGAGGGGAACACAATTATTTTAAATTTCGGAATAGATCACAATTTTGAAGTCGGCGGCTACGGGGATTCAACCAGATACATATTTTTCATACGTACGCAGTCGACGAAAGAAGAACAGCATTGGATACTATTTTGAAGATTAAGGCTTGAATTCATTCGGCTATTACGGTTTTTTCATTGTTTGTCACTATGTTCTGGTTTAGTATGATCATGCTTGACTAGTTATTTATGTTTTCCTCCAATGAAACTCATGTAATGGTTTATTAATTCATGGATTTGATACTTGATTTCATGTTTAATTCATGTTTAGCTTAATCTTAGTTCATCCATGCTTAGTAATCTATTTTGGTTGTTTATAATATGAGTTTTGTGTTTTAAAAGACCATTTAATTCATAAAGCTTTGATCTTGATTATCTAGGACCAATAGATAATTTAAAATAGGGTGAAATACGGTTTAATCATCAAAGTTTTGAATGATTTTCGGTTTTAACCATCAAAGTTTTTTTTGAATGATTTAATCGTCAAAGTTTAATTTTACCTTCTACTTTTACCCTCTTACCTTCTATAACCAGTCAAATTTATCCAAACACCCCTGTCACTACCCAAACACCCCCATTTACCCCCATTTACCAACAACTACCCAAACACCCCCATTTACCCCCATTTACCAACAACTACCCAAACACCTTCATTCACTCTCCTCCCCTTCTCTCCCTATCTCTCTCTACGAATGCAGAAACAAAACCTAGAATCACCACCGCCGCCCTGCCCGACCACCGCCACCGACCACCACCACCGTACATCGCAACCGACACCGGCATCATACACCGCCACAACAACCGCCATCGTACACCGCCACAGAAACCGCCATCGTATGGAGGCTAGGGTTTACATCGCGTCGAGGTTTCAGGAGACGTATGGAGGCTAGGGTTTTAGGCGGCGACGGTTTTCAGGTGGCTAGGGTTTTCAGGCAGCGATGGTTTTTCAGGAGACGAGGCGACGAGGTTTCAGGCGGCGTATGGAGGGGAACGGAGGCGATGGTTTTTCAAGCGACGAGGTTTCAGGTGGTTTTTCAGACCACCACCACCAAAATCTGCCACCGCCACCACCATAAACACCACCGCTCCAGATCTGCCACCATAAACACCATTCTGATTTGGTTTGATTCCTCATTTTCTGCTTCAGTTAATTTGTGTTCTTCAAGATGTTTATTTTTTTATTCCAGAAATTCAAATCTTCAAGAATGTTCATCATTGATTTTTTAGAAAATCAAAAGTAAGTAAAAAAATTGAAAACATGATCTGATGATAAAAGATGTATGATCTGATGAAGATTTTTTTAGAAATTCAAATCTTCAAGAATGTTTATTTTCATCTTTCAATTTGTTATATTCATCTTTGAGAAAAGAAGAAAAGAAGAAAAAAAATATATAAATAAAAAAAATATTCAGTTAACCTGCTAAACAGGTTCTAGGTAAGAAAAAAGGGTAAAAGTACAAAACAAACAAAACTTAGATGATTTAAAAGAAATCAAATTAAACTTTGATGGTTAAAACCATTCAAAAAAAAAAAAGCTTTGATGGTTTAACCGAAAAGTAATCAAAACTTTGATGATTAAACCATATTTCACCCTTTAAAATATAGTGATTGATCCAATCCTAGTGTTAAGCAACTTTTAAATATATGATTTTACATGTGATTAAACATATAATGACCTTTATGTGTTAGTGGTGTTTTGTTGATCATATGAAACATTGAAGGTTGAGTCTTTACATAATAATCAATCAATTGGCTAATTATCCCTTTTGATCGCGCTTTTGACCATAAATGTTATTAATTGGTGTAACTAGACGGTTATAACCGGACCAAGGTTTTAATTAATTTAGGAATCGAGGCATGAATGTTCAAAGTGTCTTTAGCTCTAATTACCATGAATTAATTGCCATGAAAAGAGTGGGATTAAATCTAGGGAGGGAACATCTTCATCATATTATTTAATTCTCCAAGTTAATCGCTTTCTTGTCTTTCTTGCATGCTTTAGTGATTTTCTAGGTTTTGTAGTGGCATTAGTTGGTTGACGTTCTCAATTTCACCACAAATCCCCCCTTTTATTGCATTTAAGTAGTTTAGTCTAGTTTAATATTTAGATTAATATAATTTTATCAAATCATACTCGTTCCTTAAGAGTTCGACACCCGTACTTATTTTCTATACTATAATACGATTAGGTCGTCTTGCCTACCTGTGTTGTAGTCATACTAAATAATAACGGATTTTATAAATTTAAAACTGGTACGCTTTTAGCACATCAGCAATTTACAACACTGACAGTAGTTCGATCTTTAAAGATTCGGTGTTCAAGATTGATGAAGTATACATGAATTCAGACCCAACTATTGCTACGAAAATATTTACACACTAAAAACCATTTACGCTAAAGATGAAGGTAATTTATTGTCTTTTCTAAACTTTAAAAAATTACTACTTGTCTCATATCTAAGTGCCTCGGCTTATAGAAAAAAAAGGTTTAGTAATAATGCATATGATTTATCAGGTTCTAATTTGATCATATTTATATTCACATTCTGTTGAAAATATACAATTCATTCAAGACTTGTAACAAAGGTTTAAATTTATATATTACTTAATCATTCGTATTTGATGTTCTTTATACTTACATTTTGTATACAACGGAAAATTATTTCAAACTTAGTATGAAAGATTTAAAATTATATAAGACTGATCATTAAGTAGCATAAGTAATAGCAGAAAACATTGTTTAACTACTAATTGAGCTTTGCTTTGTAATATTCATAGATTTGATCATGTTTGCACCAACTCAATTTCTACAGTATGATCGATACCAACAATTGTCACGGATGGTCGTGTATTTGAAAAATTAGTTGATGTAACATCTCTGGAAAAACGTAGATTGGTAAGAGCAAACAAACAACCATTTCCCTTTATGTCTACTAATTTATTAATTTTAATAGTGGAATAATAGTATCTTAACATAGCAGCAACTCAGTATGTAGACAATTCCCGCTGAATATGCAAGAAGACATGACCTCATGTGATTTCAAAAGGTGTCGGTCATGGTTGAGATGTGAAAACTAAATGAAGTTAACCATGCACAGGAAATACCGCGTGGAAAAGCCAAATGACCACATGGTGTTAAGTGGTTCATGTGGAAGGATCTCCAACAAGCTTTAAAGTTCACAAGACACGGTAAGATGCTATTTAGCATTGACATGAATGCCTTACAAAACAATCGTGAAGTAGTGTTCTCGGTTACATTATCTTGAAACTCTTAGCATAGCTACGAGTAACTATTATTTTTTGGGTGCACTTCTTTTGAAAAAAACTAGAAAATATTTAGCAAACATTGGCTACTTTTAAATGTATTTTGGTACTATAGTTCCTTTTCAACTATAACTATTAATATATTTGTATGGTAGTGCATGATATTTGGAGAAATACTTTATGCCTTTTTGATATACCATTAAAGAAATATAAATTGTTACTATACTTTTAACATAAAGATTAGTTAACAATATGTTATATTCCGTACAAGCCTTCTTTTCTAATTGCAATAAAAAATAACATAAATCTAAAAATATTTAAACAATATCGTAAATTTCAGACCCGTGTTTACATGGACTTAAAACCTAGTTTATATATATATATATATATATATATATATATATATATATATATACATCGGGTGTTTAACTAGTCTTATTATCCTTGTCTTTGTTTATGTCTTGGGTTTGAACAAATTACTATAATTCGTCCCCGCCGACGGATCGGTCGACACTATAATTTGTCCCCGCCGACGAATTAGTCGATACTTTTCACAAATTTTACGAATAGAAGTTTTTATTTTTATATTTGCCAGTAACTTGAGTTCCTATCCCACTTGCTTAAAGTGTTATATGAAAAATGGTAAAACATTCAATTTTAAAATTTTAAGACCGGAGATGTTAACTTTAATAATATAATGACTACCTTGTAATAAAATTTAAATTAAAGTGATCATCTATTTTGAATATTAAACTTAAAGAAATAAACTTGTAATCTGTCCTTATAATGGCGAAATATGTAATTTTGCTATTTCTTTTTTTTTTTCTGTAAAGGCAATGTATCTTTAATATATGTTAAAACAAAAGGGTTATGATATAATTATTTTATTTTTTTCATCAATTATCTTTAAATTTTTTCTTAAATGACTTATGCATGTGTTGTTTTCTCAATGTCATATTTTAAAGTAATTTAATTTGTTAACACTTATATATCTTAATAAAAACATTTATTCAAATAAATCAAAACCATGTCCAGATCCATCTACATTTAGGGTATGTGCGATGAATAAGATCCTACAAATAAAACAATGAATAAGTAAATAGATTCCACAAATTTTTTGATAAAAACTGTTGTACGTAAACTTTTAAATTCAAATAGATCAATTTACCTATCTTTTATAAGATTTTATATCACGATATATGGTTTATAACTATTTTACTATATATGTCAATACTTTTTAGCATTATATATTTAAAATATACTTTAATATCCTCATAGTTATGCATGAGTTGTTAAGTTAGATTGATTGTGTTCAATATAATCCATATAAAAAGCGTAGTCCTAAATTTTAATATTCAATCACATATGATTTAATATAAAATCACATGTGATTCAGTATACAATCATATGTGATGGTAAAATCATTACATGTTAATTACGAAAATGTCACTCCGTCTAAATTTTTAAAATTCAATCTGGACCATTGATGGAGCTGATCCAAGGACTAAAATTAGTCTCTTGGGACTATGCAATAAGTATGAACTATATTAAACATTTCTATATATATATAATAATATAGTATATACTAAGCTTTGTTTTCAAGGACAAAAGCATCGTAGACGAATGGCAATTGACATTAAAAATATTCAAGTTTTTGGAAGGAAGCCCAATTCCAAACCAAAAATGGTGTTTTATATATGTGTGAGTAGATTATGTCAATAGTATCTTGATATCTGCCTCGATTTTTTTTTTCATTCTTCTATTTGTTACATATATGTATACTTAAATTTTAAGAGATTTGTTATTTTAGACTTATCAATCTTTAATCTTTACTCTTCTAATATAAATAAAAGACTAATTTGATAAAATTTATAAGACGATCTGAATCATTCATTAAAAATATATTTAATTTTGATAATTTATTCACTTAAAATCAAAAAATCAATTTTGACTTTTTAGAGTCAAAATTATTAGAGATAATTTCATAAATACCCTTATTAAATCATATTAAATCATAAATGTCCATCTTAATTTACAAATATCATATTTATCCCTTATATTTCAAAATATCATATTTAACTAAATTCTTGTTTTATCATTCGAAAATATTATATAATCGTTTTTTAATTCTTTTTTAATTATAATCAATAACGTTTAACTTTATTACCCTTAGTTGTGACTCGTGTTGATGTCTCCATTGTTGGTTAGAGCGTCGATGTAGTATGCTGTCTTTTATGAATTTTCCATTAAATTCATGTTTTAATCTTATTTAATACATTTTTATTAATGTTTAATATATATGTAACACCCTGAAATAGGGTCTAATTGTAACTTGTTATACCTTGTGTTTGTATAGTTGTACGTTGACGTTAATTAAGTTGTTTAAGTTGCTAATTGTTGTAATTGTTGATTAATGTGATTGTGTGAATTATGTTGGAAATAGATATAGTTGGTGAAATATTGGATGATTTTGAATAATGATTCCAAAAATATCCCTATTAATTGAAACGGGTAAACCTAAGTTATGTTGTAAATTGAATAGGGGGACAAAATACCCGTGTTTTAATTATTGACCACCCTGAAGGCGGTTCTCTCCTCTTGTTCTCGTTGCTTCCTTTGTTGACACAGAAACACACACACAAAGCCACGCAAACACACACAAACACTCTTAAACTTTTGTGCTTGAAGAGGAGAATTCAAGAGAAGTTAATTTGTGGTGATTCCCGTAGCAAAGTCGAGATTCAAGCGGTTCTTGTAGCAATTAATCATAAAGTGTTATTGTAAAAACCTAGTTCTTGTGTGGATGTAAGAGATAAGCTAAATTAGAGGTTAAAGTGTGTACATGTTGTTGTTTTGAGTTGAAATACATGTTAGTAAGTGTATGATGGTATTAAACAAGGATACAACACTAGAATCTGGATTTCAGTTGCTTAAAGGTGATAAAAAGTCGAGTTGCAGGACTGTTCTTCGAACGAAGCTGCTGTCTATCATGCCGACTATGCTTGCGGTCGTAAGCAGTAACGCTTGCGGGCGCAAGCAAGTGCAAAGGGTTTTTGATTATTGAGTCCCTTGCGGCCGTAAGCGATGGTTCTTGCGGGCGCAAGGCATGTATCGATTGGTTTACCGTCTATGGACGAAGGAAAGAAGCCTACGGGTGCAAGCACATAGCTTGCAGCCGTAAGCAACCAAAGAATGACCCTTGCGGGCGCAAGAATATGCCCTTGCGGCCATAAGCCTTTAGAGGTATGGAACAAACCCTTGTAGGTGCAAGGATAACTCTTGCGGGCGTAAGGTGGGATAGTGATGGGTTTTACGGGCGTAAGCCCCATTGCTTGCGGGCACAAGCAGTTGACCAGAACACAAGTTGCTTGTTTGTTGTTGTATAATTAAGTAGAACCGAACGTTGTAACTGTTAAGTGATAATTGAACCTACGCATGATTGTGTTAGGTGATTCTGAGGGCTCAAAGGATTCCGGACACTATATCTGTCTACTATGACGTCGAGGTGAGTACTGGTTTCCCATGAGGCTCAGTAAGTAGGGTTATCTGTTGTTCGTTGGAATATGTTGTTGATGTTTCAAACGTGCGTACATGAGGTATGCTATGTTGCCATGTGCTATGCCATGCTATGCTATATTACCTGTTGATTATGAAACGCATGCGTATGACCCGATGCGGGTCATTTATTGCAAGTTGAGGTTATCCGAACATTTGTTATCGTGGTTGAGGTCAGCCGAGTAGGCTGGATCCCAGGTTGGCAATTCTGGATCAATGGGGGGCTCGAAGGCCCATACCGGGTTTCGGGTTCTGCAGAACCACCGTTCTTCGACGCGTGTTGGGATCTTGGCTTACGATCAAGATCTAATTGAAGGGTTTTGTGGGGTATAAAAACATATTATCATATATGCACAGCGGAAATCAAAAACCCCCTCCAGTGATCTCATCTAACTCATACAGGAACTAAAAGAGAAGAGGGTTAGAAAGTTATACCTTTAGGGATTTAAAACTTTTCTTTTGACCTCTAGATGGCTGCAGGTTATCCACCGCTACTGCACCGCCTCGAACTGGCTGCTAGACCGTCTTAGGATTAAACCTCGGATCAAGCCGTGACCCGTGTGTGTGGGAACCCTTGCGCCGCCGTCGACCACCACCTGCGGCTGCCTGCGCCGCCGTCGACAGCCCCTTGCGGCCTTGCGCCACCGCCGATCTCGAAGAGAGAGAGAGAGAGAGAGAGTGTGTGTGTGTGTTAGGGTTTTTCTTTTTAGGCTTGTAATTGACTTATGTGATTATTTAGGCTTAATTAGGTTTATATATAATAAACCCTTATTAGGCCAAGCCCGTTTAATTAAAGCCCAGCTTTAATTAAACTATTAACCAATTACACAAAAAACCCCTTGACCTTTCTAGTTAATTAATAATTATTAATTAACTGGTCCCGTTAATATTAATATTTAAACTAAATATTAACATCTCTCTTGTAAATAATAATTAACTATTATTATTTTTCTCTTTCTTGATAATTAATTAAACTAATTAATTATTTCTTTTCCACACAAAGGTTATAATCCAACAAGTTCTAATTGGGTGTGCAGCGGTGTGATCCTTTAGTGTCACATAGTATTGGACACGATAATACATGTTATCTATCTCTGCACATAATCTAACAGACTCCCACTTGTGCAAGATAAGTAACACTCCTTGTACATCGTTGGCCTAAGGAAGTCCCTAGCCAGACACTTAGGTTAACCAGACTATGAGATCTCTTATATCTAGAGATATAATCCATACCTTGGATTATCTAGGCTTTTCCTTTTGCATCGCGATATTTCGTAATGTGAGTATTTGACATGGAGCAGGGATTTAATCTAATACTCAGATTTTCTCGACTCTGATTTCGACACTCTGCAGTTACGGTTTTCCCGAATGAATAACTATCATTCTAACCGAGCGCGGCCACGCATTTTCAGTAGTATTAATTGTCGAGGAGCTCAGAAAATATCTCTCCTAAAAAAGAGGTGCAAATCCCATCTTGACTATTTGCAATTTGAGCACACGGCTTCCGCTGCACCTAGACAAGCCCCTTATGATCACCCTGTTACGGCGTGACGTTAGAACATGCTAAAGTACAGAAGTTACCATGCCCCAAACTAAATATCTCAGGTCTAAGGACAACCTATCAAGTTTACTTATGTTAACGCTCCAAGAAGTAAACTCGATGCGGATCACCCCAATATTTATCCCCTGATAAATATCTATGAATATTTGGTCACAACCTTGTGCTTTTATTCATACCCGAATAAATCATCAAATATTCATAATAGCGTTACCTCCCTAATGTAGCTCCCACTACATTAAGTAGCTACGGGCATTTAGACAATTCATAACTTGACTTGTCAAGGATAGGTTAAACATGCTAAATGTAACACCCCAAAATGGGGCCTAGTTGTAAACTGTTGTAACTGTAGCTTTAATTGTAGTACGTTGACTTTAATTGGTGTTTTAAACATGAATTGGTGCTAATTGGTGTTAAATGGTGTTAACTGGTGTTAAATGTGGATAAAAATGTAGTAATATAAGAAGTGTCATAAGTTGACCAAGTAGACAAATAGTTGAACGATTTTGGATAATGGTTCTAAAAATATCTCCGTTAGTTGAAACGGATAACCCTAGGTTGTGCTTTAAGTTGAATAGGAGAACGAAATACCCGGGTGGGGTATTAATTCTATTAGGTCGGTTAAAAAGGGGGGGGGGGATTGCCTTATCCCCTATTATACCAAAATACATACACACACTACATACACTTTTATACATATGTACAAACAAAACCACACCCAAACTCTTGTTGGATTGAAGAAGGAGATCAAGATAAGGAGCTGGGATTAAGTGATTGAAGCTGTTCTAGTACTTGTGTTCACCATCTTGTAAGTTTTCTTGAGTAAGAAACCTATTTCTTGAGTTGCAAGAGGAAAGAATCAATTTGATGGATTTAAATGTTGTTTTGATGTAGTTTTTATGTACAAAATGAGTTGGTTAGCTTCTGTGTGTGTTAAATAAACCTTAGAAACAATTAAGGTTGAGTTTGAATCGGATTTGATGTCAAAAACCCGAAGAACAGCAACTGTCGGAAAACAGAGCTGTGCGTCACTGTTAATTGGTGCTTGCGGCCGCAAGGGAAAGGCCTTACGACCGTAAGCCTGTGTGTGTTGTTCTTGCAGTCGCAAGCAAGGGTCTTGCGGTCGCAAGTGGGTCGTTGTCATGGTTTACCGTCTAAGGACGAAGAAATGATACTTGCGGTCGTAAGTACGTAACTTGCGATCATAAGCCCCAAGATACCACCCTTGCGGTCGCATGGCTATGTCCTTGCGGTCGCAAGCTGGGGTGGTTTGGGCAGGGCCCTTGCGGTCGCATGGAGATCCTTTGCGATCGCATGGATAAGCCTTTGCGATCGCATGGGGGTGCCTTGCGATCACATACTGTGCTGTTGTGTTGTCAGCCTTGTAGCCTTGTGTTTAAGTGGTGTTATGTGTTGTTGATTGGTGTCTAAGCCTGAACCTAATATGATAGGTGACTCGGACGACTCTGTGTGCTCTTGGGATTCTCGCATTCATATCTGCCTCTTGTAGTTTCGAGGTGAGTACCGGTTTCCCATGAGTCTCAGTAAGTAAGTTATCTGTGGTACATGTTGACATGTGATTGGTGTATTGATATGTGGGAAATGAGGTGTGTTATGATAGAGTTGTACAAGCATGCTTATTGTTGATACGAAAGATATTGTTGTGATTATATGCGCGCATGAACTGGATCCTTATTGGATCAGCTATTTGTTTATGATGATATGTCCGGACACTGAATTGGTGAAAACGGAGGCCAGTCAGGTAGACGGGTGTTAGTATCTGGCTGGGTTCCCAGGGTCCTTAGGGACTACGAATTGGGGAACTAACGGTACTCAGGAGTATACGCCTGGGGTTGGCTCTGCAGGCCGCCGTTCCTCTATGGAACTGGGTTCTTTGCTTCGGCTGGAACCAGCATGATAGACGAATTGGTGCAAACGGTTGCAGTTGATTCCCCAGCTTGGGTTATTGAGCGGGGTTGGCTCCCCTGTGATATATGACTCCTGCTGACGGGATTGGCGCGCCACAAGTTGATAAGATAGCCCTGTGTGCTGTTCTGATACATGATAGCCTGCTTATTGTTGCTTATGTGTAATTGGTACTCACTAGCTAGTTGTAGCTAACGGTGCAAGATTTACCTTTTTCGCAGGTTGATGCTAGGTGCCTGGTGAGGCGGGACTGGTGGTAGTTTTGTTGTATATACCTTTTGGGGAACACGTGGTTTTGTGTATGGATCCGATGGTCGGAAACTTGTAGGTAACGCTAGTAGAAAACGAACTTGGCTTAACTTTTGATGTAATTAATTAGCCGAGTCAAACAACGTTGCTTTTCTAATTGGTGTGTTATTCCGCTGCTACGCTTTTGATAATCGTTGTTTAAAAAGTTTAATTTAACTCTAATTTTAAGCTCGTTAGGGGTGACGTTACAAGTAGGTATCAGAGCCTAAGTTTGAGGAAGTGGGTACTTGTTAAAGTATTCAATCTCAAGCTCGGGCCCGACCATCGTTAAGTGTTCCTATCAGGGTAATTGGGGTTGAGTTGAGCGTTATGTGGCTGTACTATGTGATAGATTAACTGTAGTATTTGTAAATGGTGAATAAATGGTGTACTAACTGTGGTCTACGTGTAAAAAGTTAGTTGAGTAGAAATGGCCGAACGTAGAGCTACGACAGAAGAGGCTCTCAAACGAATGGAGGACGAGGCCTCCAGTGAACGAAGGGAAGCTGAGGACGAAGCTTCTCAGCATAATGTGGAGCCGCCAAGGCATGATCAAGAGCAGGCGGCATATGTTAGATTGTTAGAGGAGGAGCTCCGATTGACGAGGGAGCTATTACAGAATGCTCTGGCAGGAAAGAAACCAGAGAAGTGCTCGTACAAAAAGTTCTTATCTTGCGGGCCTAAAGTTTATGAGGGTAGTGATAATCCCTCTGAGACTATTCGTTGGTTACGTGAGACGGATCAGGTGTTCGAAGCTTGTGAATGTGAACGTGAGCTCCGCGTCAGATATGTTGTTCGGATGTTGAAAGGGCCAGCTCTGGATTGGTGGGATACAGTCAAAGACACGTTAAGGCCGGAGGTGATTGATGCTCTGACTTGGGAGCAGTTTTCTGAAAAATTGAAAGCGAAGTATTGTACAGATTATGATTTGGAGCGACTGGAGAACGAGTTCAGTAGTCTCCGTAAGGGGGACAAGCCTGTTGAGGACTTTATTCATGCTTTTACGGATAAGGTTAGATTTATACCGCATTTGGTGACTGACGAAAAAGCCAAGATGCGGAAGTTTGTGAACATGCTGCCACTTGATTATCGCGCTCATGTGAGAGCTGTGGCTACTTTGGATCGGGCGTTTGAGATAGCCCGACAGATTGATGGGGATAGACGCCAGGGAAAGGGGGATCACGCTGCTGAGAGTCAGAAACGGAAGTTTCAGCAGTTCTCAAAGTCTGTTACTTCCAAGGGGCAGTCGTCGACTGGGGGAAAGCCTGATTCTTCGAAGAAGGCTACGTTTGAGGGTTCGTGGTGCTCTCTATGTCGCACCTACCATACCGGTGATTGTTCGAAGGCCACTACTCGTTGTTTTAGATGTGGTCAGAAAGGGCACTCGGTGAACGAGTGCGAGTTTAAAGAGAATGTCTGCTATAAATGTCACAAGCCAGGGCACCGGATTACAGATTGTCGTTCTAAGACGGAAGCTGGAGCTGGAGGATCTGCCTCAGGGCAGAAGAAAGACAACACTCCCCGTGCTAAAGGGCGGGCGTTTCAGATGACGAAAGAGGAGGCGAAGGGTGCTGGGGATGTGATTACGGGTACTTTTCTTATTAACTCTACCCCAGCATGTGTATTGTTTGATTCTGGAGCTACGTATTCTTTTGTGTCTGTATCTTTCTGTGATAAACTGCAAATGCCTATATCTGTGTTGTCTGAGCCCGTAAGAATAGAGACTGGTAATGGTAAAGTAGTTCCAGTGGTAGATAATATCCCTCAAGCGGTTATTGATGTCGACGGGAGTAGTTTTCCTGTTTCTCTTCTTCTTATGCCGATTGCGGGATTCGATGTTGTGATTGGGATGGATTGGCTTAGCAAGTTGAACGCTGAGATTTTCTGTTCCAAGAAGTTGATTAAAGTTCCTTTACCTGACGGGTCATATGCTGTGGCTCGTGGCGAAAGGCGAAAGTCCGATGGTTCTCTTATGAAAGCTCGTAAGTCGGTTTCGAAAGGTTGCGATTGTTATTTAGCCCACGTGATTGACGCTAAACTGGAGAAACGTGTTGTTCGTGATATTCCGGTGGTGACCGATTATCCAGGGGTGTTTCCTGATGAGTTGCCTGGGTTACCGCCAGTCAGAGATGTCGAATATCGAATTGATCTTGTTCCGGGGGCTACCCATGTGGCTAAAGCTCCATATCGTCTTGCTCCTTCCGAGGTTCGCGAGATGATGACGCAGATTAAGGAGTTGCTAGACAAAGGCTTTATTCGCCCGAGTTCTTCTCCTTGGGGTGCTCAGGTGCTATTCGTGAAAAAGAAAGATGGAACAATGAGAATGTGTATTGATTACCGGGAGCTGAATAAGTGAACGGTAAAGAACAAGTATCCTCTGCCGCGGATAGATGATTTGTTTGATCAACTGCGGGGAGCGACGTGCTTCTCAAAGATTGATCTGCGGTCTGGATACCAACAAGTGTTAGTTGCCAACGAAGACATTCCAAAGACGGCTTTCCGTACTCGCTATGGTCATTATGAGTTTTTTGTGATGCCTTTCGGCTTAACCAATGCTCCTGCTGTTTTCATGGACCTGATGAATCGGGTTTGTCGTCCATTTCTTGATAAATCGGTGATTGTGTTTATTGACGATATTCTCATCTACTCAAAGACTGAAGCTGAACATGAGTTACATTTGCGAGAGATTCTCGAAACTCTTAAACGGGAAAAGCTTTACGCTAAATTCTCGAAGTGCGAATTTTGGTTGCGAGAAGTCCATTTTCTTGGTCACGTGATCTGCAGCGATGGCGTGAAAGTTGATCCGGCAAAAGTCGAAGCGGTTATAAATTGGGGAGTTCCTCGAACTCCTTCTGAAGTTAGAAGCTTTCTCGGCTTAGCTGGTTACTATCGGCGGTTTATCCGCGACTTCTCTAAACTTGCGGGTCCTTTGACTAAACTAACTCGCAAAGATGTTGCATTCGTTTGGGCGGAAGCTCAAGAACAAGCGTTTCAGTCTTTGAAACGGCTACTGTGCGAAGCTCCAATACTTTCCTTGCCAGAGGGATCTGAAGACTTTATTGTATACTGCGATGCTTCGTATTCTGGATTGGGGTGTGTGCTGATGCAGCGAGATAAAGTGATTGCCTATGCTTCAAGGCAATTGAAACCTCATGAAGGCAATTATCCGACTCATGATCTTGAGTTGGCAGCGGTGGTGTTCGCGTTGAAATTATGGAGGCACTATCTTTATGGCACAAAATGTGTGGTCTGTACGGATCACAAGAGCCTGCAATATGTGTTCACACAGAAAGAGCTCAACATGAGACAACGCAGATGGCTCGAGTTGATAAAAGACTACGATTGTGAAATTCGCTACCATCCTGGTAAGGCCAACGTGGTGGCGGATGCATTGAGTCGCAAGATCTCTACCGTAGATGCTAGATTCATGAAACTTACTGTGGTTCCCGATATCATTGCTCGATTGAAGGAAGCGCAACAAGTGGCGTTGCAAGATGATAATCTCAAAGCAGAAATGATGAAAAAGCTGAAAGATCAATTTGTTGATGATACTCGCGGACTTAAGACTTTTCAGTCTCGCGTGTGGGTGCCTCTCCATGGTGGAAATCGTGAGCTGATACTGAAGGAAGCTCATAAATCTAGGCTGTCGGTTCATCCGGGCAGCACAAAGATGTATCATGATTTAAAGGCATTGTACTGGTGGCCTACTTTGAAGCGAGATATTGCTTCTTTTGTGGAAAAATGTCAGATCTGCGCGCAAGTTAAGACAGAACATTAGAAGCCTTATGGCAATTTACAGCAACTTGAGATCCCTGAGTGGAAGTGGGATCACATTACGATGGACTTTGTGACAAAGTTGCCAAAGACCCTCCGGGGTCATGATGCTATTTGGGTCATTGTCGATAGATTGACCAAGAGCGCTCATTTTCTAGCTATCAGCGAATCTACTCCGCTAGAAAAGTTAGCAAAGCTATATGTAGACGAAGTGGTGTCACGACATGGTTTGCCATGTTCGATTGTGTCGGATCGTGATGCGAGATTTGCTTCATATTTTTGGCAGAGTTTGCAACATGAACTTGGTACACGTGTTCATCTGAGCACGGCGTATCATCCACAAACAGATGGCCAGTCAAAAAGAACGATCCAGACGTTGGAGGACATGCTTCGCGCATGTGTTCTTGAATTTGGTGGAGCGTGGGATTCTCACTTGCCGTTGGTCGAGTTCGCTTATAATAACTCGTACCACTCCAGTATTGGGATGCCACCTTATGAAATGTTGTATGGGAGGTGTTGTCGTACGGGCTTTGCTCCCCTTTACAATATAATATGAAGAAAGAAATAAGGGTCGAAGTTTAGACCGCTCACAGTAGTTCTACCTATAGAAAGGATCATGAAAGAGGCAATCAGAATGGTACTCGAATCCATTTACGATCCCGAGTTTCCAGACACATCGCACTTCCGCTCGGGTGGGCGACCATCAGACTAGTTCTTGCTCGTTGATAACGACCCTATCCGCCCCCCGTCCAAGGTATCGTGAAGTATTTATTTCTTCTAATTCAATGGTGCCTATCTTTCTCCGGAAACCTTCCACACACGATTATCCTGCCTATCGAGAGAGTCACTTATGGTCTAAAAAGTGGTTGATGCCATTTTTATCGGGGTTTTGTAAAAAAGTTCCATCTCGAGGGTGACTTCTGGTCAGAAAAGTGGTTGATGCCAAAAAACACGGGGAATTTTCGACTTTCAATCTCCTTTCTGGTCTAAAATTGGCTTGATGCCTTTTTCCCCGGGGTAACGTGTTGGCTAGAACCCGGTGAGAAGCAGTTTGCTGGACCTGAGATTGTTCAAATTATGGCAGATAAAGTGAAGATTGCACGGGAAAAGCTCAAAGCGGCCCGTGACAGACAGAAAGTATATGCTGACCCTAAGCGCAGACCAGTTGCATTCCAGGAGGGCGATCGGGTGTTCCAGAAAGTTTCTCCTTGGAAAGGTGTGATTCGTTTTGGTAGAAAGGGCAAGTTGAGTCTACGTTATATTGGTCCATTTTGGATCATTCGCGTGGTTAATGATCAGACTGTTACGTTAGAGTTACCTCCCGAGCTATCTGGAATTCACAACACGTTTAACGTGTGTTATCTACGTAATTGTAAGGTGGAGGAGAACCAGATTCTGCCTCTACAGGAGTTGAAGGTTGACGCTTCAAAGCGCCTAGTTGAAGAACCTGTAGAGATACTTGATTCTAAAACCAAAAAGTTACGTCGAAAGTTGATTAAACTGGTGTTAGTTAAGTGGAAGCATAACCTGGGTTCGAATATGACCTGGGAGACGGAAGATGACATGAAAGCTGGATACCCTCACTTGTTTGTAGATGATCAGATTCCGAGGACGGAATCTTCTTAAGAGGGGTAGATTTGTAACACCCCAAATTGGGGCCTAGTTGTAAACTGTTGTAACTGTAGCTTTAATTGTAGTACGTTGACTTTAATTGGTGTTTTAAACATGAATTGGTGCTAATTGGTGTTAAATGGTGTTAACTGGTGTTAAATGTGGATAAAAATGTAGTAATATAAGAAGTGTCATAAGTTGACCAAGTAGACAAATAGTTGAACGATTTTGGATAATGGTTCTAAAAATATCTCCGTTAGTTGAAACGGATAACCCTAGGTTGTGCTTTAAGTTGAATAGGAGAACGAAATACCCGGGTGGGGTATTAATTCTATTAGGTCGGTTAAAAAGGGGGGGGGGGGGGTTGCCTTATCCCCTATTATACCAAAATACATACACACACTACATACACTTTTATACATATGTACAAACAAAACCACACCCAAACTCTTGTTGGATTGAAGAAGGAGATCAAGATAAGGAGCTGGGATTAAGTGATTGAAGCTGTTCTAGTACTTGTGTTCACCATCTTGTAAGTTTTCTTGAGTAAGAAACCTATTTCTTGAGTTGCAAGAGGAAAGAATCAATTTGATGGATTTAAATGTTGTTTTGATGTAGTTTTTATGTACAAAATGAGTTGGTTAGCTTCTGTGTGTGTTAAATAAACCTTAGAAACAATTAAGGTTGAGTTTGAATCGGATTTGATGTCAAAAACCCGAAGAACAGCAACTGTCGGAAAACAGAGCTGTGCGTCACTGTTAATTGGTGCTTGCGGCCGCAAGGGAAAGGCCTTACGACCGTAAGCCTGTGTGTGTTGTTCTTGCAGTCGCAAGCAAGGGTCTTGCGGTCGCAAGTGGGTCGTTGTCATGGTTTACCGTCTAAGGACGAAGAAATGATACTTGCGGTCGTAAGTACGTAACTTGCGATCATAAGCCCCAAGATACCACCCTTGCGGTCGCATGGCTATGTCCTTGCGGTCGCAAGCTGGGGTGGTTTGGGCAGGGCCCTTGCGGTCGCATGGAGATCCTTTGCGATCGCATGGATAAGCCTTTGCGATCGCATGGGGGTGCCTTGCGATCACATACTGTGCTGTTGTGTTGTCAGCCTTGTAGCCTTGTGTTTAAGTGGTGTTATGTGTTGTTGATTGGTGTCTAAGCCTGAACCTAATATGATAGGTGACTCGGACGACTCTGTGTGCTCTTGGGATTCTCGCATTCATATCTGCCTCTTGTAGTTTCGAGGTGAGTACCGGTTTCCCATGAGTCTCAGTAAGTAAGTTATCTGTGGTACATGTTGACATGTGATTGGTGTATTGATATGTGGGAAATGAGGTGTGTTATGATAGAGTTGTACAAGCATGCTTATTGTTGATACGAAAGATATTGTTGTGATTATATGCGCGCATGAACTGGATCCTTATTGGATCAGCTATTTGTTTATGATGATATGTCCGGACACTGAATTGGTGAAAACGGAGGCCAGTCAGGTAGACGGGTGTTAGTATCTGGCTGGGTTCCCAGGGTCCTTAGGGACTACGAATTGGGGAACTAACGGTACTCAGGAGTATACGCCTGGGGTTGGCTCTGCAGGCCGCCGTTCCTCTATGGAACTGGGTTCTTTGCTTCGGCTGGAACCAGCATGATAGACGAATTGGTGCAAACGGTTGCGGTTGATTCCCCAGCTTGGGTTATTGAGCGGGGTTGGCTCCCCTGCGATATATGACTCCTGCTGACGGGATTGGCGCGCCACAAGTTGATAAGATAGCCCTGTGTGCTGTTCTGATACATGATAGCCTGC
Organism: Pulicaria dysenterica; assembly: GCA_947179395.2. Taxonomy (NCBI): domain Eukaryota; kingdom Viridiplantae; phylum Streptophyta; class Magnoliopsida; order Asterales; family Asteraceae; genus Pulicaria; species Pulicaria dysenterica. Next base: position 1,366,304 of record OX359294.1, read on the forward strand.
TTATTGTTGCTTATGTGTAATTGGTACTCACTAGCTAGTTGTAGCTAACGGTGCAAGATTTACCTTTTTCGCAGGTTGATGCTAGGTGCCTGGTGAGGCGGGACTGGTGGTAGTTTTGTTGTATATACCTTTTGGGGAACACGTGGTTTTGTGTATGGATCCGATGGTCGGAAACTTGTAGGTAACGCTTGTAGAAAACGAACTTGGCTTAACTTTTGATGTAATTAATTAGCCGAGTCAAACAACGTTGCTTTTCTAATTGGTGTGTAATTCCGTTGCTACGCTTTTGATAATCGTTGTTTAAAAAGTTTAATTTAACTCTAATATTAAGCTCGTTAGGGGTGGCGTTACACTAAAAATGGACAACTACGAAACATTATGTAAATACCTCCTATTTCAATCCCATGAAATGTAAATACATAATAAAAGGATTCAAGTTACATCCATAGTAATAATCAAAAACACGAACTAGCTGCTATGTTCCAAGTACTGCATTCCTATAGAACTCGCATGCCTCTCATGCTTAGCCCTAGCTAGCGGTTTCGTCAACGGGTCAGCAACGTTGTCATCCGTCGGTATCTTTTGCAGTCTAATATCATCTCTTCCAATGATCTCTCGGATGAGGTGATAATTCCTGAGTACGTGCCTTGTCCGCTGATGATCTCTAGGCTCTTTAGCTTGCGCTACAGCCCCTGAGTTGTCACATAATATATCGATCGGTCTAGAGATACTGGCAGTAACTCTAAGATCCGAGATAAAATTCTTCAGCCAGACACCTTCCTTTGCCGCATCACTTGCCGCAATGTATCTCTGCCTCTGTAGTAGAATCTGCTGTTGTATCTTGCTTCTGACTCTTCCAAGATATGGCTCCTCCGTTTAGGGTAAAGACAAATCCTGACTGCTACCTGAAGTCGTCTCTGTCGGTCTGGAAACTAGCATCAGTGTAACCAGTTACACTGAGCTCATCCATCGAACCTCCATATACTAGGAATATGTCTTTCGTCCTTCTCAGATACTTGAGAATATTCTTGACGGCCACCCAATGAGCTTCACCAGGATTTTGCTGATATCTACTCGTGACACTGATAGAATAGGCAACATCGGGTCTAGTACATAGCATGACATACATAATTGAAACAACTGCCGAGGCATATGGTATCAATTTCATCTTGTCCTGATCTTGACTAGACACAGGACACTGAGCCTTGCTCAAAATCGCGCCAGATTGCATAGGAATAAATCTTTTCTTAGATCCATCCATCTTGAATCTTTTCACGACTTTGTCAATATAAGTACTTTGACTAAGTCCGATAAGCCGCTTAGATCTATTCCTATAGATCTTTATACCCAGTATATAAGCAGCTTCTCCCAAGTCTTTCATCTGGAAACATTTACCTAACCAGGATTTTACTCCTTGTAATACTGGTTTATTGTTTCCTATTAACAGTATGTCGTCTACATACAAGACTAGGAAGGTTACCACGCTCCCACTGAATTTAGTGTAAACACACGACTCGAACTCACTTTTGGTAAAACCAAACTCTTTGATGCGCTCATCAAAGTGTAAGTTCCAGCTCCTAGATGCTTGCTTTAGTCCATAAATGGATTTAAGCAACTTGCATACTTTATTAGGGTTCTTTGGATCCGCAAAACCATCCGGTTGTATCATATATACATCCTCTGTCAGTTTCCCGTTAAGGAAAGCGGTTTTGACATCCATCTACCATATCTCATAGTCAAAATATGCTGATATGGCCATTATTTTTCTAATAGTTTTAAGCATTGCCACTGGGGAAAAAGTTTCATCATAGTCAACGCCATGAGTCTGCGTGAAACCTTTTGCCACTAGCCTTGCTTTAAAAGTATGCACCTTTCCATCCATGTCTGTCTTCTTCTTGAAGACCCATTTGCACCCAACAGCTTTACTGTGTTGAGGCAAATCCACTAACTCCCAAACTTGGTTGTCATACATGGATTGCATCTCTGCCTTCATGGCTTCTAGCCATTTCTCAGATTCTAAACCTGAGGCAGTGTCTTGGTAGGTAGTGGGTTCTAAGAGACCCCCTTCGTTTTGAGCAACTAGGAATCCCAGATACCTATCTGGCTCAATACGAGGCCTACTAGACCTGCGAAGGTCTTGTGTTTGCACCTCTTTCTCAACCACAGACTCGGGTTGAGGTTCAACAATTCTCTGTTGAACTACAGGTTCAACTATCGGTGGTGGTGTAATCTCCTCCTCTTCAATTTCTTGAAGCTCTATTTCTTTTCTTGGAGTCTCTGAGTTTAGAAACTTCTCCTCCAAGAATACCCCTTTACGAGCAACAAAAACTTTGTTCTCATCTGGGTTGTAGAAATAGTATCCCATGGTTTCCTTGGGATAGCCCACGAAGATACACTTATCTGATTTGGGATTGAGTTTATCCGTGAATGTTCTCTTAACATACACCTCACATCCCCAAACCTTTAGAAAAGACATTTTGGGCTTTTTCCCGTCCATATCTCAAACGGTGTATTTTCAACCGATTTGGTTGGTACCTGGTTCAACATGAACGCTGCTGTCTCGAGTGCGTGTCCCCAAAACGATAATGGTAGTGAACTTCGACTCATCATTGATCGTACCATGTCAAGCAGTGTATGATTCCTCCTTTCTGATACACCATTCATCTGAGGTGTATACGGAGGTGTGAGTTGTGAAACAATCCCACATTCCTTCAAATGATCGTCGAATTCCTGACTCAGATATTCGCCACCTCGATCCGACCGAAGCGACTTTATCTTCTTGTCCAGCTGGTTTTGTACCTCATTCTGAAACTGTTTGAACTTATCAAAACTTTCTGATTTAAGTCTCATGAGGTACACATAACCGAACCTACTGAAGTCATCAGTAAAGGTTATGAAATACCGGTATCCTCCTCTGGCTTCTGGAGTAAAGGGTCCGCACACATCTGTGTGTATAATCCCTAATAGCTCGCTGGCCATTTCATTCTCACTGTTGAAAGGCTGCTTTGTCATTTTACCAGACAAACAAGATTCGCAAACATCATATGACTCCAAGTCAAATGGTTCTAGAATTCCGTCATCTCGGAGTTTCTCAATGCGTTTCTCATTTATATGTCCTAAACGATAATGCCAGAGATAAGTTTGATTCAAGTTACTCTTGGATCTCTTACTTATATGATAGATGTCATTTTTAATCTAGATTTAGCGTATATAGACCATTTTCTGGAGTAGCTTTAAAATAGAAAACATCGTTTTTGAAACAAGAAATAGATTTTTCATTTAAAACATAAGCAAATCCACATTCTATAAGCAAATCAAACGAGATAACATTCTTAATTAGTCTTGGAACATAATAACAAGGTTTTAGTTCTAAGATCATGCCCGAGGGCAAACTAAGACAATATGTCCCTACAGCTTCAGCCCCAACCATGGAGCCTTCGCCTACCCGCAGGTCCATATCTCCTTGTCTCAGCTTCTTACTTCTCTTGAATCCCTACAAATGATTGCATATGTGATGACCACATCCGGTATCCAATACCCATGATTCATAAGAAGTAATAAGACAATCTATCATAAAGATACCTGACTCATTGGGCGAACCAATGTCCAGCTGATCTATGTCGAGTGAGTGCTCGCATGAATCCTTGCTACCACAGTCTGGGTAACAAATTTCTCCAAGTTCTTCCAGCCAGTCATCCTCCTGCATAGGGTCCACAACTGGTGACTCTAGCTGCTTTGGGTTCAACTCGTCGCTAATGCACATGAGGATTTCGTGCAACCCTGCGACAGTCATCTCAAAATCACCGAGGACATACATTACTCTTTTCTGGTAGTAGTCCGACAAGGAACCGAACAAGAGCATAACTAGCTCATGTAGTTTTGATTTTGACCCCAAGCTCTCATAGCAATCCAAGAGCCTTCTCATATTAATGAGATGATCGCTAATAGGCTGACTTTCTGTCATCTTGGCTGAAAGGATTTCCCTTATTAGTAGCATACGACATATCCGTTCACTAAACTTGAACTTTTGCTCCAATCCCTGAACAACCTCATAAGACGACTTCTCACGGAGATCATCCGTAAACTCGGATGATGCTGTGAGAATGAGAATCGACATAACGTCAGACTCATCATCCAGATACTGATAGTAAGTGTCATACTCACTATCCTGGGCATCTACTCTTGGTCGCTCCGGAGGTAATGTCTCAATGATGTAAAGCTTCCCCTGTGCATCCAAAATATTTTTCAGATGCAACTTCCAAACAGCAAAGTTCGGACCTGAAAGCTTCCACTTGCCGGTGATGAGACTTAGAGACTCTCTTGGTAAATAAAACGGAATAATAGATATAATAGACATCTACAGAAAAAGAAAAAGATAAAACCGATTCAGTATTGATTATATCTTCTAATAATTATTAACTTTTAAAAAATAAATTATTAGACTAGGATCCATATTTCACATTTCTCGATGCAAGGTTTGGGCACTTCCCACCGGGACAATGCTATTTCTGGTAGGTAAAAACTATACCAATCGTATCCTAACTGGACACGACTCCTAGATCCGCGGGACATCGGTTACAAGAACCGTGCATGTTTAGTCCCTCTAGTGCATTTTGGGCCGGGACTCCCGATTATCACCAAAATAGATCGCACCACCTAAGACAACATGAATTCTGGCCGGGACTCCCGATTATCGCAGAATCTTTCATTCCCTCTCCCGCAATGGTTTGAACCCGGATGCCCAAGGTTTGGGCACTTCCGATACCCGAGTACCTTTTAACAGTCGAGGTGTACCATTAGGTGGGTAGCACACTGATCTAAGATTTTTCTGAAAAGGATTTTCCAAGTTTTTAACGAGAAAAACTTTAATGCCAGTTTTCTTTTAAACATCTGTTTCAATAATTAACTATTATTAAAACCCTTGTTTTATTTCATCGTGTTAATCACAACCACGCATATATAATATGTAAAGAAATAAAACAACCACAAACAACCATGCCTTAGCCTTGCCCTTTTCTAATGTCGGTTTCATGAGCCACACGAAAAACACGACGGTCAAAACCTAAGTGGAAAACAACACACATGGCATGACATTCTGAAGCTCCCACTGGCTCCAACATCCAATCCTGCTTCCTGCTCCTTGGTTCTTGAGTCAGCTTCAGATTTATTCTAATAATGCTATTCTATTCTATTATCTAAAACTAGAAATAATAAAATTACAAGATAATCAAAGGCACGCAGGCCCGCTAATTCTAGTTCTTTTACAAAAAGAATAGGGGTTGTAAGTGGCACGCAGGCCTCCCCACACCATAGAATAATTAACCAAAAACACAACCAAATGTGCAGTAAAGTAAACAATCCACAAGGTCTAGGGCTTGGCTATGGCATCCCAAACATGTACTAAACTAATACGTGAAAGATAAAAACAACAACTGATTTCTAAAATTCATCTTGATGAAAAAATACTGATTTTAACAACCTGTTAAAATCTCTATATTGTTTTTCATGTTATTTGCAATAAATATATATTTCGAGTTTTATACATTGATAATTAATCAAAAAACTCAAAATAATATTCAATCCTTAAATCAAAATAACAACTGTATTTTAATTTAATGTTGACCTCAAATATCTGAGCCACAAACTGGGGCCAAATATTTAAACTGGGACAAGGGAAAAAATAAACGATCCGAGAAACAAAGAAAAAATTTTTTGGGCCGAGGCCCACTGGCTCTTAGCGCCGATAAGCCCTAGTCGCGAAACCCTAACTGGGCTGCAGGCCTATTGGGCCGTGGTATACTGGGCCGAAACCCACCACACAGTTAGCGCCGCTAACCCACTGCGCAAGGCATCCCACGGTCGACCGTCACGTTGCAGCCGTCGCTGCCCTAGTCGCCGCGTACCACCACGTCGTTGACCACCATACTTGGTGGACCAATCGACTTCTGCCGCGGACTGCCGCCCCAAGCTGAGGCCGCCGCCCGCGAACTTGGTGTTCGGTTTCTCCGTTTTCGCAAATAATAACAAAAAAAAAACAGATTTAACTAATAGTTAAATCTAATAATCTTTTATCAAAAGGTTTATCCAATAAAAAAACAGAAATTTGATTTTTATTATCCTGGATAAAAACAAACCTTTTTTCTTGATAAAAGATAAACCCTTTTTCATCAGAATAAAAGAAACCTATCTAGTTCCCTACGAGGTTAGAACCTGGCTCTGATACCACTGAAGGGTTTTGTGGGGTATAAAAACATATTATCATACATGCACAGCGGAAATCAAAAACCCCCTCCAGTGATCTCATCTAACTCATACAGGAACTAAAAGAGAAGAGGGTTAGAAAGTTATACCTTTAGGGATTTAAAACTTTTCTTTTGACCTCTAGATGGCTGCAGGTTATACATTGCTACTGCACCGCCTCGAACTGGCTGCTAGACCGCCTTAGAATTAAACCTCGGATCAAGCCGTGACCCGTGTGTGTGGAAACCCTTGCGCCGCCGTCGACCACCACCTGCGGCTGCCTGCGCCGCCGTCAACAGCCCCTTGCGGCCTTGCGCCGCCGCCGATCTCGAAGAGAGAGAGAGAGAGAGTGTTAGGGTTTTTCTTTTTAGGCTTGTAATTGACTTATGTGATTATTTAGGCTTAATTAGGTTTATATATAATAAACCCTTATTAGGCCAAGCCCGTTTAATTAAAGCTCAACTTTAATTAAACTATTAACCAATTACACAAAAAACCCCTTGACCTTTCTAGTTAATTAATAATTATTAGTTAACTGGTCCCGTTAATATTTAAACTAAATATTAACATCTCTCTTTTAAATAATAATGAACTATTATTATTTTTCTCTTTCTCGATAATTAATTATTTCTTTTCCACACAAAGGTTATAATCCAACAGGTTCTAATTGGGTGTGCAGCGGTGTGATCTTTTAGTGTCACATAGTATTGGACATGATGATACATGTTATCTATCTCTGCACATAATCTAACACTAATGAGTTGACATAACTCAGTGTAACACCCTCTTACCCAGTCTAGAATATTAAAGTTATTGATTAAATTAAGTTTGGTATTTAACTTAATTATGTGGATAATTGTTATTATGTCTAATTGATAAATAATTATTTGTTTATTAATTTTAGATAATTAATTTAAATTAATATAATTAGATAGTGGATTTTGTGAGGTGGCCGGTTTTGGTGTTTAGTCACCACCTCACCATCTCTTTCTCACATTACATGCAAATAGCCATAGTGTGTGTGTGTATGTGCTCTTGGTTAAGAAGAAGAAAGAGCAAGAAAATCATCCTTGAATTGCATAGTTAATCGTTGAATTGGATAATCGAGTTCTGCTATAAACTGATCAAGAGGTTAGAATGTTGAATTCAAGTTGTTAATTATTAGATTATTCGAATTTTGAATGTTAAATATGAATTCCGATTGACGCTTGAAATATGATTTGATGAATTAGGATGAATGCATGATAGAATTTATGATCTATACATGTTATTTGTATGTTTAGAATGATTCCTGGAAACATATATGACTTGCATGCCTATGCTCGGATTTGGATTATGATTCTATCGAAATTTGGTCTTCTACTCGGAATCCGACTTTAATCGGATTTGAATACAGTCGGAATTGATGATTTTAAGATAAACATGAATTGTATATCTATTTGGATTTATGTATGATGAATAAATATGATATTTATTATTGGATCAGTATTATGAATTGAATACTGACTTGGGTTACTTCAATCTCAGGAACTGAGAAGACTCAGTGAATTTAGTCATCTGAGTGTGCCAAGGTTTTGAAGACTTTGGTGAGTGGATCTATATCTTTTGATATACAGGATATGATATCCTATTTGGAATGCTCTTGTTTGGATTGTATATACATGTTATTTGGAGATCAGTATTAGTCTGGGCCTGTTGCTTGGGGAATTACCGTATCAGATCTTGATGTACGTTTGTTGTACACAAGAAGGCTGGTATTGTAATCCATATTAGCAGGGCTATCGGTAAACCTTGGTTTTGGCCGACCTTGGTTGTAGGTGGTTACAACACCGCCGGTTCTCCTGGGATTCATGAGCTATTTGGCTTTAGGCATGTTTGCCTTGTTTATGATTAAATATTGGTTCCCTCACTTAGCTTTGTGCTAATTACCCACCAGACTGTTTTGCAGATTAACCTCGGTGAGCTTTGAAGCTTTGGACTGCGAATATGGACAGACCTTACTCTGATGTCAAGTTTTTGAGAGAGCTTGTTTTGTTATTAACACTGTAGTGACTATTTTGTAAATATTAACCAGTAAAAGTTGTATTTACTTATTGGTTTAATCTAAGTATATGTATTTAGCTTCCGCATGCGATTTAATTATATGATTTAAAAGTACAGTGTTACAAATTGGTATCAGAGTCCTGGTTTGAGGATTTGCATGAATGATTTGTGCAATACTCGAACCTAGGCTCTGGTCAGTCCAGTATTCCCAGGGTGGGTAATTAGTAGTGTAGCTTTGAGGGTAGTTAGTGTGTTTAAACTAACGGATTATATCTAACAATTGGTGAGATGCTGTGTATAGCATAGAAAATGACTAATAACGTTAACCAGACAACTACCCCTGTGTCCCCCAGAAGGAACAACCAGTCCTCCACTGCAGCCAATGAGCAGCACAACAGAGCCGGTACTTCTCACAACGGTGAATCTGATCAACAAGAATATGTGTTGCAGTTGGAAGATACTTTGCAAACTTTGAGGGATCGGGTTCAGGAATTGGAACAACAACAACAGCAAACTCAGTCCTCACAGCAAGCACAAACTATTCATATGCCCAGGGAGTCGGCTGTGTTTACCCAATCCATACCACCACCAGTTTACTCAGCTACACCATTTAACACTGTGTCAACACCATTTGGAACCTTACCGTTTGTGTCGATGCCACCTGTGTCTCAACCATACCAACCCCAACAACAGTATCAACCCCAACAGAACTTCTTCATTCCATGGTACCCTACTCAAGGAGGATTTAAACCTAAGAGTCAGTTTAAGGACTTCAAGGATTGCCAGCAACCCGAGTATTCTGGAAGTTCCAACCCTACAGATACTTTGAACTGGTCGAGAGAAACAATTAAAGCATTGGATACCTGTAATTGTGAGGAGTCTGACAGATTAAAATTCGCAACAAAGAGACTTAAGGGTCAAGCTGCAACCTGGTGGGATTCTTTAACTGCTCATCTATCCAGGGAAGTGGTGAACTCTGTAACATGGGATCAATTCCAGGGCAAGTTCCTTGAACAGTTCTGCAATACTTATGATTTGTCTAAAGTAAAGCGGGAATTTTTAGATCTGGCTCAAGATGACATGATGTCAGTGGATGAGTTAATTTCAAACTTTAATGAGAAATTAAGGTTTGCCAAACAGTGGGTTCCTGATGAGCCTTCCCAAATCAATCATTTTGTTCAAGCTTTGCTACCTGAGTATCGGGGTAACACCCGAATGGCAACTTCATTGGTACAAGCCTTTACTATTGCTAGAGCTGCAGAGGGTGATGCGAGAGCTCGGGAGAAAATGAATCGTGAGAAAGGGTCGTCTCACAAAGCTGGAGGGAATCAAAGTGGGAGCAAAGGTAAATGGCAGGGAAATCAGAACCGAGGAGATCAGAAATCAAGAGGTTCGGGGTCTTATCATAACAAGCCATGGTGTAAACCATGCAACTCTAGTCACACTGGTCCCTGCACAACACAGACGAAACGGTGCTTACGATGTGGTGGGTTTCGTCTTGAACCATCTGCTTGTCGGTTTAAAACAAATGTTTGCTGAACTGCCGTGAAGAGGGTCATAGAGCTGGGGCTTGCACAAAACCGAGGCCGAAGGGGACGGGGCAGGGGGTAGTCACTGTCGGGGGATTGTCTGCAGGTCAGAAACGGAAAGCCGCACCTTCTGCGGAAGGGAGAGCTTTTAAGATGACTGTAACCAAGGCTACAGAAAACAGTGATGTAATCACGGGTATGTTTATTGTAAACTCTGTGCCTGCTCGTGTGTTATTTGATTCAGGTGCAAATAGATCTTTTATGTCAGTAGCTTTGTGTGACAAATTGAAACTGCCTGTTTCTGTGATTGCTTCTCCGTTAGAAGTAGAGGTAGCTGATGGTAAATTAGTGCCTGTAAATTCAACTGTAACTGGGGTAACCATAGAAATTGATGAAACTAGCTTGCCTGTAGACTGTTTACTGATGCATATACCAGGGTTTGACTTAGTACTAGGCATGGATTGGTTAAGTTACCATAGAGCTAGTATCCAGTGTCACAAGAAACTGATTACTATTCCTCTGGCTGACGGGTCGCATGTCATGGCTCGTGGGGATAGAACTTCTTCATCTTTTCCAATCATCTCGTTCATGAAAGCTAGAAAATCTCTAGCTAAAGGGTGTGTGTCTTTCCTGGCCTACGCGATTGATGCAAAGAAAGAGAAGAAAGCGGTTACCGATGTTCGGGTTGTATCCGAATATCCGGAAGTGTTCCCTGATGATCTTCCTGGATTGTCTCCAGTAAGAGATGTTGAGTACAAAATAGATCTGATTCCTGGTACTTCACCGATCGCGAAAGCTCCGTATCGTTTGGCTCCATCTGAGATCCGAGAGATGATGACATAGATTCAAGAGTTGCTTGATAAGGGTTTATCCGACCGAGTTCTTCGCCGTGGGGTGCACCAGTTTTGTTTGTTAAGAAGAAGGATGGAACTCTTCGTATGTGTATTGATTACAGAGATCTGAACAAGAGAACCATCAAGAATAAGTATCCATTGCCCAGAATTGACGATTTGTTTGATCAGTTACAAGGAGCTTCGTACTTTTCAAAAATAGATTTGAGATTGGGTTATCACCAAGTCAGGGTAGCAGAGGAAGATATACCAAAGACTGCTTTTCGTATAGTCATTATGTAACACCGTATTTTCTAAAACACATCTTTATAATACGCGCGGAAGCTAATAACATACTTACATATATATAATATGGTAAATACAACTTTTCTGGTTAACTTTACAAAATTACAACAATGTTACTACAAAATCAGGCTCTTTACAATTTCAAAATAGATATCAGAGTCAGATCAGTCCATAATCCCAGATTCACCTCTATCTTCAACATACCAGGAATATCCTGTAAAAAAGTTCAACAGTGGGGGATTAGCACAAAGCTAAGTGAGAAAATAGATATCTAAACATACAAGGCATACAGCCCAAACCAACAATGCTCAAACAACAAGAAAACCGGCGGTCTTGCGGGACCTTCAACCAAATGCCGGCCAAAGCATAGGTTTACCGATAGCCTAGTTACAACAGACAACAATACTAGCAACTCTTGATTACAACAAATGCTATCAAGACGATTGTTAGTACTGTATATCCATAAACCAAGGCCCAGCTGAAAAACAACCGCCAAGCTGATCTCCCAAACTACATGTATATATACAGTCAACCAGAGAATACATCTCAATGAGCAACAATCAGGTGATATATCTTATACATCCAAGATATATATCCACTCACCGATATCTTCAAAAGTTCAGGTAACTCAGTCTCTACTTATCTACTGAGTTTTGTCTCCACCTGAACAAATAACTAACAATCAGTATTTGCTTAATCAACACACAATAAGCACAATACTTAATATGTACATAAATCAACAAGTACATACATCTATATATCACATGTACCAATAATCTACAAGTACATATCAAGTTCTTGTATATTCAGTATAATATACCATCATTTACTATTAACCTTTACAATATGTAATTCTGTGAATTTCATCCAACTCTTGAGCTCAGGCAATACATATATTCCTTTCATATGTTAAGGCCACGCTTGAGGTATAAACTCATGCTCATATTCAAACCATCAAATCTGATCAATGGTCAAGTTCAACACAACCAATTGAATTCCGAGTAAAGTCAAATCCTAGTGAATAGGCGGAATCCGAGTTAACAGTCACAATCCGGGTAAATGGTCACAATCCGAGTAATTGATCAAAATCCGAGTACAAGTCGGAATCCGAGTAAACAGGCGGAATCCGGGTAAACTTCACAATCCGTTTAAAGGTGAAGGCACATCAAACAGAGTCGGAATCCGAGTACTTTACACGAATTAATATCATATCTGAGCAAATCTAGTCGGAATCCGAGCAAGAGACGGAATCCGACTCATTCATACTTATGAATTCCGAGTCCTTCATAACTCAACACCTTTTCAATTTCAACTTCATTTTCTAAACTGATTTCAGGCATTCAAGTTATACAAATTTCCATAAATCATTCTAATCATGTATACAACACATATTAATCAAGAAATCTAGCATGCATACGTCCTATGATCATCAAATCATATAAACATTCAATCGGATTTCACATATATATATATATATATATATTCAAAACCGAAATTAAACAACAATTAACATTTGATTCTGAATTCTAACCTCTTGATGTTAAACACTTCAAGATTTAACAAATTGAAACAATGGAATTTTGATTTCCTTCTTCTTCTTCTTGCTCTCGGCCGAAGCACACAAAACACACACACACACTCTTTGTTTACTACAACAACTAAAAGGGTAGAAGTATGGTTGGTTTGACCAACCATCAACCCCACCATACCCCCCTCATCATCACATCTAAATAACAATTAAATATATCTATCCAAAATAAATATATATAAGCAATAAACAATCCATTAAAAACTAAATAAACTAAACACATAAACTAATTAATCAATCAATTAATTAAAGTAATTCAACTTAATTTCCTTAATCCTACTAGACCGGTAAGGAGGGTGTTACACATTACGAATTTCTTGTGATGCCGTTCGGTTTGACGAATGCGCCTGTAGTGTTTATGGATCTGATGAATCGTGTCTGCCTACCCTTCCTAGATAAATTTGTCATTGTGTTTATCGATGATATTTTGGTGTATTAAAAAATAGAAGGTGAGCATGATCAGCATTTGAGACAAGTTTTGGAGATTCTTAAACAACACAAGTTATATGCCAAGCTTTCGAAGTGTGAATTTTGGTTACGTGAAGTTCAATTTTTGGGGCATGTGATTTGTCAAGAAGGTATCAAAGTGGATCCATCCAAAATTGAGGCAGTGATGAACTGGAGTGCTCCGAAAACAACTAGAGAGATAAAGAGTTTTCTTGGATTGGCAGGTTACTACCGTAGGTTTATCAAAGACTTCTCTAAGCTAGCTGGTCCGTTGACTAAGTTAACTCGAAAGGATGTTCCGTTTCTATGGGGTTCAGCTCAAGAAGATGCTTTTCAGACTCTGAAACAATTGCTATGTTGTAACACCCGCATTTAGGGTCCAGTCGTTCTTGGCAATTAGGTGAGTATTTAAGTTTTATTTAATTGCTAATTACGTGATGCTATTGATGTTTTCATGATAATTAATTGGTCTGCGAGACAAGAGATAAAATATGAGATTTAATATTTTGATAAGATATTGATATCATATGATTTGGTTTTACACGAGGGTTCCAAATAATACCTCATTGCATGTTAATGATTTGGTTAGGACCGCTTTAATTTAGTTTCTGTATTTTAGATATCAGTATTTGCACTGTGTAGTGTAATATGTTAATTCTTGATATATATAGCATGTGTTCATGTTGTTCCCGGTTTTTGGTCCTGGCTACGTAAAAGAAGAGAGAAATCGAACTTTAAAACCCACTCTTACTCGAACGTGAGTTGGAATTCTGTTTTCGAGTTTTAACGATAGATTTCGAAAGCAAGCCTTAGAATCAGTAGCAAGAGGTGTGTTTTGTTGTTTATGTCGAGTTTTGATTAGGAAGTTCTTGAATGTTGAATGTTGGCCGTGCGAAGTGGAGTCCACTTCGTGCGTAGTGACTCCATTACGTGCGTAGTGATTGATGAAGAAGATGAAGCCGATGAGTTTTGGTCGCACGGAGTGTAGTCCACTACGTGCGTACCAGTGTCCAAATCGTGCGTAGTGTGTGTGAATCACTTCATACGTGCCAAGATGCAATACGTGCGTAGTATGTTCACCACGTACGTAGTGTGTCCACCACGTGCGAAGTGTGTTCACCACGTGCGCAGTGATTCGGATGTTAATTCAGTGAATGTTTTTATTGTTCTGTAGCCATTGGAAGTTGATGTTTTGCAATTGGAATGTAATTCCAAATACTGACTAAGTTATGATGTGTTTCAGGAAACGAGAAGACTTAGTGAAATTAGAATACTGAGTGTGGTGTTGGAGAACACAGGTGAGTAGACTTTTAACTCACGAATTGTTTTGGTTGTAACGGTAATGGTTACCACATGTTGTAAGGTCTTACTCTCTGTTAGACTAAATGATCTGGTATTTGTTTTGTCGATGCCTTGGGCATACTTGATGTTTGGTTAACAGCTGTTTATTGGCACTGGGTGCATATGATGGGGTCAGCCATAGTGGGCTGGGTTCACTTGTCATCGGCTAATCAGTATTAGATCTGTTGATGCATGTGTTGCAACTTGAGGTGATTACTGTGTGAGAATGACAAGTGGGCTATTGGTAAACCTATGCTAGGCCAGCATTTGGTTGAAGGTTCGGCCGAACCGCCGGTCCTCTGTGATACTTGTTTATTGGTTGATGCTTTTCGTTGGTTAAACTTCCATTCACTTAGCTTTGAGCTAATCCCCCACCATAAACTCCAACTTGCAGGTTGTTGAGCTGATTTGCTGTTGGGAGTTTTGTTAGTCTTTTGGGGAATGTCTGATACATTAACTCTGATATAATCTTGTTTTGAGCCTGTATGTATATATATGTAACACTGGACTTGGTTGACTGACACTTGTGTCAGATGTTAAATCGTTTGTAATACTACTGTAAATAAGTATATATTTGGTTGCTCGCTTCTGCAGGATTAATTTAAAAAAATAATAATAATAATAAAATATAGCGGTGTTACAATTTGGTATCAGAGCCCTGGTTTGGGATGCGTGCACAGTTAGAGTGTTCAATTCTCAAATCTTGGCTCGAGTTTGGTCAGACATTTCTGATGTGGGTGGGAATTAGCGTGAATGCAAGTTTCTTTTGATGTTAGCTGTTGTTAGTAGGTTGTGTACTAACGGTTTACCTAATAAGTGTTGAGATGTTGTGATTGACACAGATATGGCCGATAATGAGAACCTGACTAATGCCCCCTTGACCCCAAGAAGAGCTGGTACTTCGGTGGCAGGTCCTTCAGAGATTCCTGTAACAGAGAGTGTTGAGGTTACTGAAGCTAATATTGATAGGGAAGAGTATATTTATCAGTTGGAGGATCAGTTACAAGAGCTTAGAGGAGAGGTACTTGTAACACCGCTAAATTTTTTTTTTTTTTAAAGATTATTACTGCGGAAGCGAATAATCAACCCTAATTAAAACATACGTACAAAGATTAATTACACATACTGGTCTGACACACGTGTCAGTTTTTCCAAAGTCCAGTGTTACATATTTATACATACAGGCTCATTAAAATTGTATCAGAGTTACAGTATCAGACACTTCCCAAAAGAACGGCAAAACTCCCAAAAGCAAAAGGGCTCAACAACCTGCAATGGAGTTTATGGTGGGGAATTAGCTCACAGCTAAGTGAATGGAAGTTTAATCAACGAAAAGCATCAGCAATTAAACAAGTATCCCAGAGGACCGGCGGTTCGGCCGAACCTTCAACCAAATGCTGGCCTAGCATAGGTTTACCGATAGCCCACTTGTCATTCTCACACAGTAATCACCTCAAGTTGCAACGCATGCATCAACAGATCTAATACTGATTAGCCGATGACAAGTGAACTCAGCCCACTAAGGCTGACCCCATCATATGCACCCAGTGCCAATAAACAGCTGTTAACCAAACATCAAGTATGCCCAAGGCATCAACAAAACAAATACCAGATCATTTAGTCTAACAGAGAATAAGACATTACGTCATGTTATAACCGTTACCGTTACAACCAAAACAATTCGTGAGTTAAAAGTCCACTCACCTGTGTTCTCCAACACCACACTCAGTATTCTTATTTCACTGAGTCTTCTCATTTCCTGAAACACATCATAACTTAATCAGTATTTGGAATTACATTCCAATTACAAAACATCAACTTCCAATGGCTACAGAACAATAAAATTACAGAATCAACGCTGAATCACTACGCACGTGGTGCACACACTACGCACGTAGTGCACACACTACGCACGTGGTGCACACACTCAAACCCACGAAGTGACTAACCCCACTTCGCACATAATGGCCACTGGTACGCACGTAGTGAACTATACTCCGTGCGACCAAAACTCATCGACATCGTCTTCTCCAACGAGCACCACGCACGAAATGGGGTCACTACGCACGTAGTGGACTCCACTTCGCACGGCCAACACTCAAAGTCCAAGAACTTCCAAATCAAAACTCGACAAAACAACAAATCACACCTCTTGCTACAGATTCTAAGGCTTGCTTTCGAAATCTAACGTTCACACTCGATTCAGAACTCGAAATAGCAATCACTTGAGTAAGAAAGGGTTTTGGTCTTTTTTTTTGTGAGTTCTTCTCCACCATGAGCAAGGCCGAAAAAACGGCTCAAAACACACACACATGCTATATATAGGTCACAAATTGAGCATATTACACTACACAGTGCAAATACTGATATCTGAGATACAGAAACTTAATTAAAGCAGTCCTACTCAAACCAAAAACATGCAATGAGGTATTATTTGGAACCCTCGTGTAAAACCAAATCATATGATTTCAACATCTAAATAAAATATTAAATCTCATATTTTATCTCTTGTCTCGCAGACCAATTAATTATCATGAGAACATCAATAACATCATGCAATTAACAATTAAATAAAATGAGTAACTAAATAAATAATACTTAACTACTCACCTAATTGCCAAGAACGACTGGACCCTAAATGCGGGTGTTACAACTCTCCCCCCCTAAAGAAGATTCCGTCCCCGGAATCTCATCGCTCTCAAATAGGTTAGGGAAGCGGTTCCTCATGTCTGCCTCGGTCTCCCATGTCAAATCTGAACCCAAACTGTGTTTCCATTTAATTAAAACCATAGGAATTTCTTTTCGGCGAAGCTTTGTCGTCTTACGATCAACTATCTCAACTGGTTCTTCCACTAATCGCTTTTTCGAATCCACTTTCAAATCATGCACTGGAAGGATCTGACTTTCATCCTCAACGTTGCATTTACGCAAGTAACAGACATTAAAGGTGTCATGAATACCTGCTAACTCTGGTGGAAGATCAAGAGTAACCGCCTGATCATTGACGATCTGTCGTATTCGGAACGGACCAATATATCGTGGAGCTAATTTCCCGCGCTTCCCAAAGCGAATAACCCCTTTCCATGGAGAGACTTTCAGATAAACCAACTCTCCTTCAACAAACGAAACTGGTCGACGGCGAGGATCTGCGTACATTTTCTGTCTATCTCTGGCAGCTTTCAACTTTTCTCGGGCAATTACAACTTTTTCAGCTGTCATTTGAACAATGTCGGGACCCGCAAACTGTTTCTCACCTGCCTCTAGCCAACAAGTAGGAGTGCGACAGCGACGTCCGTATAACATCTCATAAGGTGGCATACCGATACTCGAATGATAAGAGTTATTGTACGCAAACTCTATCAATGGCAAATGTGTATCCCAAGATCCACATTACTCTAACACACAGGCGCGTAACATATCCTCAAGGGTTTGAATGGTTCGTTCGGTCTGACCGTCTGTTTGAGGATGATACGCGGTACTTAAATTAATACGCGTCCCCAATTCACGATGTAAACTCGCCCAGAAATTAGAAACAAACCTGGGATCTCGATCAGAGACAATAGAAAGAGGAATACCATGCCGAGAAACAATCTCATCAATATATAACTGTGCTAATTTACTAAGTGAAGCCGTCTCACTGGTGGCAAGAAAATGAGCACTTTTCGTTAAACGGTCGACTATAACCCAAATTATATCATGTTTCCGCGGAGTACATGACCCAAATCATATCATGTTTCCGCAGTTTGGTTACAAAATCCATCGTGATATGCTCCCATTTCCATTCAGGTATCTTCAACTATTTTAAAGACCCATACGGTTTCTGGTGCTCTGCTTTGACTTGTGCACAAATATGACAGGATTCCACGAATTTGGCAACATCTGTCTTCATCGTAGGCCACCAATATAATACTTTAAGATCGTTATACATTTTAGTGCTACCAGGGTGAACAGATAATCGCGATTTGTGAGCCTCTGACAGAATCAAATTTCGAAGTTCCCCAAGTACTGGCACCCAAATACGAGACTGAAAGGTCTTTAATCCACGAGAATCACCAATTAACTCAGCTTTTCTTTTTACCATGATTTCTGATTTCAAATTTTCATCCTTCAAGGCCTCTAACTGAGCAGCCTTAAGTCTATCCACCAAGTCAGAAACAATCTCAATACGCATGAATCGGATATTATCCCCCGCTCCCTTACGGCTCAAAGCGTCTGCTACCACATTTGCTTTTCCTGGGTGGTACAGAATCTCACAATCGTAATCTTTAATCAATTCCAGCCATCGCCTTTGTCGCATATTAAGCTCCTTCTGGGAGAATATATATTGCAGGCTTTTATGATCAGTACAGATAACACATTTAGTCCCATATAAATAATGCCTCCATAGTTTCAATGCAAAAACCACCGCCGCAAGCTCTAAATCATGGGTTGGATAGTTCTTCTCGTGTGGTTTCAATTGGCGAGAAGCATAAGCAATAACTCTGTCACGCTGCATTAGTACACATCCTAGACCTGCAAAGGAAGCATCGCAATATACTACAAAATCATCAGATCCATCAGGTAGAGCAAGAATAGGGGCTTGACACAACAGCTGTTTCAAAGTCTGAAAAGCTAATTCTTGTTCTTCGTTCCACTTAAACGGTACATCTTTACGAGTTAACTTCGTTAAAGAACTCGCAATTTTTGAGAAATCTTTGATGAATCTGCGATAGTAGCCCGCCAAACCCAGAAAGCTTTTAATCTCAGATGGTGATTTAGGGGAATTCCAATTCATAACCGCTTCAATTTTAGCTGGATCAACTTTAACCCCATCTTTACAAATAATATGCCCCAAAAACTGAATTTCTCGCATCCAGAATTCGCATTTAGAAAATTTCGCAAAAAGACGATTCTGTCTTAAAGTCTCTAAAACTTGCCTTAAATGAAGCTCATGCTCAGATTCGGTTCTTGAATATACCAAAATGTCATCGATAAACACAATTACAAATTTATCCAAAAACGGCCGGCAAATCCGATTCATTAAATCCATGAACACAGCAGGGGCGTTAGTTAGACCAAAAGGCATCACTAAAAACTCATAATGACCATATCTGGTACGAAACGCAGTTTTAGGAATATCATTTTCAGAAACAAGTACTTGGTGATAACCTGAACGCAAATCAATCTTTGAAAAATAAGAAGCGCCCTGTAGCTGATCAAACAAATCATCAATCCTAGGTAAAGGGTATTTATTTTTAACTGTCCTTTTATTCAATTCCCGATAATCAATGCACATTCGTAGAGTACCATCTTTCTTTTTAACAAATAAGACCGGAGCACCCCACGGAGATGAACTAGGACGAATAAAGCCTTTATCTAACAATTCCTGAATCTGAGTCATCATTTCTCGCATTTCCGCAGGAGCTAATCTGTAAGGGGCTTTCGCCACGGAACTCGAACCAGGAATTAAATCAATTCTGTATTCTACCTCACGAACTGGAGGCAATCCTGGTAACTCATCAGGAAACACTTCCGGGTATTCCGAAACTACCCGAATATCAGAAATAATTTCCTTCTCCTTTTTAACATCAATAGCATACGCAAGAAACGATTCACACCCTTTGGCCAAAGATTTTCTAGCCTTCATATACGAAATAATAGGGAAGGTAGAAAAAGACCTCTCTCCGCGAGCCACTACGTGTGACCCGTCAGATAAAGGAAAAGAAATCAACTTCTTATGACATTTAATACTAGCTCTATTCTGGCTCAACCAATCCATTCCCAAAACAACATCAAATCCAGATATAGGCATTAACAGAAAAAAGATTGGAAAACAAGTGCCATCAATATCAATTCTAGCTCCAGACACAGCCGTTGTGACGGGAACCATTTTACCATTAGCTATTTCTACTTCTAGAGAATCAGTAACATGTGAAGTAGGCAATTTCAATTTATCACAGAAAGCCATCGAAATAAAGGAGCGGTTAGCCCCTGAATCAAACAACACACGTGCAGGTACGGAATTTATAAGAAACGTACCAGTGATAACATCATCGGTGGCAATAGCATCATCTACTGTCATCCGAAAAGCTCTACCCTCGGGTGCAGGAGGATTCTTTCTCTTTTGGCCAGACTGAGATGACGATCCCCCAACTGTAGTTGCCCCTGAACCTGACCCCATCTTCCTTGCAGAAGGACACTCTCCTGATCTGTGACCCTCTTTCTGACAATTCCAGCACACGTTACGAGGAAATTTACAATCTTTTACCTCGTGTCCCAATCCACCACATCTGATACATCGCGAGGTCTGAGGTGTACAAGGTCTGGTGTGGGAAGACCTACAATTTCTACACCATAGAGACCTCTGACTTGAACCACCAACAGCGGCCCTAGGGTTCTGCCTACCCTGTCCCTGGTTACTCTGCCATTTCTTCTTTTGCTGAGGACCAGTCTATTCTGTCTTTGGTTTTTGTAAGGCAGCTTTATCCTTGTTCATCTGGTCCCGTGCCTTAACATCTCCCTCAGCTGATTTAGCTAAGGTGAAGGCTTGAGACAAAGTGTTGGCTAAACGGGTATTACCCCTGTATTCTGGTAACAAAGCTCCAACAAAGTGTTGTATCTGAGAACGTTCGGTTGGCACCCACTGCTTTACAAATCTCAATTTCTCATTAAACTGTTTGATTAATTCATCAACTGTCATTCTCTCGGTCATATGTAAATTCAAGAAATCGTTCCTGATTTTATCCATTTCAAATTCCCCACAGTACTGTTCAAGAACTTTATTCTGGAATTGTTCCCAAGTAATAGATTTCATCTGCTCCGGGGTAAGGTGAGCTGTCAACGATTCCCACCAAGCTGAAGCGTCCCCTGTAAGCATACTCTGGGCGTAGGTAACTCGAAGCTCCTCTTCACAATTACAAATATTCAAAATTCTCGTTATTCCTTTCAACCATTCTAGGGTTTCAGCAGGATTGGTGCTCCCTGAGTATTCCTTTGGTTTACAATCTC
Source organism: Pulicaria dysenterica (assembly GCA_947179395.2). NCBI lineage: Eukaryota > Viridiplantae > Streptophyta > Magnoliopsida > Asterales > Asteraceae > Pulicaria > Pulicaria dysenterica. Next base: position 1,387,615 of record OX359294.1, read on the forward strand.
GAAAATCCTTGAACTGACATTTCTTGGGTCCTTTCTGAGGTGGGTACCCAACCAACGGATACTGATAGGATCCCTGAGACATAACGGGATAAAAATACTGAGGCTGGTTTGGCTGATATGTCGAGAAAATAGGCACTGATACTGGAGGAATCTCCGATTGAGTAGAAATCGCCGGAGGAATTGGTGTCTGAGAAGCCTGTACTTGTTTCTGTTTCTGAAGCTCAAGTACCTCTCCTCTAAGCTCTTGTAACTGATCCTCCAACTGATAAATATACTATTCCCTATCCATATTAGCTTCTGTACCCTCAACACTCTCTGTTACAGGAATCTCTGAAGGACCTGCCGCCGAAGTACCAGCTCTTCTTGGGGTCAAGGGGGCACTAGTCGGGTTCTCATTATCGGCCATATCTGTGTCAATCACAACATCTCAACACTTATTAGGTAAACCGTTAGTACACAATCTACTAACAACAGCTAACATCAAAAGAAACTTGCATTCACGCTAATTCCCACCCACATCAGGAATGTCTGACCAAACTCGAGCCAAGATTTGAGAATTGAACACTCTAACTGTGCACGCATCCCAAACCAGGGCTCTGATACCAAATTGTAACACCGCTAAATTTTTTTTTTTTTTTAAAGATTATTACTGCTGAAGCGAATAATCAACCCTAATTAAAACATACGTACAAAGATTAATTACACATACTGGTCTGACATACGTGTCAGTATTTCCAAAGTCCAGTGTTACATATTTATACATACAGGCTCATTAAAATTGTATCAGAGTTACAGTATCAGACACTTCCCAAAAGAACGGCAAAACTCCCAAAAGCAAAAGGGCTCAACAACCTGCAACGGAGTTTATGGTGGGGAATTAGCTCACAGCTAAGTGAATGGAAGTTTAATCAACGAAAAGCATCAGCAATTAAACAAGTATCCCAGAGGACCGGCGGTTCGGCCGAACCTTCAACCAAATGCTGGCCTAGCATAGGTTTACCGATAGCCCACTTGTCATTCTCACACAGTAATCACCTCAAGTTGCAACGCATGCATCAACAGATCTAATACTGATTAGCCGATGACAAGTGAACCCAGCCCACTAAGGCTGACCCCATCATATGCACACAGTGCCAATAAACAGCTGTTAACCAAACATCAAGTATGCCCAAGGCATCAACAAAACAAATACCAGATCATTTAGTCTAACAGAGAATAAGACATTACGTCATGTTATAACCGTTATCGTTACAACCAAAACAATTCGTGAGTTAAAAGTCCACTCACCTGTGTTCTCCAACACCACACTCAGTATTCTTATTTCACTGAGTCTTCTCGTTTCCTGAAACACATCATAACTTAATCAGTATTTGGAATTACATTCCAATTACAAAACATCAACTTCCAATGGCTACAGAACAATAAAATTACAGAATCAACGCTGAATCACTACGCACGTGGTGCACACACTACGCACGTAGTGCACACACTACGCACGTGGTGCACACACTCAAACCCACGAAGTGACTAACCCCACTTCGCACATAATGGCCACTGGTACGCACGTAGTGAACTATACTCCGTGCGACCAAAACTCATCGACATCGTCTTCTCCAACGAGCACCACGCATGAAATGGGGTCACTACGCACGTAGTGGACTCCACTTCGCACGGCCAACACTCAAAGTCCAAGAACTTCCAAATCAAAACTCGACAAAACAACAAATCACACCTCTTGCTACAGATTCTAAGGGCTTGCTTTCGAAATCTAACGTTCACACTCGATTCAGAACTCGAAATAGCAATCACTTGAGTAAGAAAGGGTTTTGGTCTTTTTTTTTTTGTGAGTTCTTCTCCACCACGAGCAAGGCCGAAAAAATGGCTCAAAACACACACACATGCTATATATAGGTCACAAATTGAGCATATTACACTACACAGTGCAAATACTGATATCTGAGATACAGAAACTTAATTAAAGCAGTCCTACTCAAACCAAAAACATGTAATGAGGTATTATTTGGAACCCTCGTGTAAAACCAAATCATATGATTTCAACATCTAAATAAAATATTAAATCTCATATTTTATCTCTTGTCTCGCAGACCAATTAATTATCATGAGAACATCAATAACATCATGCAATTAACAATTAAAAAAAATGAGTAACTAAATAAATAATACTTAACTACTCACCTAATTGCCAAGAACGACTGGACCCTAAATGCGGGTGTTACAGTACTTGAGCTTCAGAAACAGAAACAAGTACAAGCTTCTCAGGCACCAATTCCTCCGGCGATTTCTACTCAATCGGAGATTCCTCCAGTATCAGTACCTATTTTCTCTACATATCAGCCAACCCAGCCACAGTATTTCTATCCCGTTATGTCTCAGGGATCCTATCAGTATCCTTTGGTTGGGTACCCACCTCAGAAGGGACCCAAGAAATGTCAGTTCAAGGATTTTCGAGATTGTAAACCAAAGGAATACTCAGGGAGCACCAATCCTGCTGAAACTCTAGAATGGTTGAAAGGAATAACGAGAATTTTGAATATTTGTAATTGTGAAGAGGAGCTTCGAGTTACCTATGCCCAGAGTATGCTTACAGGGGATGCTTCAGCTTGGTGGGAATCGTTGACAGCTCACCTCACCCCGGAGCAGATGAAATCCATTACTTGGGAACAGTTCCAGAATAAAGTTCTTGAACAGTATTGTGGTGAATTTGAAATGGATAAAATCAGAAACGATTTCTTGAATTTACATATGACCGAGAAGATGATAGTTGATGAATTAATCAAACAGTTTAATGAGAAATTGAGATTTGTGAAACAATGGGTGCCAACCGAACGTTCTCAGATACAACACTTTGTTGGAGCTTTGTTACCAGAATACATGGGTAATACCCGTCTAGCCAACACTTTGTCTCAAGCCTTCACCTTAGCTAAATCAGCCGAGGGAGATGTTAAGGCACGTGACCAGATGAACAGGGATAAAGCTGCCTTGCAGAAACCAAAGACAGAACAGACTGGTTCTCAGCAAAAGAAGAAATGGCAGGGTAACCAGGGACAGGGTAGGCAGAACCCTAGGGCAGCTGTGAGTGGTTCAGGTCAGAGGTCTCTATGGTGTAGAAACTGTAGGTCTTCTCACACCGGACCTTGTACACCCCAGACCTCGCGATGTATCAGATGTGGTGGATTGGGACACGAGGTAAAAGATTGTAAATTTCCTCGTAACGTGTGCTGGAATTGTCAAAAAGAGGGTCACAGATCAGGAGAGTGTCCTTCTGCAAGGAAGACGGGGTCAGGTTCAGGGGCAATTACAGTTGGGGGATCATCATCTCAGTCAGGCCAAAAGAGAAAGAATCCTCCTGCACCCAAGGGTAGAGCTTTTCGGATGATAGTAGATGATGCTATTGCCACCGATGATGTCATCACTGGTACGTTTCTTGTAAATTCTGTACCTGCACGTGTGTTGTTTGATTCAGGGGCTAACCGCTCCTTTATTTCGATGGCTTTCTGTGATCAATTGAAATTGCCTACTTCACATGTAACTGATTCTCTAGAAGTAGAAATAGCTAATGGTAAGATGGTTCCAGTCACAACGGCTGTGTCTGGAGCTAGAATTGATATTGATGGCACTTGTTTTCCAGTCTCTTTTCTGTTAATGCCTATATCTGGATTTGATGTTGTGTTGGGAATGGATTGGTTGAGCCAGAATAGAGCTAGTATTAAATTCCATAAGAAGTTGATTTCTTTTCCTTTATCTGACGGGTCACACGTAGTGGCTCGCGGAGAGAGGTCTTTTTCTACCTTCCCTATTATTTCGTTTATGAAGGCTAGAAAATCTTTGGCCAAAGGGTGTGAATCGTTTCTTGCGTATGTTATTGATGTTAAAAAGGAGAAGCAAGTTATTTCTGATATTCGGGTAGTTTCGGAATACCCGGAAGTATTTCCTGATGAGTTACCAGGATTGCCTCTAGTTCGTGAAGTAGAATACAGAATTGATCTAATTCCTGGTTCGAGTTCCGTGGCTAAAGCCCCTTACAGATTAGCTCCTGCTGAAATGCGAGAAATGATGACTCAGATTCAGGAATTGTTAGATAAAGGCTTTATTCGTCCTAGTTCATCTCCGTGGGGTGCTCCAGTCTTATTTGTTATAAAGAAAGATGGTACTCTACGAATGTGCATTGATTATCGGGAATTGAATAAAAGGACAGTTAAAAATAAATACCCTTTACCTAGGATTGATGATTTGTTTGATCAGTTACAGGGTGCTTCTTATTTTTCAAAGATTGATTTGCGTTCAGGTTATCATCAAGTACTTGTTTCTGAAAATGATATTCCTAAAACTGCGTTTCGTACCAGATATGGTCATAATGAGTTTTTAGTGATGCCTTTTGGTCTAACTAACGCCCCTGCTGTGTTCATGGATTTAATGAATCGGGTTTGTCGGCCGTTTTTGGATAAATTTGTAATTGTGTTTATCGATGACATTTTGATATATTCAAAAACCGAATCTGAGCACGAGCTTCATTTAAAGCAAGTTTTAGAGACCTTAAGACAAAATCGTCTTTTTGCGAAGTTTTCTAAATGCGAATTCTGGATGCGAGAAATTCAGTTTTTGGGCCATATTATTTGTAAAGATGGGGTTAAAGTTGATCCAGCTAAAGTTGAAGCGGTTATGAACTGGAATTCCCTTAAATCACCATCTGAGATTAAAAGCTTTCTGGGTTTGGCGGGCTACTATCGCAGATTTATTAAAGATTTCTCAAAAATTACGGGTCCTTTGACGAAGTTAACCCGTAAAGATGTACCGTTTAAGTGGAATGAAGAACAAGAATTAGCTTTTCAGACTTTGAAACAGCTGTTGTGTCAAGCCCCTATTCTTGCTCTACCTGATGGATCTGATGATTTTGTAGTATATTGTGATGCTTCCTTTGCAGGTCTAGGATGTGTTCTAATGCAGCGTGATAGAGTTATTGCCTATGCTTCTCGTCAATTGAAACCACACGAGAAGAACTATCCAACCCACGATTTAGAGCTTGCGGCGGTGGTTTTTGCATTGAAACTATGGAGGCATTATTTATATGGTACTAAATGTGTTATCTGTACTGATCATAAAAGCCTGCAATATATATTCTCCCAGAAGGAGCTTAATATGCGGCAAAGGCGATGGTTGGAATTGATTAAAGATTACGATTGTGAGATTCTGTACCACCCAGGAAAAGCAAATGTGGTAGCAGATGCTTTGAGCCGTAAGGGAGCGGGTGATAATATCCGATTCATGCGTATAGAAATTGTTTCTGACTTGGTGGATAGACTTAAAGCTGCTCAGTTAGAGGCCTTGAAGGATGAAAATTTGAAATCAAAATTCATGGTAAAAAGAAAAGCTGAGTTAATTGATGATTTTCGTGGATTAAAGACCTTTCAGTCTCGTATTTGGGTGCCAGTACTTGGGGAACTTTGAAATTTGATTCTGTCAGAGGCTCACAAATCGCGATTATCTGTTCACCCTGGTAGCCCTAAAATGTATAACGATCTTAAAGTACTATATTGGTGGCCTACAATGAAGACAGATGTTGCAAAATTCGTGGAATCCTGTCATATTTGTGCACAAATCAAAGCAGAGCACCAGAAACCGTACGGGTCTTTAAAACAGTTGAAGATACCTGAATGGAAATGGGAGCATATCACGATGGATTTTGTAACCAAACTGCCATATACTCAGCGGAAACATGATATGATTTGGGTGATAGTCGACCGTTTAACGAAAAGTGCTCATTTTCTTGCCACCAGTGAGACAGCTTCACTTAGTAGATTGGCTCAGTTATATATTGATGAGATTGTTTCTCGGCATGGTATTCCTCTTTCTCTTGTTTCTGATCGAGATCCCAGGTTTGTTTCTAATTTCTGGGCAAGTTTACATCGTGAATTGGGGACGCGTATTAACTTGAGTACCGCTTATCATCCACAGACAGACGGTCAGACCGAACGAACCATACAAACCCTTGAGGATATGTTACGCGCCTGTGTGTTAGAGTATGGTGGATCTTGGGATACACATTTGCCATTGATAGAATTTGCGTACAATAATTCTTATCATTCGAGTATCGGTATGCCACCTTACGAAATGTTATACGGACGTCGCTGTCGCACTCCTACTTGTTGGCTAGAGGCAGGTGAGAAACAGTTTACAGGTCCCGACATTGTCCAAATGACAGCTGAAAAAGTTGTAATTGCCCGAGAAAAGTTGAAAGCTGCCAGAGACAGACAGAAAATGTACGCAGATCCTCGCCGTCGACCAGTTTCGTTTGTTGAAGGAGAGTTGGTTTATCTGAAAGTCTCTCCATGGAAAGGGGTTATTCTCTTTGGGAAGCGCGGGAAATTAGCCCCACGATATATTGGTCCGTTCCGAATACGACAGATAGTCAATGATCAGGCTGTTACTCTTGATCTTCCACCTGAGTTAGCAGGTATTCATGACACCTTTAATGTCTGTTACTTGCGTAAATGCAACATTGAGGATGAAAGTCAGATCCTTCCAGTGCATGATTTGAAAGTGGATTCGAAAAAGCGATTAGTAGAGGAACCGGTTGAAATAGTTGATCGTAAGACGACAAAGCTTCGCAGAAAAGAAATTCCTATGGTTTTAATTAAATGGAAACACAGTTTGGGTTCAAATTTGACTTGGGAGACCGAGGCAGACATGAGGAACCGCTACCCTAACCTATTTGAGAGCGATGAGATTCCGGGGACGGAATCTTCTTTAGGGGGGGAGAGTTGTAACAACCGCATTTAGGGTCCAGTCGTTCTTGGCAATTAGGTGAGTATTTAAGTTTTATTTAATTGCTAATTACGTGATGCTATTGATGTTTTCATGATAATTAATTGGTCTGCGAGACAAGAGATAAAATATGAGATTTAATATTTTGATAAGATATTGATATCATATGATTTGGTTTTACACGAGGGTTCCAAATAATACCTCATTGCATGTTAATGATTTGGTTAGGACCGCTTTAATTAAGTTTCTGTATTTTAGATATCAGTATTTGCACTGTGTAGTGTAATATGTTAATTCTTGATATATATAGCATGTGTTCATGTTGTTCCCGGTTTTTGGTCCTGGCTGCGTAAAAGAAGAGAGAAATCGAACTTTAAAACCCACTCTTACTCAAACGTGAGTTGGAATTCTGTTTTCGAGTTTTAACGATAGATTTCGAAAGCAAGCCTTAGAATCAGTAGCAAGAGGTGTGTTTTGTTGTTTATGTCGAGTTTTGATTAGGAAGTTCTTGAATGTTGAATGTTGGCCGTGCGAAGTGGAGTCCACTTCGTGCGTAGTGACTCCATTACGTGCGTAGTGATTGATGAAGAAGATGAAGCCGATGAGTTTTGATCGCACGGAGTGTAGTCCACTACGTGGGTACCAGTGTCCAAATCGTGCGTAGTGTGTGTGAATCACTTCATACGTGCCAAGATGCAATACGTGCGTAGTATGTTCACCACGTGCGTAGTGTGTCCACCACGTGCGAAGTGTGTTCACCACGTGCGCAGTGATTCGGATGTTAATTCAGTGAATGTTTTTATTGTTCTGTAGCCATTGGAAGTTGATGTTTTGCAATTGGAATGTAATTCCAAATACTGACTAAGTTATGATGTGTTTCAGGAAACGAGAAGACTCAGTGAAATTAGAATACTGAGTGTGGTGTTGGAGAACGCTGGTGAGTGGACTTTTAACTCACGAATTGTTTTGGTTGTAACGGTAATGGTTACCACATGTTGTAAGGTCTTACTCTCTGTTAGACTAAATGATCTGGTATTTGTTTTGTCGATGCCTTGGGCATACTTGATGTTTGGTTAACAGTTGTTTATTGGCACTGGGTGCATATGATGTGGTCAGCCATAGTGGGCTGGGTTCACTTGTCATCGGCTAATCAGTATTAGATCTGTTGATGCATGTGTTGCAACTTGAGGTGATTACTGTGTGAGAATGACAAGTGGGCTATCGGTAAACCTATGCTAGGCCAGCATTTGGTTGAAGGTTCGGCCGAACCGCCGGTCCTCTGTGATACTTGTTTATTGGTTGATGCTTTTCGTTGGTTAAACTTCCATTCACTTAGCTTTGAGCTAATCCCCCACCATAAACTCCAACTTGCAGGTTGTTGAGCTGATTTGCTGTTGGGAGTTTTGTTAGTCTTTTGGGGAATGTCTGATACATTAACTCTGATATAATCTTGTTTTGAGCCTGTATGTATATATATGTAACACTGGACTTGGTTGACTGACACTTGTGTTAGATGTTAAATCGTTTGTAATACTACTGTAAATAAGTATATATTTGGTTGCTCGCTTCCGCAGGATTAATTTAAAAAAAATAATAATAATAAAATATAGCGGTGTTACATATGTCAAGCGCCTGTTCTTTCGTTGCCTGAGGGTTCCGAAGATTTTGTTGTGTATTACGATGCCTCTCACGCCGGTTTAGGTTGTGTTTTGATGCAAAGAGGTAAAATGTTTGCTTATGCTTCTAGACAGTTGAAACCGAATGAACGAAACTACCCAACTCGTGATTTAGAGTTTGCTGCTGTGGTGTTTGCACTGAAACTGTGGAGACACTATTTGTATGGAACTAAGTGTACTATTTGTACTGATCATAAGAGTTTGCAGTATGTGTTTACTCAGAAGGAATTGAACATGAGACAACGCCGTTGGCTAGAACTGATCAAGGATTACGATTGTGAAATTCAGTATCATCCGAGGAAGGCAAATGTAGTTGCAGATGCACTCAGCAGGAAAGGATCTTCGGATACTGTAAAGTTTCTGCGATTAGAGATTAAATCGGATTTAGTGGATCAACTTGTGGCTGCACATCTTGAAGCTTTGAAGGATGAGATTCTGAAAGATGAACTGATGATCAAGCGACAGCATGAGTTTACTACTGATTCGCGTGGTTTGAGGGTTTATCATACACGTGTTTGGGTGCCTAAGTTTGGTAACTTGAGGGAATTAATATTGAATGAAGCTCACAAGTCAAGATTGTCAATACATCCGGGTAGCACTAAGATGTACCATGATTTAAAGACTCGATATTGGTGGCCGACTATGAAAACATATATAGCTAAGTTTGTTGAGATGTGTCACATCTGTGCTCAAGTTAAAGCTGAACATCAGAAACCTTACGGGTCGTTGAAACAGTTGGAAATACCTGAATGGAAATGAGATCACATAACGATGGATTTTGTAACGAAACTTCCACGAACACAAAAAGGGCATGATATGGTTTGGGTAATAGTTGACAGATTGACCAAGAGTGCACATTTTCTTGCTACTGCAGAAACTGCTTCATTAAGTAAGTTGGCGCAACTGTATATTGATGAAATAGTATCAAGACATGGTGTTCCGTTATCTATTGTTTCAGACAGAGATTCGAGGTTTGTATCTAACTTCTGGAACAGACTGCAACAGGAATTAGGATCCAGGGTAAATTTGAGTACGGCCTATCACCCGCAAACAGATGGTCAGTCAGAAAGAACCATTCAGACTTTGGAAGATATGCTTAGGGCTTGTGTGTTAGAGTTTGGGGGTTCATGGGATTCACATATGCCTTTGGTGGAATTTTCTTACAACAATTCCTATCACAGTAGTATCGGTATGCCTCCGTATGAAATGTTGTATGGTCGTCCTTGTAGAACTCCGACTTGTTGGTTAGAAGCTGGGGAAAAGCAATTTGCAGGGCCTGATATTGTACAGATGACAGCTGATAAGGTTGCTATTGCTCGTGAGAAATTAAAAGCTGCAAGGGATAGACAGAAAATGTATGCTGATCCGCGTCGTCGACCAGTATCATTTATTGAAGGAGAAATGGTTTACTTAAAAGTATCTCCTTGGAAGGGTGTTATCAGATTTGGTAAACGCGGGAAGTTGGCTCCCCGTTACATTGGTCCTTTCAAAATCCGAAGAGTTGTTAATGATCAGACTATTGTTTTAGACCTACCTGATGAGTTAGAGGGAATTCATGACACTTTTAATGTTTGTTATCTGCGTAAGTGCAACGTAGAGGATCAGACTCAGGTTCTACCGATGCAAGATCTTCGTGTGGATATTAATCAGAAACTTGTAGAAGAACCAGCTGAACTGTTGGATCGAAAGGTTACAAAGTTAAGAAAGAAACAGATACCGATGGTTTTGGTTAAATGGAAGAACAGTTTGGGTTCAGACCTAACTTGGGAGACTGAAGCAGACATGAGAAGCAGTTATCCTTCCTTGTTTGAGAGCGATGAGATTCCGAGGACGGAATCTTCTTAAGGGGGGTAGATTTGTAACACCTCTTACCCAGTCTAGAATATTAAGGTAATTGATTAAATTAAGTTTGGTATTTAACTTAATTATGTGGATAATTGTTATTATGTCTAATTGCTAAATAATTATTTTTTATTAATTTTAGATAATTAATTTAAATTAATATTATTAGATAGTGGATTTTGTGAGGTGGCCGGTTTTGGTGTTTAGTCACCACCTCACCATCTCTTTCTCACATTACATGCAAATAGCCATAGTGTGTGTGTGTGTATGTGCTCTCAGTTAAGAAGAAGAAAGAGCAAGAGAATCATCCTTCAATTGCATAGTTAATCGTTGAATTGGATAATCGAGTTCTGCTATAAACTGATCAAGAGGTTAGAATGTTGAATTCAAGTTGTTAATTATTAGATTATTCGAATTTTGAATGTTAAATATGAATTCCGATTGAAGCTTGAAATATGATTTGATGAATTAGGATGAATGTATGATAGAATTTATGATCTATACATGTTATTTATATGTTTAGAATGATTCCTGGAAACATATATGACTTGCATGCTTAAAATCAGTAGTGATTTAAGTTAGAAATAAAAAATGGGGATGAACACTTGAATTAGTCAGAATTGGGGTTTGAATGAGTCGGAATTGGTGAATTCCGACAGAATTGGTCGGAATTGATGAAATCCGACTAATAACTTATAGATTTTCCTTAACTCTTTTACTCGGAATTGATTTGGATCGGAATCCGACTAATTATTAATTGGAATGCCTTAACACTTTACTCGGAATCCTATCTACTCGGAATTTTTATATTCCTTAACATTTGTCGGATTCTGTTTTATCGGAATTAAGGAATAGTCGGAATTGACAATTTCCTTTACTCGGAATTACATTTATTCGGAATTGGAACCTTATATCGGAATTCTATTCTCTCGGAATTCAGTTGATCGGATTGTACCTTTACTCGGAATTGAACATGTCTCGGAATTTGGTATTCAATCGGAATTGGATCATTTACTCGGATTATGCCTATGCTCCGATTTGAATACAGTCGGAATTGATGATTTTAAGTTAAACATGAATTGTATATCTATTTGGATTTATGTATGATGAATAAATATGATATTTATTATTGGATCAGTATTATGAATTGAATACTGACTTGGGTTACTTCAATCTCAGGAACTGAGAAGACTCAGTGAATTTAGTCATCTGAGTGTGCCAAGGGTTTGAAGACTTTGGTGAGTGGATCTATATCTTTTGATATACAGGATATGATATCCTATTTGGAATGCTCTTGTTTGGATTGTATATACATGTTATTTGGAGATCAGTATTAGTTTGGGCCTGTTGCTTGGGGAATTACCGTATCCGATCTTGATGTACATTTGTTGTACACAAGAAGGCTGGTATTGTAATCCATATTAGCAGGGCTATCGGTAAACCTTGGTTTTGGCCGACCTTGGTTGTAGGTGGTTGCAACACCGCCGGTTCTCTTGGGATTCATGAGCTATTAGGGTTTAGGCATGTTTGCCTTTTTTATGATTAGATATTGGTTCCCTCACTTAGCTTTGTGCTAATTCCCCAGTAGACTGTTTTGCAGATTAACCTCGGTGAGCTTTGAAGCTTTGGACTGCGAATATGGACAGACCTTACTCTGATGTCAAGTTTTTGAGAGAGCCTGTTTTGTTATTAACACTGTAGTGACTATTTTGTAAATATTAACCAGTAAAAGTTGTATTTACTTATTGGTTTAATCTAAGTATATGTATTTAGCTTCCGCATACGATTTAATTATATAATTTAAAAGTACAGTGTTACACTCAGGAACGCGTTGGGTGGACTGCTCTACGCTCCCCTATCAGTTCGGTGATTGTGGCTGATTCCTCAGTTAGGGTCGTTGAGCGGGGCTTGCAACCCTACGAGATATGATCCTGGTTGACATGTTGGCGTGCCGCGATATGATAGGATAGAATTTTTTGCTATCCCTGTGTTGTGATAGCATGCTTACTGATACTTATGTACAACCTGTGCTCACTAGCTAGTTGTAGCTAACGGTGCATGATTTCCCTTTTTCGCAGGTACGAATTAGTCGGCCTGGTGAGGCGGACACTCGTTGGTTGTTATGTACATATCTTTTGCGGAACATATTGTACTTATTATGTGATCCGATGGTCGGTCGGTAGTTGGGTAACACCTGTTGGTTCTGAACTTGGCTTATTCTTTTGTTGTAAATTAACTGCCAAGTCAGTTAACACTACTAATTATTTTGTAATCGGTAGTTACTTCTGCTGCATGATTTAGGTAAATATGTTTAAAATTTTTAAATTACCTCTAATTTTAAGCTCGTGAAATTCGGTGTTACAATATATTAATTTTTAAACCAACTTGTATATCACACGAGCATTTAGTTTAGTTAATATATATAAAAGACTAACCCTTTATATATTTAAATTTAAATCCTAACCGTTCATTTTAATCAAAATTGAAACTTGATTTTGACTTTAATTAGTCAAATTTGAAACTTAATTTTGACTTAAATTATTAAGATGTATTTAAATTTAAACTTTAATATGAGATAAATTATAAGATAAATAAAAGGTTATATAAATTCAAAAAATAACTTTAATAAATTAAAATTCCAAACCAATACGTATTATATATTGACTCTATTATTTGAATAAAATACTATTATTTAACACATTAACTTTTATATTCTTATTATTTGTTATTTTATTAAGTTTTTATTTATTTTCCAGGTGTTATAAATATTTGTATCTTCTTATTAAAATCTAATATTTATTGCTTATAAATTAACCGGTGTATCATACGGTTATATAATCTAGTTTTTAATAATATAATAATAAAACTGGCAATATGTGGAACCGTAAATGTGAAGATCAAAAGAGAACGGACATATATCAAAGTTCGATTAATGAATCAATTTCTTCGAAGTAATTTTTTTTACCTTTTACAGTTTTACCGTTTATTTGATTTACATTAAATTTCGTTATTCGTTAGTAATTAGTTTAGATAAAATTACATATTTACTTCTTTAAAATCAATTCTATAAAAATTGTCATTATAGTTTTAATTTATTTACATGGTTGATAATTTAACTCAAGAGTTTGTTTCGACCCTTGGAGATAGTTAGGGGTATGTGGTGGAGCGGTGTGGTGATGAACACGTTGAGGTGGGGAGCGTCACCCACTCCATAACACAGTGGCCGGTGGGTGTGAGACGTGGTGCAGGCATGACTATTTGGGATTTGTGGTGAGTTGTTTTTGCTTTCTAATTTTTTATTGATAGGAGTTGTGTAGTATGTGAATTTTAAAATTTAATGTATTGGGTTGTGATCAACCGACAGCGCCAGTTAGGAACGTTAAATCGATTTAGTCGATGGCTCGAGGAAGCGTGGTCATCTAGTTATGAAGTAGGAGGTTAGAGTAAGAGCGGATTTGCAGTAACATTCACTCTTTGAGGACATGATCTAAGATAGGTTTTTCTTGAAAAAAGAGGATTAGGGCTCGGGAGTAGAAAAACTAGAGATTTGTAGTAAGGGGCTTAGGAGGTTGTAGGAGACTAGGTGTTGGTTTTTTTTTTAATTAAAAGCTAACTAATTAAATTAATAACTAAACATAATAGTTAAAAATATATATGACTTAATTAACAAGTTTCTAGTAATCAATTTTGATATCTAACTGGAGTATACCTAAAATACTAACTAAATTAGTTTTTTTTGCCTTTTATTGTATTTATTTATCAATTATTTTTTTCTGTCACTTTCATACCGAGGGTCTCTCCAGAAGCAATCTCTCTACTAATGTGTAGAGCTACGATTGTTTATATCTTTCCTCCTACATACTCCATTAAAACGAGATTGACCACTGTTGTTATTGACGTTGTGAGTTGTGACCCACAATTTATTATATGGTAATGCTGACTTTATTGTGTGGGTGATATGGTAAAATGTGACCATATCGTTTACCTTGGAGATACAAGAAAGTAATTTGAGCATTATCTCATAAGGTTTTATTACCAACCCTATTTACCCCTTGAATCCTAGTTATTTTAGACAGTAGAATTTAGTTTAAAGGAATAAACGAAAGTTAAGGTAATAGGGGCGAGGTTAATTAACTAAGTTTAAAAGGATAACAGAAAGATTATTTATAATAAAGTAACCTGATTCTATTTTGGTTTTATTTAAATTTGTATATAAATTAGTTTTATAATAGTCCACGTGCTGCGATGGGATAAGAGTAAATCATTATACGTTATTACGTGGATCCGTCTTTTTAAGAAAGATTGTCATCTAATAGTAATCAATATCAATATTGTTACACTAAAACTTCTTCAATAATTAATTCTTAATCCTAATAATATTGATTATTGTAATCAATAACGTGTGAAAATAATGTGTAATCAATATTTGTGATGAAATTAAAAACAAAACCATTGACGTATACAAAAATAATAACGTGTGAAAATATATCATTAATTAGTTTATTGTAAAATTTTAAACGAATGGTAAAAATAAGTTTATTTAACGGTTTCTCTATCTCAAAATTTGAAATTATGTAGAAATCACGTTAAATAAAATATTCTTAGTTAAATTTATAAATTTATCAAATAGTTGTAAGTAATTTTATGCTTTAACTTTGGCTACTTTGTATTAATATAAGTTAATAATTGATTTAAAACAAATTGATATATGTGTTAATTAGAGTAAGTAATGTAATGCTATTTATAGTGAAATATACTCTATTGCTTGGAGGAAGGAAATTTAAGCGTAAATTCTTTATTTTCGGTCATTTGTATTAATTAGTATTTTATCCGCGCGATGCGGCAGGGTAAAATAATTTCATTTGTCGACATATGGGTGTTCATAATTCGGATATAAACCATTTTAACCGTAATCCGATCAGCTCCGTAACCGAAAAAGCCGAAACCGTTTTCAAATTCTGTTTGAAAACCGAAACCGATTACCATAAATACTTTAATTACATAAAACTGAAACCTTTTTCAAATTCGGTTTAAAAACCGAAACCGATTAGATAAAATAGTACAACTCAAATAACATTATTTGCAATATGTTTTAACAATAATCTTAAACACTATAAATACTTTAATTACATAAAACTGTCAGAATTTAAATACATAATGAATGCTTTAAAACTGTCAAAAAATTAATTACAAAAAAAGTTCTGAATTTAATGACAGTTGTACTATTTTAAAAGTGTTAAGATTATTGTTCAAAGTTATTGTAAAAAATGCTATATTACTTGTACTACTTAACTTAAAAAATTGTCTTAAAAAAGAGAGCTAAATGCTTTATAGAATAGTAAAGATTTAAGTTTCTATTGTCCCGACCCCCAAGACTTTTTTTCAATCTTCCCTGTTGCCTTTTCGGTCTTCCTTTTCCCCACCGCTTTTCTCAACCAACGAACAACCATTTTCCTGCAACTATTTCTTCTCTTTTCACTTTGTTTATTCTGCTTTTGTTGACCTATACCTGCTGCCGCCACGATAACCAAGCAAAACAACGATGTCAAAATGCCATTAAAGTCTATTACAATCACAACCCAGTTCTTCCTGTTATGACTACGACTATCTCCTCCGCCATAGATCCACCACCACCACTGCCACCGTCAGACATCAAGCCTGGTGCAGTTTTGAAGATGATCAGAGTATGGATGTTTGCAGCAATGACATGGCGTCAGTGAGCTTCCTGATTTGGTCACTCCTTTTTTGTAATCGCTAGGTAGCTGATGAGGAAAATTTGTAACACCTCCGGCCAAGGCGCTTACCGATCTCATACCGGCGCTACTACCTACCGGGCATGTTAGGTTTGCAGCCCAATGCACCCCAACCCTTCCCTCTGATCATTATCCAGAGTAGGTTGTTGGTGAGACTTGAACCCAAGACCTCACCCTTTAATACTACTCTGGTAAGAGTGGTATTAAAGGGTGAGGTTTTGGGTTCAAGTCTCACCAACAACCTACTCTGGATAATGATTAGAGGGAAGGGTTGGGGTGTATTGTGTGTTGAGAAATTTGCTAAGTCATTGAAACTGTTGAACATGCAAAGTAAAACTGTTAGAGTAATCAGTAAAAACAGTTGTATCTAACAGTTGTTGCAAGTTTTACAATTGTTAGTACAAAAGATCAGAACTGTTAGTTCAGTTATACACAACTGTTAGAAGATCTTAAAATGAAGACTGTTAGAAGAAATTCAGAACTGTTTATTCAACAAACAGTTGCTGTTGAGCTATTAATGGAAAATGCTATCTTTGTGGATTTGAAGTATATCTCTATCAAGTTTGAAGATTATCAAGATTATCTCGGAAGATAGAAGATTGCCTAACTGTCAACTATTCAAGGAGGATCAAGAGCCTATATATACTAGAACTAGAATATTGTTTTACATAGCAATTCTACGCATTCTTATTTTATTGTTAATTTGTTTTTCTAAAAGTGTGTTGATCTCTAAGTTTCATAGAAACCTAAGAACAAGTTGTGTTCTTCGTCTAACAAAAGAGTTAGATTAGAGGTGTTGGTAAATATTGTAATCATCATTGGTTATTAATAAACATCTTGAGTTTGAAAATATTTTCTTGTGTTGATTGTTGAATTGTTCTTGTGATAAAACCTTAAACATCAATTAAGTGTGATTCCGCAACTTCTTAGTTGATTGTGATCAAATTGAAAGATTATCTTTAAACAACTCTGATTTAATTCTAAAGGTAATTCTTGTTATTGATATTTGGTAATATCCGATCCTGACAAGTGGTATCAGAGTCTTTTTCATTAAGGCTCCTTTGATCACTATTTGAAGGTTTTTCACAGATCTGCTGTGTTTTGTTATTTAAAGTGTGTCTAAATCTTCTCGTGTGTTTTTCATTCATATTACTGCAATGGAGTCTGTTGGATCTTCTGATAACACTGGATCTGGGTCAAACTTTAGAGTTCCCATGCTCAAACCAACTGAGTTTGAGATGTGGAAGCTAAGAATCAAGCAGCATGTCCAATTAATGGACTATGCTGCTTGGGAAGTCATAGAAAAGGACCCCATTACTGCTGTTGATTTAGATGAAACAGGAAAACCAAAGAAGAAAATTACTTTTGACTTGCCTGTAAGAACTCCAGCCTTTTCTTTATCCTCTTTATCAAATCATCCTTCATATCAGCAGGACCAAAGAACTTTGCACTTAACATATTTAGCAGCTTTGCTTTACCATGATCAACGAATTTAAAATCAAACCACTGAGTTTGTCCATTTCCCATCACCATATGATAAACTCTTTCCTTATCATATACTTTCACAGAACTTATTGGGAAGGCTTCGTCACTTATCAAAATGGACATTATCTCCAGTGGATTGCAAATACTTCTTAGATGCCTCATCAACACTCTCAACTCAATCTGTGTTGCATTTTCATATTGGCTTACTCCATAAGCATACATATCTTGAACATCTCTTCTTGTAATGCTACCCATCAGATGTAAGAAGCTGGAATAACTTTCAATTGGTTCCTCTTCTCTGACAATAGTAACTCCTTTCTTTCCAGTTTCCCATCTTAACAGTTCAAATCTCCACTCAGTAATGTGGGATTTCTGGCCTAGCTGCTCTGCCACTAATTTGTCAATTCTTTCTTCAATCTCTACCCTGAGTCTATCATGAAGAATGGTTTGTACCATACCTGCTTTTGCTGCATCTTCAAATGTTTGAACTGATTTGGATTTTTCAGGTTGTTGTGGCTGGGTTGTTTGTTTTATCTTCTCAACTGTTGGTTTGGGAGGTGGGACTGTTTTCTTCCTTTCAACTCTCTTTCTTTTTACTCCCTTACCAAGTTTCTTAGGCTATCCGTTATACTCCCCCTTTTCCATTTCCTTACCCACTGCCACATCAGCGTCACATCATTTTTCCCCCTTCCCTTTCCCTTACCCACTACACCCGTTATACTCCCCCTTTTCCCTTTCCCCTTTCTCACATTTTTTATTTTTATTTTTTATATTCAATTAATCATTATTAAACTAATTTTTTTTTCATTAATAATTTTAAATTTCATTTGACAATAATAAAAAAAAGAAAATTACATAATTTAAAATCCCTAAAATACGATAATAAAAAAAGTACATTATTTTAAATCTAAAAACTACTCGTTCAACGTCGGCCAACCATATTTTTTTGCAACATCATTTTTCATTTTGAGTGTTGCCGTAAAAAATGGTCCGGAAAGATGATCAGTGGGCGAGATGTAAAATTAGTAATCTTTTTCCATCCGATCCGCCGCTTGTACTTCCGCTTGTATTTTTGTTACCTCCACTTGTTTTTCGGTAACTTCCAATTGTCTTTCACGTATTGATATGAATTTTTCATTTTGCGTGTTCATACTCGACAAATTGTTCAACAACGATGTTATCTCAATCCTCGACCCGGTTCCCGTCGATGTTGATGTCGGACGCTTCGCTCGGTCTCTCCCGATGGGTCGTTCAATCTCGTGTTCTTGAGCAGCTTCCTCTTCATCGTCTTCATCATCACCTTCGTCGATGGGAGCGCGTGCATCGGAAGACCCCGTTGTAGATCGGACATTGGAGTCCGTTGTTTTGCTCCGTTTTAGAGGAGGGGGGTTAGAACCCGAACCGACGAGCGGTGTTGGTCTCCATTTGGGAAAGTTTTTAAGAAACTCCCAACATTCTACGTGACCAAAAGATACCCCCTTATTTTGGTCCCGGTAACGGAGGTGAGCGGTTTTTAAAACATCCGCGTCGCTCATTCCACTACGTCTTCCACCCTCGACGTTGGCGTAGATACCGGCAAACTTTGATACTTTTGCATTTATATCTTTAAACTTTGCATTTACTTGATGAGGTGATCGGTAATTTTCCGGTTTGCCGAGCTGCTTTTGAAAGGAACTCAAAATACGTTCCCAAAAAGAACCTATATAAGAATACAAAATATAAAAAACGTATAAATATAAATAAATAAATATATTTTAAAAAAGTTTTAAAAATAAACATAAATAAATATATATAAAACCGTATAAATAAATAAATATATATTTATACCATGTCCTTGCGCGTTTCCTACTACGGGGTCCTCGGAAACGCCAACCCAAGCCTTGACCAACGCCAAATCTTCTACGGGTGTCCATGGGATCGCTTTGGCTCTTGTCGGAAATTTTTTTGGCTCGGGTTGTTGTCGCAATCCCGAACGCTTTCGTGGACGTTGTTCCGGCATTGGTTGTTGTTGTTGTTGGGTATCCGGAACAAACTCATCTTCGTCGTCTTCGTCATCATCTTCATCTTCATCTACAAGTTGTCGTTGTTGATAATGATGTTGGTGTTGTTGAAATTGAACTGGGTAGCCACCTTGTGAGACTTGAAAATTTTGTTGCATCGGGTAGCCAAGTTGGGATAGTGGAACAAGTTGTGTTCTTCGTCTAACAAAAGAGTTAGATTAGAGGCGTTGGTGAATATTGTAATCATCATTGGTTATTAATAAACATCTTGAGTTTGAAAATATTTTCTTGTGTTGATTGTTGAATTGTTCTTGTGATAAAACCTTAAACATCAATTAAGTGTGATTCCGCAACTTCTTAGTTGATTGTGATCAAACTGAAAGATTATCTTTAAACAACTCTGATTTAATTCTAAAGGTAATTCTTGTTATTGATATTTGGTAATATCCGATCCTGACATTGTGCTGCAGACCTAACACGCCAGAGTTGATAGCGCCGGTATGAGACCGGTAGGCGTCGGCCGGGTGTTACAAAATCAGCGACAACCATTGGCTAGATTTGCAATTTCGGTTGTCTAGAACCCACTTCTTCAATCCTTTGCACATCTCTTCTGTATCTTTTTTGTTTGTCTAATTTCTCGTAAGATTTTCAAAATATCGCACATGTATAATACCGTGAGATGAAACCAATTTACAAAAAAGACCTTCAATTTATCGTGAGAAGATGCTGATATGGTTTGCAAATTGATATATACAAGCATTCAATAGCCCTCGCATTTGCGAGGGGAAAAAAATAAAAACCAAGAAATTATATTATACATCAATTTAGGAAGTAAGATGACAATTTATGATGATAATTTGTAAGACATTATTAATAATTTGATACAAAAACTACTAATTAGAAAAATAATTATGTGAGAAAAAAAAGATGTTTATAGATTCAAAATATATATCCTTTTATGAATATAAAAGAATTCATATACATTATACATATACCACACATACAAAATAATATCCTTCATGTTTATAACTGCAAAAATAAATAAACAATCTCTGTTTGTAAGTATGCTAAAATGGTACGTATCTTCTAATATCAATAAACCACTAATCTTCTAAAACTTATGACAATCCTAAATTCTAATCATGATGTTATAATATTGAACACTATAAAATATATTCCTAATAGTTTTTACAACATCTTTAATTATATTTGTCAAATATTATAAAATTTATAGCCGAAACCGAGATTAAATATTGTGACTACGTATTTTAAATTGTCGATACACTTTTTAAATACAATTAATAAACTTTTATCTTAATAGAATAAAATGAAATAAAATATCAAAATATAATCGGATGAAAGATAAAAAAAAGAAGAAATGCAAGGATCCAACCCTTTATCCTTTAAGAAACACATGTTAATGTTTATAACTTAATTCATACTTGACCATTAATTAAAATAAATCAATGGTCAGTAAAAATGACGACTCATTAATGATGTATTAGTGAGAGGTATTTCGAAAAAATCAAGACTCGTGGTACTCATAATAAAAATGGTTCTTAAATAATATTTTATATATATATATTTATTTATTTATTTATATATTTTCAAACTCATTGGTTGATCGATTAAGAATAAATATCAAAGTTGGCACAATAATTTTTTTGGATAAATTATTAAATTTCCATTTTGTTGTAATAAATAATCTAGTGGAAATTAATATTTTAGAATATTTTTTAGTATTTGCATTATAAAGAATCATAAAGTGACAAATGTATCCCACATTTCACAAAATATCATGAGATAATGAAATTCTCATGATATTATATCAAATTACTATAATACCCTTCAAGTTATCATGATAAATTATCAACTTACTTCCTCAATTGATGTATAGTATAATGTTAATAAATGTCTAAATGTTTTCATATTCTTCATACTATTGTTCAACTAACATTCATACAATTTACATAAGAGTAACTAAAATATTCTTCATACTATTGTTCAACACAAACATAAGAGTAACTAAAATATATATTCAACACAAATATAAGAGTAAATTACACATACGATCCTGTCATTTACCATTAGTAAAGCTCATTATCTATAAACTTCATTTATTACATCTAACATTCATACAATTTACACCTTATCACAGTCCCATAGTCGCTAGCTTTGTTAAATCTAATGGAAGTCGGTTAAGTTTTTGTAAGATTACCAATTTACCCTTAGTTTATTCTCTTATATATCAATTGGTGAAGTGATTTGTAAATTTCTCATGATTAATTGAAGGATTTTTTAGTAAATGTACCTTTATATCTTGAGATGAGAAATTAGATAAGATTTTGACTTATCTCTAATTATCATGAGAAATTAGACTTAAGACATATGTAATGTTTCCATACATTGTTTTCATGTACCCATTTTTTTCATTCACTAATTTTTATGAAATTATAAAAATAATAAGTAAAATATGTCTTTATTATTATCCAATTATACATACAATATTGTTAATTTTGTTTTTGTATTTTACTTGGTATTTATAATTTTTTTTTTTTGGTACTTTCATTTAATTTTTTTCCCTTAATGATATTAAGTATTGTTATTTTTTATTATAGGCTTTAGTATTCTTGGTGTTTCTTCATTGAAGAGATTACCTTCAAGATTTAGAAGACTAATCAATGTACGATTTAAGAAACATATTTTTATTAGATAATTTTTTAACTATTTTTTTAACAGCAAACACACAAATCCTCTAAACCTACTCCTAAATCTACACCATTATCCAAACCGAAACTTGAACCCACAACCTCTTAGAAAGGGACACCACCTTACAACACCAGATACCGTTGGAGTATAAGCCCTTTGGTATTTTTTAACTATTGATAAAATAAATTAAAAATACGTTGTATTCACCCGCGCAAAGGCGCGGGCAATAAAAAGGCTTGTTATAAATCAAAACATATTCTAACAATTAATAAAAGACTAACATGAATAAAATTTAGGGTTTAGTTTACGAAAATGTATTCAAGTTATCACGTTTTGTTATTATATATACTGAACTTTCAAACATACCATTTAATGTGCTGGAATTTCCAAACCTACCATTTTGTGTATCAAACCTCCTATTGTAGGTTAAAAGATGACGTGGAGCCGGTTTCAGTATATGACTTGGACTTTTCATGATTTAAAATAAAAAATATATTATTTTATTAATGATAATATAATAAATAATAATAATTATAATAATGATTTTTATATAGGGTTTAGTTTATAAAAGTGCATCCAACTTTACACCTTTTGCTATTGTATATACTGAACTTTCAAACTTACCATTTGATGTATTCAAGTTTCAAAAAATTACAATTTTGTGTATCCGGTTACCTGTTCTTCTGGTAACTGGTAATTTATAACTTTTTTATTTATTTTTATTGCCATTTCATTAAATTCAAGGCCACATCAGTATTTCTTATTTGTTGAAGAAAAAAAAAGATGAAAACATGAACCCTATGAAGAACAAAACCTAGATCTGCAACAACATCAAGATAAATCTGTAATCCAAAACAAAACCAACAACAATAACCGTAAATGTGCAAAAGCATAAGTGGATCCTAATCGATGGATTTCAAAACCAACAACCAGATATGAAGAACATGCATATCTGAAACAAAAATCTAAATAAAAAGATGAACCCTAATCGCAACCAAGAACTAAGAACAACTTAAATCTGAACCAAGAACAACTTAAATCTGAACTTACCTTGAATCTGAACCAAGAATATGAATATGGAAGATGAAATCCATAAAATCACAAACAGATCTCGTGCAAGATTAACCCTAAACCGCCGCCGACACCTGAACCGCCGCCGATAAGATCTGGAAGAACCCTAAACCGCCGACTCACATGTAAACAGATCTGAAACATTCATCTTCACCCAGTGATGTACCGGGAATCACGATTCGAAGCAGTAGAAAACCACGCAAATCTTGAAACCCTAGAACTAGGAATTGATGAATGTGCAAGAATCAGGAACCATTGATGAAGGAACCAGAAATAAATGAGTTTTCCTATGAAAATCGAACTAAGAAGCAGTGGATGAAACATCGATTAGGCTCAGCTGGTGTACCTTCAAATCGCAGATCTTGAACCCTAGTCGAACTGAAAATCGAACTGAGATGCTACAATCGACCCATGGCAGGCAGCGATGAAGATGAAGATGGGAGGGGAGAGATCGATGAAGATGGGAGGAAGAACCCACATCGATGACCTAGATTTTTGTTTTTATTTTAGTATTTTATTTAAATATTTTTATTTTGAATTAAAGAAAAAACTCTTAAGTAGCCACATCATTGCCAACTAATCCTCCATGTCAGCTTAACTTGTGCCAAATCAGCAAGTAACTTGCTGTAACACTGTACTTTTTAATTATCAATAAACTGCGTGCGGAAGCTAATTACATAATTAGATTTAAAATAAAAAGGTTAAATACAACTTTGACTGGTTATCATTTACAAAATATGCCACTACAGTGTTAATTACAAAAAAAATCAGGCTCTATCCAAAAGTTTGACATCAGAGTTATGGTCTGTCCAAAAGTTTGACATCAGAGTTATGGTCTCACCACGGAGTATCTGCAAAACAATCTAGTGGGGAATTAGCACAAAGCTAAGTGAGAGAACAAATATCTAAACATACACAAGGCAAACATGCCCAAAACACAAGGCCCATAAATCAAGGAGAACCGGCGGTGTTGCAACCACCTACAACCAAGGTTTACCGATGGCCCAGTTACATGGAAAACAATATTAGCACCATTGAATACAACAAATGCAAGTCAAACCGTGTGCTAATACTATATATCCCTAAACCAGGCCCAGCCGAAAAACCACCATATTGATCTCCAAAGGTAACATGTATACATGTGACATCCTCTTACCCGGCCTAGATTAATTAAGGTAATTAATCAAGTTTAGATTTGGACTTAAATTAATTATGTGTATTAATTGATTTAATTGTGGTTAATTGATTAATTGTTTTAATATTAATCAAAATGGATAAAATATGGTTAAATAAGATTATTTTGTGTTAAGTGGATAGTGAGGTGGCCGGTTTTGGTGATATTAGTCACCACCTCACCATCAATTATGAACAATACTTGTAGTTTATATGCAGTAGATGATTACTGGAAACCTATATGTTATGCATGTTCAAAATCAGTGATGATTTAAGATAGAAATTCGATTTGGGAATGAATTTATGAATTAATCGGATTTGAAGTATGAGTTAATCGGATTTGGTGAAATCCGATAGTTTAATCGGATTTGGTGAATTCCGATACATTTTATCGGATTTGAACATTTTACTGGATTTGGATTTTTTATCGGATTCCGTGTTTATCGGATTTGGCCCTAACTCTTTTATCGGAATTATTGCTTATCGGATTGTATACTTTATCGGATTTGGATATTGATCGGAATTGGACCTTTACTAGGATTAAATCTTTGCTTGGAATTCGGTTAATCGGATTGTGACTTTAATCGGATTATGATTTTATCGGATTGTGATCTTATCGGATTGAGACTTTAACGGATTCTAACCTTTGCTCGGATTTAGACCTTTATTCGGATTTGGATATTATCGGATTTGGATATGATCGGATTTAGATCTTTACTTGGAATACCCTTCGATCGGATTTGGATTCAATCGGATTTAATGATTTCTATATCTTCGGGATTATTGTATGATGAATATGTATATATGCTATTGTGTATATACATGATTTACAAGGTTAGATATGATATCTATTTTGGATCAGTATTATGATTTGAATACTGACTTGGGTTACTTTAATCTCAGGAACTGAGAAGACTCAGTGAGTTAGTCACCTGAGTGTGCTTCATATCTTTGAAGACTTTGGTGAGTGGGTTTATATCTTTTGATATACAGGATTTAATATCCTATTTGGAATGCTCTTGTTTGGATTGTATATACATGTTATTTAGAGATCAGCATGATGCTGGACCTGTTGCTTGGGGGTGTACCGTACTAGATTTTGGGGTGCATTTGTTGTACACAAAAAGGCTGGTATTGTTATCACTGTTAGCAGGGCTATCGGTAAACCTTGGTTTTGGCTGACCATGGTTGTAGGTGCTTGCAACACCGCCGGTTCTCTTGGGATTCATGAGCTATTTGGGTTTAGGCATGTTTTCCTTGTATTTGATTAGATATTGGTTCCCTCACTTAGCTTTGTGTTAATTCCCCACTAGACTGTTTTGCAGATTACTTTGGTGAGATTTGAAGCTTGGGACTGGGAATATGGACAGACCTCACTCTGATGTCAAAGTTTTTTTATTAAGAGCCTGTTTTAATTTAACACTGTATAAGTTTTGGTCGTATAAAACTAGATAATCTTTTGTATCTATTATGTAATTAAGTTAATTATATGTATTTAGCTTCCGCATGCGGTTATATTATATGTTTTAAAAGTACAGTGTTACAAGTTGGTATCAGAGCCCTGGTTTGAGGATTTGCATGAATGGTTTGTGCAATACTCGAACCGAGGCTCTGGTCAGTCTAGTATTCCCAGGGTGGGTAATTAGTAGTGTAGCTTTGAGGGTAGTTAGTGTGTTTAAACTAACGGATTATATCTAACAATTGGTGAGATGCTGTGTATAGCATAGATAATGGCTGATAACGTGAATCTGACAACTACCCCTACGTCCCGCAGAAGAAACAATCAGTCATCTACCGCAGTCAATGAACAACACAACAGGGCTGGAACTTCTCATAACGGTGAATCTGAGCAGCAGGAATATGTGTTGCAGTTAGAAGATACTTTGCAAACTTTAAGGGATAGGGTGCAGGAACTGGAACAACAACAACATCAGACTCAATCATCACAGCAAACACAAACAATTCAAATGCCCAGAGAGTCGGCTGTGTTTACCCAATCAATACCACCACCAGTTTACTCAGTTGCACCTTTTAACACGGTGTCAACACCATTTTGGACTTTACCATTCGTGTCTATGCCTCCTATATCTCAACCTTACCAACCCCAACAACAGTACCAACCGCAACAGAATTTCTTTATTCCTTGGTACCCTAATCAGGGAGGTTTTAGATCCAAGGCTCAATTCAAAGATTACATGGATTGTCAACCACCTGAATACTCTGGAAGCTCCAACCCCACTGATACTCTAAACTGGTTGAGGGAAACCGTTAAGGCATTGGATACTTGTAATTGTGAAGAGACGGACAGAGTTAAATTTGCAACCAAAAGGTTGAAAGGCCAAGCTGCAACTTGGTGGGATTCTTTGACGGCTCATTTGTCTAGGGAAGTGATGAATTCAATAACTTGGGATCAATTTCAGTTCAAGTTTTGCGAGCAGTTCTGTAACACTTATGATTTGTCAAAAGTAAAGCGGGAGTTCATGGATTTAGCACAAGACGACAAGATGTCAGTTGATGAATTAATTGCTAAGTTTAATGAAAAGCTGAGGTTTGCTAAGCAGTGGGTGCCAGATGAACCATCACAGATAGATCACTTCATTCAAGCTCTGTTGCCTGAGTATCGGGGTAACACCCGAATGGCAACTTCGTTGGTACAAGCTTTTACTCTCGCTAGGGCGGCGGAGGGTGATGTGAAAGCTCGGGAGAAGATGAATCGTGAGAAAGGGTCGTCTCACAAATTTGGTGGAAATCAAAGCGGAAATAAGGGTAAAGGACAGGGTAACCAGAATCGGAATGATCAGAGATCAAAGGGTTCGGGTTCGTATCAGAATAAACCATGGTGTAAACCATGTAACTCCAGCCATACCGGTCCTTGTACAGCTCAGACAAAAAGATGTTTGCGTTGTGGTGGATTTGGCCACGAACCATCTGCCTGTCAGTTTAAAACAAACTTATGCTGGAATTGTCACGAGGAAGGTCACAGAGCGGGTGCTTGCACAAGGCAGAGGTCAAAGGGGACGGGGCAGGGGGTAACATTTGTCGGGGATCGTCTGCAGATCAGAAACGCAAAACCACACCTTCTGCGGAAGGTAGAGATTTTAAGATGACGGTTACAGAAGCTGCAGAAAACAGTGAAGTTATCACGGGTATGTTTATTGTGAACTCTATGCCTGCTCGTGTGTTATTTGATTCGGGTGCCAATAGATCTTTCATGTCTGTAACTTTGTGTGACAAACTGCAATTACCTGTTACTGTTATTGCTTCGCCTTTAGAAGTAGAGGTAGCTGATGGTAAGTTAGTGCCTGTAACTTCTTCTGTGACTGGGGTTTTTATAGATATTGATGGTACTAGTCTGCCTGTAGATTGCTTACTGATGCCTATTCCGGGGATTGACTTAGTACTAGGTATGGATTGTTTAAGTCACCATAGAGCTAGTATCCAGTGTCACAAGAAGCTGATAAAGATATAATTAAGTTAATGTAATTAAGTTAATTATATGTATTTAGCTTCCACATGCGATTATATTATATGTTTTAAAAGTACAGTGTTACAATACACATTCAAAATCAAGACATACAGTCCAATGAGCAAGTAACAATAGGATATCATATCCTGTATATCAATATATATAAATCCACTCACCATAGTCAGCACTGTTGGATCACACTCAGTTGACTAATTCACTGAGTCTTCTCATTTCCTGAGATTAAGTAACCACAAGTCAGTATTTAATTCACAATACTGATTCATAATAAATAACACATGTATTCGTACATCACAAGTTAAATATTCATATATAACTATCATGTATACCAATTCATAGTTTGATTGTTAGGAATAACTCCTAAATCTCAAATTCAGATTAAATCCATTTCCGATCGAGTGAAAAGCCAATTCCGATAATATCAAATTCCGAGAAAAGGCCAATTCCGAGAAATGGACAATTCCGATCAATCATGATTCCGATATTTTATAATTCCGAGTAAATATGAATTCCGAGCAAGTGCAATTCTCAATTCCGATAATTTCATCAATTCCGATAAAATAGAAATCCGACAAAAGTGTTAGGGCATATACCAATTTCGAGCAAATAGGATTCTGATAAAATAAGATTCCGATAGATCTCAATTCCGATAAATGTCCAATTCCGATCAAATCAAATCCGATAAAAGTGTTAAGGCATTTTATCATTTCATAAGTCCATGTTGTTGGAATCTATCACATTCCGAGAAAAACTACTCGGTATTCATGTATTCCGATAATCTTTTAATCAGAATTCTCAATTCATATCTCGGATAAATATTCGATTTCTAATCAAATTATCACCAGATTTCTAACATGCAATTGTTCTAGGTTTCCAGAATCATTCTAAACACATAAACAATCATGAATTCATAATAAATTCTAACATGCAATATCCTAAGTTCATCAAATCATAAAAAATAATCGGTTTTCATACAATACTAAAAACCGAGTAATTAACAATCAACAACCTTGAATTCAGTATTCTAACCTTATGATGTTATGATTCTCAGTTATCAATTTAAGCATGCAAGATTAAAAGATCCAATTGTTGAATGTTTCTTCTTTGATTCTCGGCCGAGAGCAACAAATACAAACACACACTACACTTTGTGTTAATTTGCATGTAATGAGAATGAGGTGGTGAGGTTGGTGACTAATCTCACCAAAACCGGCCAACACATTACCCACTAACTCAATTAAATGCTTAATTAAAATTAATTATCTAAATAATAATAAACAAATAATTATCACAACTAATTATTAATTAAAGCATAATAACAAATAATTCACATAATTAAATTAAATCCAAATATTTAACTTAATTAAATACCTTATTATTCTAGGCCGGTTAAGAGAGTGTTACACTTGCTATAGCAGGTCAAATATATTAAAAGACAACTTTTAAAAAGTTTGATACATCAAACAGTAAGTTTGAAAGTTCGGTACATACAATAGCAAAAGGTGTAAAGTTGGATACACTTTTATGAACTAAACCCTTTTATATAAACATCAAATGGGGTATGTTCTTTATTGTTTGGGTTTAGATCTTTTTTCTTTTTTTAACAATTAAAAACTAACAAAAATTATAGCAATAATACTAAGTTCTTGTTCTTGTTGTTGGTTCATATTCATGGTAAGTTGTCAAAACTAAGGTATTGTTTTTGTTTTTGGTTCAGATTTGAGTTGTTGTTCTTGATTAAAAAATGAGTTTTTGGTTCGGTTTGGTTCATCCTCAAGATCACGATCTCATTTGAGCTCGTGTTCTTGGTTTAGATCTAAGTTAGGCTTTCTTGGTCAAAATTTATAATTAAAAAGTGTGTACTACACAATATCATCAATGGTAAATATTAATTATTTAATATTTAGATAA
Source organism: Pulicaria dysenterica (assembly GCA_947179395.2). NCBI lineage: Eukaryota > Viridiplantae > Streptophyta > Magnoliopsida > Asterales > Asteraceae > Pulicaria > Pulicaria dysenterica. The sequence goes on from OX359294.1 coordinate 1,417,502, forward strand.
GGTAAAAACATGGCTTCAACTGAAAGGAAGCTTCAACATAACAATGATCGACTGAAGGGAATCATACTAATCCCAAAGGTTGAAAGGTGGTTGTTAAGTCGAGAGATCAAGTCTTAGGAATTTTGGTTAGTGTGTTTAAGTTTTGATGTAAAACTTTAGTGGTGACTGGTGAGATAGTATAAGCTTCTTGTGAAGCTTTGCGTGCCCACTTTTAAGGATTAATGAAATGACTTTCACCAAAAGGTGGTCAACATATAATTAAAAAACCTCAAAAACTTAAATTTATTAATGTATTCATATCTCTTCTCTTATATCTTCTTATATATAATACTATTTAATTATAATAAAAGACTTAAAACTTATCAATTTATTTAAATAATCCTAACAGTTCGTTTAATCAATATTAACATCGTTATTTAATTAGACAATCCTAGTCATTTATTTGGTCATAATTAAAATTAATTCTAACTATAAGTTGAGAGATTATTCAAATTCAACAAATTAAATTAAAGATTAGACGATAATGAAATTCATGGTTATTGCGTAAATTTAAGGGTTTAGTTCATAAAAGTGTATCCAATTTTACACATTTTGCTATTATATGTATTGGACTTTCAAACTTACCGTTTGATGTATCAAACTTTTTAAAAGTTATCATTTTATGTATTGGGTAACCTATTCTTCAGGTAGCAGGTAATTTCTTCAATTTTTTATTTTTTATTATTCCACCTCACTTATTAAATGTCATGTGTGTATTATCTTCAAAATGAAGAACATACATCAAGCATGATGAAAATACACAGTCAAAATCAAAATCAAATCTAGATCAGAACAAATTCATAATATGTGTAACGCCACCTCTAATGAGCTTAAAATTTGAGTTAATTTAAAATTTTTAACTACTATTATCAAAAGCGTGCAGCGGAGTTAAACGCCATTTACAAAGGCAACGTTAACTGACTCGACGGTTTAATTACATCAAAAGAATTAGCCAAGTTCAAACTACAAGCATTACCTACTAATACCGACCATCGGATCCATAAGTACAACAAACGTGTTCCCCAAAAGATATTTACAACAAAAGACTACCAACAGTTCCCGCCTCACCAGGCCTCTAGCATCAACCTTCGTAAAAGGAAAATCTTGCACTGTTAGCTGCAACTAGCTAGTGAGCACCAATTACACATAAGCATCAATAAGCAGGCTATCATATAAAGGAACATCATACAAGGCTATCCTATCATCTTGCGACGCGCCAATCATGTCAGCAGGAGTCGTATCTTGCAGGGTAGCTAGCCCCGCTCAACAACCCAAGCCGGGGAATCAGCCGCTACCAATTGCACCAGTGGGGGAGCGAAAAGCAGTCCATGTGGTATACTCTGTCTATCATGCTGGTTCCAGCCTAAGCAAGGAACCCAATTCCATAGAGGAACGGCGGCCTGCAGAACCATACTCAAGCGTATACTCATGAGTACCGTTAGTTCCCCAATTCATAGTCCCTAAGAACCCTGGGGACCTAGCCAGATATTATCACCCGTCTACCTGACTGACCTCAGTTGTTCACCCGTCAGTATCCGGACAGAATCCCATAAACAAATAGCTGATTCAATAAGGATCCAGTTTATGCGCGTATATAATCACAGCAATATCTTTCATACTGATAAACAAGCATGCGTGTATAACTTTATCATAGCATACCTCTTATCTCACGTATCAATACACCAATCACGTGTCAACATGTACAACAGATAACTTACCTACTGAGACTCATGGGAAAACCGGTACTCACCTCGAGATTACTGGAGGCACATATGAAATCGGGAATCCCAAGAACACACAGAGTCGTCCGAATCACCTAACACATTAGGTTCAGGCTTAGACACTAATCAACGACCATTAACGAGGCTTAAAACACAAGACTTCAAAGCTATCAACAAGTCAACACAGCATGCGATCGCAAGGTACCTCCATGCGATCGCAAGGCATATCTATGCAATCGCAAAGGATTTCCATGCGACCGCAAGGGCCCTGCCCAAACCACCCCAGCTTACGATCGCATGGCATGACCATACGACCGCGAGGGTGGTACCTTGGGGGCTTACGATCGAAAGTTATGTACCTACGACCGCAAGTTATGTTTCCTTCGTCCTTAGACAGTAATTCATGATAACAACCCCCTTACGATCGCAAGACCTTTGCTTGCGACTGCAAGGACACTACAAACATGCATGCGATCGCAAGGCATACCCCTTGCGACCGCAAGGACACCTGTTACAGTGTGTTCTTGCTCTGTTCGAGCACAACTACTATTTTATTCGATTTTGACATCAAAATTCAACTTGAATCCGTATTCAAGTGTTTATACTTCGTTTCTAACATATAAATGAATTTACTAACATGATTTGGACATAAAATCAATACCACAACACATTTAGACCTATCAATTAGGTCCTTTTCTACCAAAACCCACAAACTAAGTCCAAGACTCAAAAAACTTACAAAGATGATGACTATGGATGGTTTTGCTTCTAAAAATCAGCTAAGAAACTTCAATCAACAGTTTACTTCTTGATTTCTTTCTCAAAAGGACGAGTTTGAGTGTGTATATTGGCACATACGTATGTATGTGTTTGGGTACGTGAAAGAGGTTTCCAGGGGATAAGGAAAGCCTTGGCCGACTTAATGGTCTAATACCCCTCACGGGTATTTTGTTCTCCTATTCAACTTATTACTCAACTTAGGTTTATCCGTTTCAACTAACGGAGATATTTTTGAAATCATTATCTAAAACCGTTCAACTATTTATCAACTTAGTCAACTTATGACACTTTTCATATTACCATATTTTTTATCCACAATTAATACAAAATACACCATTTAACAATATGTATACTACAATTAACAACAAAACACCAATTAAAGTCAACGTACAACTAACATAGCTACATGTACCACAGTTTACAACTAGGCCCCATTTTGGGGTGTTACAACATGTTTAACAAATATTGATTCAAACTTCAAATCTAAACCCTAACTATTTGTATCATACATATGAAATCACACTAACAAACCAGTTACATTAATGGTAGATATCATTCGATGAAACTTCATGAATGACATATCTGAATCGGGTCATTTGTAACCTTATGAACATTAAAGAATGAAGCTGCATCGAACCCCCAAATCACAAAACAAACCTGAAAATGAAGGCTCAGTGATTGAACTCGATGAATCGAACAAAAACCCTAAGTCGAAACATATCGAACAAACCCAACAGGTAACCAATCTCAATCGAACCATCGAACAAAAGCCTAAATGGAAACATACCTGAGCAAATCGAATACTCAAATTCGCCCAAGGCGAACGTGAATCTTCGTTTGAAAACCCTAAAGTGCAGATCTAGAAATCGGAAAAATTGAGACGGGTTTTGTCATATTACAGCCTTTAAGAAACAAATCAGACCCCAATGCAATAACCCAATCAAATTTGGAGATGATGAACTTGAAGATGGCAACCATTTTGATTTTTTGAGATGATGAATTGGAGCTAGCAACCAAAGCAACTCGAATCGTCTAGTTTGGAAATATATTGTTAAAATTATTAATACTATTACATTAATTAAGGTAGTTGAATCATCAATGCAATCCATAAATTGATTTTGAAATATGTGGAGTAATCAATATTGTTATATTACAGATAATTATTTAATTTAAACACTAATTTTATTTTGAATTATTTTTAAGGTAGAAACTCCATTTCACTCGCCATGTCATTCGCCATGTCAACAAAACTGGTGCCACATCAGAATGACCTGCTCCACGTCATCAAGTAACCCGCTATAACAGGTTAGATACATTAAATGGTAAGTTTTGTAAACTTTGGTACATCAAACGGTAAGTTTGAAAGTCCAGTACATACAATAGCAAAAGGTGTATAGTTGGATACACTTTTATGAACTAAACCCCAAATTTAATGACCGTAGCTGCCGGCGATGAGGGTGTGATACTGGAAAGTTGATGCCGATCATTTACAATGGAGGGAAACCAACAAGGGATGATGGGCTGGAGATAGTTTATATAATTTTTGTTTATGAATAATCAGTGTTAAGAACAATTAGTGTTTATGAATCATGTGTTTAGTTATTTTTGTTTATACCTAATAAGTATAACTAGTTGAATGACACTTCTACGTATAAGGTTAGTCTTAAAAAACCTAAACATTTAACATGTATTAAAACATAAATACTATTTTTAAAATAATTTAAAATAAAGAGAATCATATTCTTAGAAAAAAACTAATAAAACAATATATATATCGCACGTTCGAAGCAAACTGAATTAACACGAGTTTTCATATTTTAGTAGTATTTCTTTGTATACTATATTCATACTTTTATTTGTTAGGTTACTATTATCGTCACAAAAATAAAACATTGGGGGAATTAAGTATATTTGGTGTGTAATGATTCTTAAAAATAATATGAAAATTACCTTCACATAATTATCTGGACTGAAATGCGATATATTCATAGTGTTTAATATTTATACCATGTAATCACTTATATATTCAACCTCTTCATTTGTTTAAATAAAATTACTCTCTCTTAAAAATAATTTTAATAAAAAGATGTTTATTGATATCATGTAATCATTTATATGTTCAATATCTTCATCCGTTAGATGTCATATGATCACGGTTAGTTATGATTGTTTTTATCGATATATAATTATAAAAAATTGTATATAAAAAACGAGAGTCGAACATCTAATCATAAATTATTCATGCTTCTTAATTTTAAAATCTTAAGGATTATTTCAAAATATAAATTAACCATAATTTCTCATTGTTATTACATAAAACCCAAAATATAAATTATAACGAACACATAAATCGCCACATTAACTCATAATAACATTGTCTCATAATTCGGATGTCTTACTCATAACATACTTTTTTTGACATACGAAGCTCTGGCCGGTTAAACACTTGCAAATAATGTTTTTATTAAAATCATCACAGTTTAATCAATATTTTATTATGAAATCATTGACATTAAAAAACAGATTGAGAGTTTAACGTTGTATAATTTTGTCAATAAAAAAAATTAATTTAGGATTCACAAACATAAACTATCTCATAAAAAGGTGTTATACCTTACTGATCTATTGTAGATATAGATTAAATTCATATACTCTAAGTAAAAATACTCATAGAAAAGGATTACTTATTTAGTGATTCATAACATAGAGATTAACCATAAGTATGTTTACTATTTTAGAGTTTTATAAAGAAGATAAGCATATATATATATATATATATATATATATATATATATATGCAAAAGTTTAAACGAGAACTGTTTCTCATACGAGAACTACGAAGAACCAATCTCAGCCGTCCAATTCCCCCTCCTTTAATGTCATTGTCCACCCATGAATTCCTCACATGCACCCTGCCACACTTGATCTCCTCCACGCTCTCCATCCATGAACTTCTCATATCCAAGGAACGGCTGAGATTGGTTCTCGTAGTTCTGGTATGAAAAACAGTTCTCGTTTGAACCTTCCCATATATATATATATATACATATATATATATATATATATATATATATATATATATATATATATATATATATATATATATTCCCATTTAGAACAGATTAAGGGCGTGCTTGGTTGGGGGTTTTAAGGGGTAGGGAATTGGAATGGTAATTATTAATATTGGTTCGTAAGGTGGAATATAATCATTGATTATCCATTTATGGGTAATGAACTATTCCCCAGTAAATAGGGGGTAATGAATTCAGGGTAATGGATTCAAGTATGTGTGTCTCTCCACGCACCATCACCACTACCTCACTAACCACCACTTATATTGTAACATTGTACTTTGAAATTAACATAAAACTGCGTGCGGAAGCTAATTACATATAATTACATTAAACCAAAAGATAAATACAAATTTTTGACTGATTGTCATTTACAAAAATGCCACTACAGTGTTATATACAAAACATGTAACACCCGGTTTCACGAGCTTAAAATCAGCAATAATTTAAAACTTTTTAAGTATACTTATCAAAATGTGCAGCAGAAACTAAACACTAATTATAAAATATAAAGTGTTATATCCAACTTGGCGATTATAAACAAGAAAAGCCAAGAAACAAAACAAACCGGTATTACCGTACTACTAACCGACCATCGGATCACAAGATATAAAGTATAACAAGGTAGTGTTCCCGGAAAGCAACTATAAGTACCAATAAGGACCCGCCTCACCAGGTTGCCTAAAATCTTTTCCTGTAAAAGGGTAAAACATGAACCGGTTAGCTACACTAGCTAGTGAGTACAGGTTGCACATAAATATCAATAAGCATGCTATCACAACACAGGAAAAGCACACAAGGCTATCTTATCACATCGTGGAGTGCCAACATATCAGAGGGAGTCATATCTCGCGGGGTTGCAAATCCCGCTCAACGAATCCAACTGAGAAATCAGCGACACCAATCCATGCTGGTGGGGAAACAAAAAGCAACCCCCTAAGCACGTTGCGGAGCCACCTGGGCTCAATTAGGCCTTAGTTACAAACCAAGACCCCACTGTTTGTCAAGGAACGGCGGTCCTGCAGAACCTACGACCCAGCGTGCACCACCGAGTCACCGTTGATCCCGAATAACCAGCCATCTAGGCCCTCAAGGGATCCAGCCGCAATATAGGCAGCTAACCTCAACCGAGTTGGAAACTATAAGCAGTTTCCCGAGTGTCTAGACATAAGTACACAAACAATAAGTGATCCAATCAGGATCCAATAACATGCGCGCATAATAGTCACAGCAAATACTGTTCATACTAGTGAACAGAACATGCGAGTATAACTTAATCATAACATATACTTACCCCATGATTCACGTTACATACTTTTAGTCACTGTCAATATAACACTGTAGCATGGCATATCACGTTATCACATACCTTAAGCACACACAAGTGGGAACACCAATTGCACATTAAAAACACACAGTGGTTAGCACTACTTACTGAGCCTCATGGGAAACCGGTACTCACCTCGATATCACCAGAGGCAGATATGGATCCAGGAATCCCAAGAACACACAGAGTCGTCCGAATCACCTAACACACTAGGTTCAGACTTAGTTATCACCTACACATAGCACACATAGGTTAGAACACAAGCTACATAAGCTGTCAACATAAAACAGCTTACTACGGCCGCAGTGCTCATGTCCTACGGCCGTAGGACACGTAACAAAACCCCACTACGGCCGTAGGGTCCAACCACTACGCCCGCAGAGTTTCTTTTCAATAAAACATGCACTATGGCCGTAGGAATCTATTCCTACACCCGTAGTGGCTATTCTTTGGTGAACTACGACCGTAGGTTACGTACCTACGCCCGTAGTCCTTATTTCATCGTCCGTAGACGGTAATCCACACAAAAACACATCCTACGGCCGCAGTAACCCTGCCTACGGCCGTAGTATACACACAAGGCCTCCTACGGCCGTAGGAAATACCTCCTACGCCCGTAGGAAATACCTGCACATCAGTTCTTCTTCCCTGTTTCGCACAGTTGCTGTCAACCGCGATTTTTAACACCAAAACTCGATTGAAACCAAATTCAATCATTTGTACATGTTGCTTGACACCCTTAAACACTTACTAACACACTTGGACACAATAACTACACTTGGAACACAATCATACACCACAAAATGGTGTATTCTCACCAAGAACACAAAACTAGGTTTAAACCTTGAAAGTACTTACAAATCCGAAGAAGAAGCAATTGTTTTACTACGTGAATCAGCTGTAGACTCCTTTGCAACAGATTGACACTTTGATCTTTCTCCAAAAACTTGAGAGCAAAAGGTGTGTGTGTGAAACCTTACATGTACGTATGTTTGTGTCTTTGTTTGACTCAAGAGAGTCAAATACAAACTCCACCGCCTTTGGGTGGTGAAATTACACAAATGGGGTATTTTGTTCCCCTTGTTAACTTACAACTTAACACACACCATCTCGTTTTAATCAACGAGGATATTTACGGAATCATTACGCAAAACCGTATAACACGACATCACTTTTATACATTAACTCTAACTTTTATATAACACCTCACATATCCCCTTTAACTAACTAAAACATAAAACAATCATTAAAATACTTATTTAAGGTCAAGGTACAATCCCCTGAGCAAGAAGTACAACTAGGTACTACTAGGCCCATTTTGAGGATGTTACAAATATACCCTCCTTAAAGAGGATTCCGTCTTCGGAATCCACCTTCGATCACATACATGGTTACATGCCACCACAATTATCCTACACTGAGCCGCAACCACAATTAATACAAAAGTTACAAACACCAAAACTATATTTATTCCAACTAAACGCAACATTTCTGTACACACAACACACACATTACACTTACACGCGTTTCACTTAAACCACATGACACTTTCTACAACCGTCTGAGGACCTACATAACACTTCCAACTAATTAGGACACTCCGAAGAGTCGTGCCCGTACTGGCTACACTTGTAACAGAACTTACCCAAACATTCTTTGGCATAATGTCCTGGGAGTCCACATTTTTAACACACTCTGTCTTGGTACTTGCACTCCCCGGCATGGTTCTTTCCGCAAGTCTCACACGTAACTCGACGTCTAGACCCTCCGGCCTCAGCCTGAGTTTTCGTCTTTTGGCCCTCTTCATTTCGTTCCTCTTTCATTGTACGAAATTCTTCTCGTACCGCTTCTCTCATCTCGCCCTTCATTTCCTCTTTCACCTCATTTCTTATGCCCGCTATAATGGGAGGCATATTTTTCTTAAAACACTTATCGAATTGATCAGTCATCACTTCTCGGAGGTGTTGCGTAGGTATGGCTCCACGTCTACTTCCATATACAGAGATATGATCTTGAAGTTCGCCTATAGCAGTCAGATCCAAAGCCTCCTCACGGGTTTCCTCATTCTCAGCTTGCTGATTTATGTTTTTATTCATATCTCTGCAACAAAAGAACTCTTAATTAATACAAATACAACTTCACTTTACACATACTTTCTTAACAAACCGTTTAAGTTTCACTCGTTAGTATTCTAACTATATCTTCACACCATTTATTTGGATTTATTGATTACTTCATTAGCTTATCTTTTACACTTTAAACAACAAGCTTATACAACTACCACTCTCTTACTATATTTCACGGACTAAAGCGAATATCTCATATAATCTCGTCAGTATCAATAATAACCTCAAAAACATAATTAACAACTATTACTGCTTGGTATCAATAAACCTTACTTTACACGAGTCAGTACACACAGAACGGACACTCACAACCTTTTACAAAACCTCTCATTTACAACATTACAAACAAAATCTCTGACTCGTAAACTTACTAACACAGTTACAACAAAACTACTAAAGAAAACACTTATAACGATCCTTCCTTTCCTGCTGGCTTTCTATGTTATCACTGAGGACGCCTTTCAGTTGTCACCGGGAGCATTTTTGTTCTTTGACCAGAGGAAGATTCGTCTACTCTCTTGCCTCGTCTTGCAGTACAATCCATAATCTTATGCCCCGGCTTAAGACATTTAAAACACACACTTTCTTCGAACTCGCACTCATCTCCCACATGCCCCATACGTCCACATCCCATACATCTGGTAGTAGCTTCTGTACATTCTCCGGTGTGATAAGTGCGACATTTACAACACCAAGGACTATTAGACCTCGGCCATTTTGAGGAATCAACTTTCTTTACCGCAGAGGATTGTCCTTCTAAGGAAACAAACAGCGGTAATTTTCTCTTCTTACTCTTATTCGCTTGATCCCTTTCATAGCGAAGAAATTCTCCTTCTATCTGCAGTGCTATCTGAAATGCTTGTTTCAAGCTTGTAGCGGTTTTAACGCAAACACGATGTCCGATCGGCAATAGGCTTGCAAACTTCTGTATCTTAGAGTTTTCATCAGGTAGCAACCTCAGGAGAAACTCTATTTTATCTTTAAAAACTTTAATCAAGTCTCTCATGGATGGTCTTCCTTTTTGGAGCTTATTAAGTTCCTGCTCTACGTACTCTTCATTGAATTCAGTGCAATACTTGTTCATTAGCTTCTCTCGAAATTGTTCCCAAGTCACTGCATCTAACACTTTCTTACCGACCGAAACTTCCACAGCGTTCCGCCATGAAGCAGCACCATCTTTCAAAATGTGTATTGCGTAATCCGTACGATATTCCGGTGCAGTAACACAAAACTCAAAAATCTCCTCCAACTCTCGAAGCCATCGAGTAGCAACAGAAGGGTCGTCACTACCGCTAAAACTAGGAGGTTTACATAAAAGAAATTCTTGGAAAACGTTATACTTATCATCTCTACTCTTAATCGAATGAGACAACATTTCTTTGGTCAGCCGCAACTCCTCTTCTAAATGTCGGACATAAGTCTCTCGCTCTTGCTCACGCTTCAAGTCCTCGGAGTAGTAGCGAAAAACCTCTTCTCCTACTTCAAGGCGAAGACGAGCCATTCTATCTCCCGCTAGTACAACGTCTTGCTCAACACTATTTCGCTGCTCCGACATTGTAGTCTATTACGGGTAAAGAAAGAACTATATGAAGCGCGACTCACTTTCGAACTATTAACACTACAAGTTAATTCACAACACACAGTAATCACATAACACTCACACTCAACCCCAATCATCCCGCAAGGAACACCTAACGATGGTCGGGACCGAGTTTGAGATCGAATACTTTTACAAGTGTTCGATTCCCTCAAACTTAGGCTCTGATACCTAATTGTAACACCCGGTTTCACGAGCTTAAAATCAGCAATAATTTAAAACTTTTTAAGTATACTTATCAAAATGTGCAGTAGAAACTAAACACTAATTATAAAATATAAAGTGTTATATCCAACTTGGCGATTATAAACATGAAAAGCCAAGTAACAAAACAAACCGGTATTACCGTACTACTAACCGACCATCGGATCACAAGATATAAAGTATAACAAGGTAGTGTTCCCGGAAAGCAACTATAAGTACCAATAAGGACCCGCCTCACCAGGCTGCCTAAAATCTTTTCCTGTAAAAGGGTAAAACATGAACCGGTTAGCTACACTAGCTAGTGAGTACAGGTTGCACATAAGTATCAATAAGCATGCTATCACAACACAGGAAAAGCACACAAGGCTATCCTATCACATCGTGGAGTGCCAACATATTATAGGGAGTCATATCTCGCGGGGTTGCAAATCCCGCTCAACGAATCCAACTGAGAAATCAGCGACACCAATCCATGCTGGTGGGGAAACAAAAAGCAACCCCCTGAGCACGTTGCGGAGCCACCTGGCTCAATTAGGCCTTAGTTACAAACCAATACCCCACTGTTTGTCAAGGAATGGCGGTCCTGCAGAACCTACGACCCAGCGTGCACCACCGAGTCACCGTTGATCCCGAATAACCAGCCATCTAGGCCCTCAAGGGATCCAGCCGCAATATAGGCAGCTAACCTCAACCGAGTTGGAAACTATAAGCAGTTTCCCGAGTGTCTAGACATAAGTACACAAACAATAAGTGATCCAATCAGGATCCAATAACATGCGCGCATAATAGTCACAGCAAATACTGTTCATACTAGTGAACAGAACATGCGAGTATAACTTAATCATAACATATACTTACCCCATGATTCACGTTACATACTTTTAGTCACTGTCAATATAACACTGTAGCATGGCATATCACGTTATCACATACCTTAAGCACACACAAGTGGGAACACCAATTGCACATTAAAAACACACAGTGGTTAGCACTACTTACTGAGCCTCATGGGAAACCGGTACTCACCTCGATATCACCAGAGGCAGATATGGATCCAGGAATCCCAAGAACACACAGAGTCGTCCGAATCACCTAACACACTAGGTTCAGACTTAGTTATCACCTACACATAGCACACATAGGTTAGAACACAAGCTACATAAGCTGTCAACATAAAACAGCTTACTACGGCCGCAGTGCACATGTCCTACGGCCGTAGGACACGTAACAAAACCCCACTACGGCCGTAGGGTCCAACCACTACGCCCGCAGAGTTTCTTTTCAAGAAAACATGCACTATGGCCGTAGGAATCTATTCCTACACCCGTAGTGGCTATTCTTTGGTGAACTACGACCGTAGGTTACGTACCTACGCCCGTAGTCCTTATTTCATCGTCCGTAGACGGTAATCCACACAAAAACACATCCTACGGCCGTAGTATACACACAAGGCATCCTACGGCCGTAGGAAATACCTCCTACGCCCGTAGGAAATACCTGCACATCAGTTCTTCTTCCCTGTTTCGCACAGTTGCTGTCAACCGCGATTTTTAACACCAAAACTCGATTGAAACCAAATTCAATCATTTGTACATGTTGCTTGACACCCTTAAACACTTACTAACACACTTGGACACAATAACAACACTTGGAACACAATCATACACCACAAAATGGTGTATTCTCACCAAGAACACAAAACTAGGTTTAAACCTTGAAAGTACTTACAAATCCGAAGAAGAAGCAATTGTTTTACTACGTGAATCAGCTGTAGACTCCTTTGCAACAGATTGACACTTTGATCTTTCTCCAAAAACTTGAGAGCAAAAGGTGTGTGTGTGAAACCTTACATGTATGTATGTTTGTGTCTTTGTTTGACTCAAGAGAGTCAAATACAAACTCCACCGCCTTTGGGTGGTGAAATTACACAAATGGGGTATTTTGTTCCCCTTGTTAACTTACAACTTAACACACACCATCTCGTTTTAATCAACGAGGATATTTACGGAATCATTACGCGAAACCGTATAACCCGACATCACTTTTATACATTAACTCTAACTTTTATATAACACCTCACATATCCCCTTTAACTAACTAAAACATAAAACAATCATTAAAATACTTATTTAAGGTCAAGGTACAATCCCCTGAGCAAGAAGTATAACTAGGTACTACTAGGCCCATTTTGAGGATGTTACAAAACAGGCTCTAATCAAAAACATTTTGACATCATCGTGAACCTCTTATCATATTTAAAGTTGTCGGGTTACCAATCCCTTCTAACGATCGTTGCCGGACCATTAGGCCCAAACTACATTTAAACTTTTACGTCCATATTCAAGTCCAAAAGCATCTTTCGGATTCGAAGGCTTAGCCTCTTCGAATTTGAATCCTCCATCTAAATCGAATTTTTTAATCTTTAAACATATGTCAAATTCTCGGAAATTACGTAAATCTAATTTTCTTACCAAGTAGCCAAATTAGGATGTTTGCCAAAAGTCTATTTTTCATCAAGTAGCACATTAGGATGTTTGCTAAAAGTCTAATTTTCATCAAGTAGCAAATTAGGATGTTTGCCAAAAGTATAGTTTTCATCAAGTAGTAAATTAGGATGTTTGCCAAAAGTCTAATTTTCATCAATGCATGAATGTCGAATATTTGTACATGGGCCAAATGTCGAAATTTCACAATAGGTATGAATGTCGAATTTTTGTACATGGGCCAAATGTCGAATTTTCACAACAGGTGTCATCTTCCTTATTGGGCTCGAAGAATAGTACCCCCAAACACCATTTTTTAAAATCACAATCTCTTAAAACTTAACCATTTGCAATTCTTTTTGGATCAAAATGTTTCTCCACCTTTATAAATCATTCCTTATAAATTTGGTAACAATTAAACAAGATTTAGGCCTTCAAATCTCAATTCTTCTTCTAGTTTTCAAACTACCAAAACCTACTAAAACTCAACAAAAAATCAGATCCTAACCTCACTAAATCATGCTAAACTCATCTAAAAAAAATACATAAAAATGTTCATGGAGTTACAAGAAACATTACCTGATGATTTATTCTCAATTTCCTTGCAAGAATGAAGATCAAAGTGAGGTTTTCTTGCTTCTATCTTCTTAGCTCAAGAACTCCAAAATCCTCCTCTCTGCTTTCTTAATGTAACAGTAACAACAAGCAAGACCTAATTGCCTATATATATATATATATATATATATATATATATATATATATATATAGGGAAGAGTTCATGCGAGAACCGTTGTTAGTGCGAGAACCGCGAGAACCAATCTCAGCCGTTCCTTGGATATTGGAAGTATCATGGATGGAGAGCGTGGGAGGGATAGGGTGTGGCAGGGTGCATGTGAGGAATTCATGGGTGGGCAATGACATTGAAGGAGGGAGAATTGAACGGCTTAGATTGGTTCTCGCGGTTCTTGCGCTAACAACGGTTCTCGCATGAACTTTTGTCTATATATATTACAACTCTTTAGGCTTAAGTCTACTAGCCATTAAATTAGCCCATCAAATTCTATTCTTAACAACATGGGCTCTAAGCCCCTTACATCTTTTTTCCTAAAATAATAATAACACAAGCCCAAGAATTCATTTTTTATACATGTTTTAACTCTAAGCTCAATCATCTACATTAAATAAAGCCATCACTTAAGATATATATATATATATATATATATATATATATATATATATATAACCCAAGTCCAAAACTAAAACCATCATATTAATAGTTCTACGAGACGTGCCAATAAATATAATTCCCAATATTATCACTCTTACGTAATAAATACTAAAAATCGTCGATACCATTTGTGTAACACCCAAGTAACTAGTATTATTATTATTATTATTATTATTAAAATATATGTTTTCATATATTATTACTATTATTAATATTGGTTTACTAAGGATTATTAGTTAGAGATTAAAGTGTCATTTCTATTAATAAATTGAGGGACTAATTGTGTCAAGTTCTAACTTAGTATTTGATAAGATGAGGAAGTAAATAATAGATTCATGAAACCTAAGGGACTAGATGTGTCAAATGATCAAATATTGCATAAAAAAGGGTTAGGTGAAGACTAAAGTCAAATACATCAGATAAGTGAAGTGTGTGTGTGTGCGTGGTGTGTCTTGGCAAAAAAGAGAAAGAGAATGAGAAAGAAAAACAAGGCTAGGAAGTCATCGAATTGAAGAAATTTATAGTAATCAATTGTCTAGATTGTTAATCTAAACTTCAAGGTATGGATCTTCTAACTAAATAAATGATTTCTTGAAGAAATTAAGGGTTAGGTTAAGATATGTTCTTGAAACTTATTTCTTTTAATTAGTAGGTATTTGAGTCAAGGTTTCAATGATTTATGATCTGATTTTAGTCAAATGCTTGCTGAAATTTTGAGACGTCAGTTTACATTTTGATTAAGGTTGTGATAATGAGTTTAGATTCTTGAAATTATGAAATTGATCATGGCGTGATCAATTAATATGATTATTCAGTGTTTTGGTTATGTTGAGCCCTTATAAAACTGATTGGAGGGGTAGGAATCACTGGAAATACGTATTGATATTGTTGTGGTAAAGAGTTCTCTGGTCGAACTAATGCTGTCTGCATGCGAAATACGGGCCGGGTAGGATAGAACTCTACATGGGAAGTGTAGCCGTATTAGAGACCATGTACAATAAGTTCAGGTCAATGATCAATGTAATATTTCATTTCCACAGGTATTAACTGAGGATTTAATTTTGTGATTACTACTGTTGAGAAAGACTGTAATTGGTGAATTATGTCGAGCAGGTGAGTCATACGACCCATTCTAACTTATCTGAAAAATGTGCGAATATATGACTATTTATATAATTATCTTGGGTGGCAATACTTGTGTTAGCATGGGTGGCAACTATTTATAATTAGCCTGGGTGACAACTATCTGTATATAGCTTGGGTGGCAATATCTGTATATAGCCTGGGTGGCAAATAGTAGCCTGTGTGGCATTCATGTGTGATTGTTGATCAATGATTTGTACATTTTCTGCATAAGTGGTGGGGCATGTATGTACTCACTAAGCTTTATAGCTTACTTGTTGATTACTTATTTTCAGGTAATCCGGTTCTTCTGGGAAGGATAAGGGCAAACAACCAGCTTGAGCCGACAGTGAAATGCTTCCTTAACTACTATTTTGTAGAAAACGTGTTTTCCATGTGTATCTGGTGTTTAACTATAATTAATAGTCAATGAACTCAAACATTCACCACTTTTGTATATTTTGTTATGTATATGGAAAACAAACTTTATTTAGTAAACAAAAAAAATTGGATGTTACAATTTGTTGAATATCACAGCAACATACACAGAATTAGGATCAAGATATGATTCAAGAACAAACCAATAAATGAATTCTTGATTATGAACAACCGTTACAAGCTTCAGGCGAAAATACAAAATAACACGAAAATAATAATTTCCTCACTGTATGAATGAACTCTCATTTACAAATGAATGATACATGAATTTGTTACATCAGATGCTACATGTATTTTACACCTTACAACTAAGTAAATACACATAACTTAACATGATCTAAAATTACAACCAAATCGGCCATATTTGTAATCTACTCTAAAAAGTATGATTCAATTTACGTGATTCAGATTTCATATTCGTTGTTAATAAAACAAATTAACAAAGAATTGGAAGTAGTGACAAAAAATTGGATTTATCATGTAGGCCATGTATGTTTTGGATTTTAAAGGGTCATAATCAATATATAATAGAAATTAAAGGGTGGGTAGTATTCATCCTTCGCTAGTTGTTAATCACTACATTCTTAAGCAAATTAAATATATCAACTAAAGCAAACGATGGCATCTGCCACCGTCTCCCACCGCCATGCCTCTGCCGTCCCTCTTAACACCTACTCCGTTCAACAACCACGAGCCACCGCTCAAAGACTTCACGCCGTCTTCCACTTGACAGGCATATTAGCCATCTTGTACTACAGATTCACCACCCTGATCCACGGTGACCACGTACCCACCCTACCATGGTCTCTGGTCACCGCCGCCGAGGTCATCTTCTCCGTCATATGGCTCCTAACACAAGCCTTCCGGTGGCGGCCCGTCGCTCGAACAGTCTCCCTTCAGAACCTCCCTGATGATGAAGATGATAAGTTGCCTAAAGTTGATGTGTTCATATGCACTGCGGACCCTAGTAAGGAACCGACGTTGGAGGTGATGAATACAGTTTTGTCCGCTATGGGACTTGAATACCCACCAGATAAACTGGCGGTGTATCTGTCAGATGACGGTGGTGCACCGTCAACACTTTATGCTATGAAGGAAGCGTGTTCGTTTGCAAAGATTTGGTTGCCGTTTTGCAGGAAATATGGAATCAAAAGCAGGTGCCCAGAATGGTTTTTCTCTACATACGGACATGATGAATTGCTTTTTAGAAGTGATGAATTTGAAGCCGATGAAGAGAATATGAAGGTGACTTAATTTTCTTTTATGTATAATCTTTTATCTTGCTTAATTATTGTGTCAGAAAAAATATATAAAAAGAAAAAAATCCAATCGTATTACGTATATGTATGTATGTAGTTAGCTTACGAACGATTCAAAGAGAACGTAGACGGAAGAACCAATGGAGCTTCTGCCATCAACGATCGGCCGGCACGTGTCACGGTATGTTTTTTATGCATTGACTTTAATATATGTAATTTTAAAAAGCTTAAGATCATCTTATGTTTGATTAAACATGATCTATTATGCTTTCTTATAAAAATAAGAGTAAGATTTTTAACGGACTCATTATTAACTTAAAATAAGACACCCACTTTCATATATGTGATAACATGATGATTAATGTTTGACCACAACATGATATAATCTTAACCATTTTAAGAAATATATATGTACATTTACACACGCGCATAACATTTATGTAATATTAAAAAGTTTGCGGATTTACATACGAACAAATAACTTTTTGTTCTATACATAACAATTAAGATTTTTTTTCCATATTAACTTTATCTATGATTCATATCTACAAATATAAGGATATAATAGGTCAGACAATCTTTTTTATTATGTACGATAAATTAAAAAGTTTATGTACACAAATAATCACCCTTTATATACTGTCATAATAGTAAAAAAGCGAAGATAAAATTTGACCATAACAAAGGAGAAAAGAATTTGAGACATTTATTCCATTTAATTGAACTTTGAGATACTTGGCATATATGGTCCTTGATCTTTAGGCCTTTGACAATCTGGAAGACGGTATGTTTGAGATTACGAATGACTAATATTATGTTTCTTCACACTTCGAAGTGACAATTATATAGATTGATTTTTCACATAAAATACAACATAAAAACTAATTCTCTTTATTTTTAAACTTATGTTGATGTTATAAGTAGAAATATAAAGTAGTAACATTTCATAACAAAATATATATATACATATGTATCTAGATATGAAAAAATAATTTTTTTTATTCCTTAAACTTGAAAGCATGCATTTCTATTGTGGAAATATGTCTACAAATGTGTCACTTTAGAATTATTTTTTTACCAAAATTTCATTTCTAATCAATAATTAATTTATGATATATGAAAACACACACACACACATATATATATATATATATAGAGAGTATATTTGTATATGTTTCTTAATGATCCAACTGAAATTCAGATAATACATGACAACCGAAAGAGTGGAAAGAATGGTGATCATGACCAAGCTCAAATGCCTCTCCTTGTCTACCTATCGCGGGAAAAAAGACCATCACTTCCTCATCGTTTCAAAGCCGGAGCACTAAACGCTCTTGTATGATTGATCATCTATAAAACTTGAAGATCCTCACTTTCTTGTATTGGAATAATAAATTAGAAAGCTAATGAATTTGATCATGTGTGCTTGAATTTTTGCAGCTACGTGTTTCAGGAGTTTTGAGCAATGCTCCATACATGCTGGTGCTGGATTGTGACATGTATTGCAATGAACCTGCATCTGTGAAACAAGCAATGTGTTTCCATCTTGATCCAAAGCTCTCTCATTCCCTTGCATTTGTCCAATACCCACAGATTTTCTATAATGTTAGCCAAAACGATATCTATGATGGCCAAGCAAGATCCGCATATAAGGTTACTTGATTAAGATTAACTTTTTTTTTTTTAATTACACACGTACACACCTAATGTTCACTTATGATTTGACTGCTCAACTTAAAGTTGATGGATACCTTAATCTTTGTACCGCTAGTCTTTAAACCCTTCTTTACCGTAGCTAGCTAATGTCATAGGCGGACCTATATATGTACACTTCGGTGGTGGCACTCAATGTTAAAACGTAGTGGAAAATTTTAACGTTCTCAAGCCGGTGTCACCAATCAAGTTTTGGGGTGCCACTAATAAATAATGAAATTTAAGAAAAAAAATGATAAGATATAGTTCAAATTTCTATTTTATACATTTAAAATACATTAGTTTACCTTAAAAATTATAATTAAATTAATAGGGCTTCATACAAATTACTTGTGTTATGTTTTAAATTATTGCCCTAAATTATTAGAACAACAACTGAAACTTCGTTAACTGGAAACCCGAACAATTTTAATTATATTTATTTTTGCCATTAAATGATGCCACAACGAACAAAATTCTAGATCCGTCTCTGCCTAGTGTCCATTTTTCTTGTAGTGTAAAACGGGTAAGGATAGGATGATTAACATACATACATATGTTACTTTTCAGACCAAATATCAAGGGATGGATGGGATTGGCGGTACGGTTTGTGCAGGAACAGGTTATTACTTGAAGAAAAAAGCCTTGTACGGATCTCCCGATCAAAAAGGTATATATAATATATGTGTTGGTCAAATGAATAATTTTGTTTTCTTACAAACATGAGAATAAAACCTTTTATTAAATCAAGAATAGAACTTTTTGTATGACTCACTCTCATGTTTGTAAGAGAACATGATAGTCAATGTTTGACCAAACATGAGAGAATCATAACTCTATAACAATATACATTACTAATACGGGGAATTTGATTTCAAATCCGTTCTTATTGCGGGAACCAATTTAATATACTACTAACCATGAAGTACGTCTGGGTGTACTATTTTTAATGAGTTATTATGAGTCATTAATACGTCATTAATGATCTACTAATGAGTCATTATAGGTGATAATGAATGTGTTATTCCTTAATTACATTAATTATGTTATTAGAATTATTATCCGTAGATTTATTTTAGCGCTTCTCGCAATAAGAACATTTCTCAAATAAACACCCCTTTGTATGTGTTAGTTAATTACTAACAACACTAGCTTGAACCTAAACCTGCCATGATCAGATGAACATCTTCAGCATGATCAGGAGAAGAGGTTTGGTAAGTCTATGAAGTTCATAGAATCATTAAGAGATATGGAGAACGAAGAGAATACACAAGTAAACCGATCCATCACCGCCATTCTGGAAGAGACCAAGAAGCTTGCTTCTTGCGCGTACGAAGATAACACCGAATGGGGAAAAGAAATTGGTTACTCGTATGATTCGTTGCTCGAAAGCAGTTTCACAGGTTACTTGCTACACACAAGAGGATGGAAATCTGTATATCTGTATCCAAACAGACCATGTTTCTTGGGTTGCACCACAATCGACATGAAAGACGCCATGGTTCAGCTCATGAAATGGTCATCTGGTTTACTTCAGGTTGGTCTATCAAGGTTCAACCCTCTCTTCTACACGGCCTCTAGAATGACAATCCTTCAACGCATGTCTTATGCCTACTTCATGTATACCCCGTTTTTGTCAATTGCATTTCTGCTCTACGGAACCATCCCGCAATTGTGTCTTCTTAATGGCGTCTCGTTGTTCCCCACGGTACGTAATATAAACCGCTACCAAATCATACAAACTCGTTATCATATAGGAGGTGATTTGTACATAAAACTAATTTTCAATACATAAAGTACAATTATGATTTTTATGTCACTACTACCAAGTACGAATTGAACCCACTATCTATTTTAACATCTACGTACATGCATGGTTAAAGGTATTATGGTCCAAACAAACACTTTTTAATGTGTAAGATAAATTAGTGTTATGCACAAATCATTTTCTTTTATCATATGATAAACCCTAATGTATATTGGTTATACATGACTCATCATGTTCTCTCACAAACATCAGAGTAGCTAGGTCCTTTATTTTAAATCAAATATGGGTCTCTTTGTAGGTTTCATTCTCATAATTATAAGAGAACATGGTGATCATTTTTTACCGGAACATGAAAGAATCATAACCCAATGTATATACATTTCTATAGCAGTTTACTGCCATTGTATATAACTAACTAAAACTTGCAATTGAGATGATTCCAGGCTTCAAGTCCATGGTTTAAAGTGTTTGCAGCGGTGTATGTATCATCGGTTATGCAACATTTGTACGAAGTGCTATCAAGTGATGGATCGGTGGTGACTTGGTGGAACGAACAAAGGATCTATTTGATAAAATGTGTGAGCGCCTTATTGTTCGGTTGTGTTGACGTGATGATGAAGTCACTAGGCGTGGTGAAGGCTAACTTTAGATTGACAAACAAAGTGGTAGATCGTGAGAAGCTCCGAAAATACGAGAATGGAACGTTTGATTTGGAAGGTGCAAAGATGTTTATGATACCATTGACGTGCATGGTGTTGTTGAACGTGATATGTTTTGTTGGTGGCGTGAAGCAAGTGATAAATAATAACAATCTTGACGAGATGTTTGCTCAGGTTTTCATGTCGTGGTCAACTCTACTATTCAGTTATCCCATCCTCAAGAGCCTCGTACCAAACAAGACCAAATCTAAAAAGATCAAAACTTGAATATCGAACGACGTATAGTTCTTGCAAGCATATATATCCAGATTTTTATCATGCATATATGTGTGTTTGGTTTGATCTCTAGCCAAAAAAAAAAAAAAAAAATCAAAAAACAAGAAAGCCAAACGTTTGACAATAACGAGAATCAACGTAGTACGTACGTACACAATATGTATGATGAAATAATAGTACTACTAGCTCTTGTATGCATGTACTATGTGCTAATTATAATACATGCGATTTCATATTACGATGTATATTGTCTTTTTGTACTTTTTGAAAAAAAAATATATATTATATATATTACGACAAAATAAAAAATTAATTATATTATGAAGGAGGCACTTCCAATTTTGTTTTTTGTCTTTACTGAAAATCATGACAACTTTGGTTTGATAATATCTATGTTCTATATGTTAATACTATGTTAACAAGAACCTTAGCTATACATTTATAGGTATTAAATTAACACTAACCATTGCGAGACCCACGCAGAGCACCGGAAGCCTACACCGAGCACCATTCTTAAGTGGGTTTCAGCTTTGACTTTATACTCTATAGCTAAATCCAAGCCATCAAATCAACAATCTCCACCTTGACTTAAAATTTCTCGAACCGTCAAAGGTTTCATCAGCCTCTCTCAGTCGTCTCCTTCCTACTAGATGCCCCGAAGGTAGTTTCAGCTCATGCGAATATTCACCAAGTCTAAGTAATGCTTGAACTTCTCTACAGGTAACGTCTTTATTAACATATCTGCTGGGTTATGCTCGGTAGCTATCTTCCAGATTGAAAACTTGTCTTCCTCGAGAACAACACGGATGAAATTATGCCTCACATGAATGTGTTTCGTCCTCTCATCAATGTGTTTCGTCCTCTCGTGATATACCGTATTCTTAGCCAGACTTATAAGGCACTCTGACAATCACGGAACAACACTGGTTTCTCCAACTTCAGACCAAGACTCTACACAAGACCATACAACCAAATACACTCTTTGATTCTTTCAATCATCGACATGTATTCCGCCTCGGTTGTCGACAAGGCAACGTAGATAATAGGTAGCCTTCCATGGACGACACATACGAACAAAGTGAAGATGAAACAAGTCAAAGTTCTTCGTTTAACCAGGTCACCACCATAGTCACCATCTCCACAGCCTATCAAACCATCACCCTGCTTTGTAGCATCATGGACAAGTTTTCTACATTAAGAAGCGGAATTTCTAAGTACAATAAAAGGTGGCACCTAAATGTCTAACACATAGAAAAAGCTACTCTAAAACAACAAATGTTTAAGATGT
Organism: Pulicaria dysenterica; assembly: GCA_947179395.2. NCBI lineage: Eukaryota > Viridiplantae > Streptophyta > Magnoliopsida > Asterales > Asteraceae > Pulicaria > Pulicaria dysenterica. Next base: position 1,440,580 of record OX359294.1, read on the forward strand.
CCAACACATGGACAAGTTTTCTACACTAAGCTAACTCTAAAACTTGTTCTTACTTATGTTCTTCAAGTGTTTTCGGTGAGTGTAGTTCTTCAAGTGTCTTGAAACTTTAAACTTCCCTTTCCATGTTTGTACTTTAAACAACAGTCATGCTTCTTTAGATTTGACTTTACCAAAGATGGAGTTGTCAGCCATACTTTAGTTGTTGTTCAGATCTTCGGGATCTTCTCTTCGAAAGTATCTTTCTCCTTTTCTAGAGAATAAGATTCTCATAGTTGATTCAAAAAGTGATATTAGTATTACAAGATGAAGATCCAAGGCATAATAGAATAACCCATGTTCTACCTTTTGACTTAAGAACGAATAAAAAAGAAAATAAAGTAAATAGTACATTGAAAATGCAAAAATCTCGACTCAGTTAATCAAAATGTACTAAACTACCAAAATGGATTGGCTCAGCCTCAGTGTTGGTTGCGCAGCAGATCACTTAGAGTCTTAGCTGATAATAGATGCTCAGCTGATCATATAATGATTAGCTATATATGATCAGCTGATCAACAGTTAGACTAAAAAAGGGTATAAGCTAATCAACCTAGATGATCAATTATTCAGAGTTGTTCAACTAATCATTCAAAGTGATAAGTTTATCAAAAATAGACTAAGTGTTGAAAGGATTACTTAGCTAATAGAATTGGAGGCACAACTGATCACTTGGTTGCTCAGCTGATCCATCTGGTTGCTCAGCTGATCAATGTGGTTGCTCGTCTTCTACACTTGTCTTTTCCTCAACTGATCTAGATGTTGTCTTCAACTGATATTCAATACTTAGCAGGTTTTCAACTGAAACTTAATACTTAGCATTATTAAGTTAGAATTCAAACAACACATGTTCAAATTCATTCCAAGTCTTACTGAATGTGTGGTTTTGTTATCATCAAATTCTATGTATATCAATAGACGGATTTAGTTATTGGGATGAATGATTATCTCCCCAACATAAATAATAAAATCTATTATTATTTATTTTCCTAAATTAATTTATTCAATAAATTCAAATCCTCAATTATACCTAAATTTGTTTATCAAATATAAGCATTATATGTATGTTCGCATTGTGACCATTGAGTATTCTATGACATTAAATGTCACCTCACAGTATAGTTGGCATACCTTACACTACAAAATTTCGTCTTCATCCATGGTCGCAAATCTATAAGGACCTCCACACAAGACACCACACATTAACTACTAAAGTTAAACCACCAAATTGATGTTTGTGTTCTAAGTCCAAATTTGCAAATGTTGGAGGTAACTATTGGTGTTGTGGTGGAACGATAACAATAATTAAAGATGTTATACGAATCGATGATAGGGTTTATGCTTTGAACGATGCTATGTGATATAAGATGGTAATGGGTGACAAATAGGGGAGATGGGGTTGACGAACAATGATGGAGACTATGGGAGTGGGATGAGTAATCGGAGGCATCTTGACTATTAGTGTTGTGGTGTAACGACAAGAAAAGTTGAAGACTTTCACCAAGATCTTGACTATAATAATAAAATAATATCTAAGATATAATATATGATTATATTTTATTATATTCATTATTATTAATTAATATTAACTAGCTAAAGACCCGTGTATAAACACGGGGATAATTAAAATAAATTTAAAAATTATATGGTATTAAAAAAATAATATATATAGTAAAATAATTGTGAAACATACATAGAGATATAAAATCCATTAGAAAGTGCTAAATCTATTAGAAATCATAAAATTATACATAGCTTAATCAGATTTTTTATAAAACCTCTTTATAAACAACATTTATCGTTTTTTATTTGTAGAGTTAAGTTCTTATCGCAAATTAGAACTTTTAAAGTATTATTATTCTTTACTTGAAAAACCGCAAAATAATTGACAATAAGTGAAAAAAAAACGTCTTATAATAATAAAATATTAGTTAACGATTGAACAAAATCATAAATAAGTGATATAAAATTACTTAGTTTTGCATATTTTATGTAAGATGAGTATGAAAAAAAGAAAGGAAATTTTATAATACTTGAAAAAAAATATAATCATTCACTGTGTAGCACATGGATAGTTAATGTACATTTTACATATTAAAAAAAATTATAACGGTCTTGATTTTGTTGTCACCGCTAGTGTGTTGGGATAGTTACATATTAAAAAAAGATTTAAGTATGTAAATTTGTCTTTTGTATTGTAGGTGTAATATATATAGTTAAACTTATCCCTTCTTTCTCAATTTTGTTAGACTCTTTTAATATATATATATTAAAGATAAAGATAAAAATTAGAAAAAGTTTTAAAAGTCAAAGATTTCTATTGGTGGGATCACCATTAATTAAGGAAGGATGGTGTCATAATCCTTTTTTTAATAAGTATATAAGATAATAGTAATTTATATTACAAAATGACTTTTTGAGAAGTTGAAATGGTATTAGGTTAAAAGAATTTCGCGGAACTATAACCAAAAAATATTTACAGAGGTGTTTGGTAGCGAGTTTTTTAGGGTAGGGAATGGAAATGGAAATTATTAATATTTATTGTTTAGGTGGAAAATAATCTATCATTACTTATTAATGGGTAATGAACAATTCTTAAGTAAAGGGTAATGAATTCACGGTAATTAATTCAGGTATGACATTTCCGCACCGATCAACATCATCATCGCCGACCACCACCAATATCGCTACCACCCTCTAGCACCACTACGTTTTCCCACGTCGTCGCCGCTGCCACCACCGGACGCAACCACTACACCATCATAATACATAACATAATCACCACCACCACCACTGCTCGCAACCACTACATCATCGTAACTCGCCACACAATCACCACCAACACCGCCATCGCCACCGCCACCGCCACCGCTACTACACGCTACCACCATTATAGATTGTTATTGTTGTACCCGTCACCATTACACTCTACCGTCATAGACCACTACCTCCGTCGCCAAAACCGGCACATACACCTCGTGTCGCCACCTCTAACGACTACCAGAACCGCCCGTCGCAACCACCACATCATTAACTACTACCCGCCACCACTAATTGACATTAACCTCCATCTCAACCAACATCGTCGTCGCCACCACCGACTATCAGCACTAACGATTGTTGTCACCAAATTAACCACTAGCACAAATTACTATTTCCATTAACAGCCATCAACACCACTGACCACCACCACCATCACTACCGACTACTGCCACCGCCATTAACCTGTACATCACACACATACATATATGTATATAAAAATTACCTATATTAACCAAACAATATTAATGGTAATGATAATATTAGAGAACGATAATTGCATTCTTTTGTATTCCCGTGCCCCTGCCATTCTCATTCTCCTCTATTTAACCAAGCACCCTGTCACCTTCTCTGATAGGGCCCAGTAGTTTACGTGTCGGTGGTAAGTATTTGATTATTTTTTTTATTATTTTATCTGATTATTAGAAATAATAATTGAACCACGAGGTAATAGGTGAAAATATAAAATTTAAGTTTTTATGTGTTAAATGAACCATTAGATTTGTTTTTACATAAGTGTCATAAATAATACCTCGTTGGTTGATAATTAATTAAGTCTGACCACTTAATTGATTTACTATGAGTAAGATAGCAGATAAATTGTAGTGTGTTTTAATCAAAAGAAGGCAGGAACCGCCTTATGTTCTTTTTCCCCTGTTGAGACATATCTCCTTCATGTTGTTAGGATCAAACACCACTACCAAGAAATCAATAACTAGAGTAGTCAATAATAATATAGAAAAACGACACATGAATTACTTGGTTCGGCTCAATGAGCCTAATCCACTACCACAACTATAACTTCAAAATTCATATTACAAGAATGGAGACACTTCCTCTCTCAACACTCTCGACTCTCACTGAATTTCTCTCTCAAAGAGTTTCAACACACAAGAAAAGTTTTACATACACTGTCACTTTTCTTCTCTTTTCTCTTCTACACTCATTACATATTATATCTCATGTATATATAAGCACTCAAGATAGCTACCACTCACCTCATTAATGGCAATCATCAGCCACCTTATTAATGGCTAACCATAACCCACTACATCAATATCCAACCATCTACATTAATGGTAACCATCAACTACTACATTAATTATTTGGGTTAATAATCAACAAATCCTCCCTTAACCTAAAATCCTTAATGTAAGTGTCTTTATCCGAGAAATGCACCCTTCTTTCGGTCTTCTTTGCCTTCTTGCCCTCAAAGCAAGTCCTCCCTAACAGCGGTTCGCCATCCAGATAACACAGATTCTTCGAATTTCTCCATCCTCGAAGAACTAGTCTATCTCTCATGCACTTTGCAAGTGTTTCTTCTTCCAACATAATGGTACCCACGGGATGTCAAAACTCCAAGTGAATGTATATTTGCCGACACATCCGGAACATACTTTACATTCAAAGCGGTCTTCACAACTCCATCATGAAGCTTGAAGCGTACACTTCCGACACCTTTAATTTTCATCTTCTCATTGTTACCCACTTTGATATCACCAAACTGCCCGTTCCTGTTAAATATATCAAACAAGGCTCGATCATTACAAATGTAAGCTGAAGCAGCATTATCAAACACCCACTTTGGTTTTCCATCTTTCAAGTTTCCACCACTCGAATTTTCTGCCAACATAAACTCACCGTCACAGCTATCAACCACGTTCGCCCCTTCGTCATCAACAATTTTCTTCCTTTTGAGTCTTGAAAATATTCAAGTCTTCACGAAATTTTGGGCAAAGAATTTGCATATGACCTTTCTCCCCACAATAGTAGCACTCTACAATACTCATATCTCGATCTCCTCTAACTCGAGACTTTGAACGCCCACTTGAGCTACCACGGTTAAAGCTTCTTCCTTAATTGGAATCTTCTGTAACTAATAGTTTCTCACCGCCCGAGAAATTATCAATCATAGTCATTCTTTCGTTATCCCATAAAGCTTTAAGCACATCTTCAAGTGTCAAAGTGGTTCTCCCTGCCAACATAGTCTGAACAAACGACTTATAGGATTTCGGCAACGATGACAATATCAACAAGGCTTGTTCTTCATCTTTCATCACTTCATCTACATTAGACAACCGACAAATCAGCTGACTAAAAGAAGTAATGTGATCATGCAGATTACCTCCTTCATCCAGTTTTAGTGAGTACAAATCCATCTTAAAAAATAGCCGATTTGTCAACGACTTTGAAGCATAAATACTCGAGAGCTTATCCTATATACCCTTCGGCGTGTTCTCCTTCAAAACACTATATTTAATCTCTCGAGCAAGTGCCAACCTGATTGTACTCGAAGCCTTCTTCTGCATCGACTTCCAAATATCATCTTTTATATCCGTTGGTTGTGTCTCTTGTAAAGCTTCATCAATACCTTGTTATACCAACACATCTTCAAGAGTAATTTTCCAAACCATGAAATCCATCTTCCCATCGAATATCGGGATCGAGAATTTTGACCATCACTAGCCATCTTTAATTGACAACTATCAGCAGCAGCAGAAACTTCTACAACCTGTATCTCCTTGCATGAACGTCCAATCACGATCCTAACCGTTCAGAATGTGAAATTATACATATGGAACCCTTTCTCCAAATCTCGTAACGATCCAACGGTGAACGAGCGTACAATGTTAACTTTTATCACAACTGCTCCAAAAACTGTCGAAGAATTTTGGCAGCAATTTCCAACTGTTAACGAAGTCGTAGCATTCAATCTCCCACGGCTGCGCAGAGCATGACGAACAGAATAACGTATTTTTTCTATTTCTCTCGTATCGACTACTTCGAGTTGAATGATTTCTTCTCCACGAGCCTCAGCTCTGATACCAATTTGTTAGTATTAATACCACCCACCTCATTAATGAAAACCATCAACCACCTCATTAATGGCTAACCATAAACCACTACATTAATATCCACACATCTACATTAATGGTAGCCATCAACTACTACATTAATTATTCGTGTTAATAATCAACACATGTGTGTGCTTACTTCCTTTCCCTCCTTTGAAAAAACTTCATGAGCAGACATCAATCTTTGATTCCTGGATTATTTGTGTAGTATTGCTACAAATTGAAGGTATGTTTATGTTCTTAATAGATCCTTGATGTGTTCTTGCCCAAAAATACCCACTTGAAATTCGAGGGTTCTTAACTAATTGGGTATATGATTAATTGAAGCTTACTTTGTGCTTGGGTATGTTTAATAGCATATTATTCATTGTGGGTATATGATTAATTGAAGCTTACTTTGTGTTTGGGTATGTTTAATAGCTGATATTGTCAGAATTATACATAAAATATATATGTGTATAAAATATATATCTGATATCTGACAATATCTGGTTTAAATATATAAAATATAGCCAAAATGAGCTTTAAATGTTTTCTTATTTTATTCAAGGCTATTTCAGGTACACTGTAACACCCTAAAATGGGCCTAGTTGTAAACAGTTGTAAATGTAGCTTTAATAGTTGTACTTTGACTTTAGTTGGTGTTTTGTTGTTAAATGTGGTAAACATGTTGTTAAGTGGTGTCCTAAATGTTAATTGGTGTTTTAAACGTGAATTGGTGCTAATTGGTGTTAACTGGTGGTAATTTTAGATAAACATGTGGTATTGTGAAAAGTTTCCTAAGTTGACCAAATAGATATATAGTTGAATGGTTTTGGATAATGGTTCCAAAAATATCTTCGCTAGTTAAAACGGATAACCCTAAGTTGAGTAATAAGTTGAATAGGAGAACAAAATACCCGGGTGGGGGTATTAGGCCATAAGTCGGCCTATTGTTTCTCTTATCCCCTGGATAAGTTTGAAACACACAAAATACCCACAAACACACTTGCATACGTACGTACGAAGAAACATACACACACATGAACCCTTGTTGATTTGAAGAAGAAATCAAGTTAGATTCGGATTAGAAGCTGGTTTTGGGTGCTAAATATGTTCTTACTGATCTATACCATCATCCTTGTAAGTTTTATTGATCAAAAACCTAGTTCTTCTTGTTCATGTGGGTGATGTCAAAAATTCAGGATTTAGGTGTGTTGTTGTGTTGGTTTCTTGTCCAAATCATGTTTGTAAGTTCATATGTACGTTAGACTTGTTGTATAAACGCTTGAATACGGATTCAAGTCGAGATTTGAGTCAAAAATGGGTTAAACAGCTACTGTGTTCGAACAGAGCAAGAGCTCACTGTTTCGGGGGTCCTTGCGATCGCATGGAAAAACCATGCGATCGCATGGGGTGCTTGCGGTCGCATGGGATTCCTTTGCGGTCGCATGGCGCGCCCAGTGTCTTTTGCGGTCGCATGCATGGGTCTTGCGATCGTAATGGGGTCGTTGTCATGGTTTACCGTCTAAGGACGAAGGAAATATAACTTGCGATCGTAGGTATATAACTTGCGATTGTAAGCCCTCAAGATACCACCCTTGCGGTCGCATGACTGTATTCTTGCGGTCGCATGACTGTATTCTTGCGGTCGCAAGGTGGGGTGGTTTGGTAGGACCCTTGCGGTCGCAAGATGGGGGTTTGAAGTGACCCTTGCGACCGCATGGCTATGCCTTGTGATCGCAAGCAAGGGGTGTTAAGCTAACAGCTTTGTAGTCGTGTGTTTTAAGCCTCGTTAAGTGTCGTTGATTGGTGTCTAAGTCTGAACCTAATGTGTTAGGTGTATCTAAGAAGTCGGAAGACGCGAGTGGTGTATCTGCTTAATACGGATTCCAGGTGAGTACCGGTTTCCCATGAGTCTCAGTAGGTAAGCTGTCCGTTGTACATGTTGACATGTAATTGGTGTATGATTCATGAAAGATATAGTATGTTATGATAGAAACATACAATGTGTTTATGAAAGACAACGTAGACCGTGATAGAGATATACAGTATGCTATGAAAGAGTTGTACTCGCATGTTGTTTATCAGTATGAAAAAGAATACTTATGATAGAAACCATGTGGTAATTATATGATATGATAGAGTTGTGTTAGTATGTTTGTTTATCAACATGAAAGATATTAATTGGTGTGTTTATATGCGCGCATTAACGGGATCCTTACTGGATCAGCTATTTGTATTTGTTATTATGTCCGGACACTCGTGACTGTGCAAACAGTTACCACCTAGAGTAAGGTCAGTCAGGTAGACGGGTGTTAATATATGGCTGGGTTCCCAGTATCCTGAGGGACGAACGGGGGAACTTAACGGTACTCAGGAGTATACACCTGGGTAAGGTTCTGCAGACCACCGTTCCTTAATTTAACGGGGATCCTTGCTTACGCAGGAACCAGTATGATAGACATAATTGGTGCAATTGGTTGCAGCTGATTTCCCAGCTAGGATAGTTGAGCGGGGCTCGCTACCCTGCAATATACGACTCCTGCTAGTATGATTGGTGCGCCACAATGTGATAGGATAGCCTTGTGTGCTTTCCTGGTTTTTGACTGCATGCTTATTGATACTTATGTGAAATCTGTACTCACTAGCTAGTGTAGCTAACCGGTTCATGATTTATCCTTTTTACAGGTAATGTTTAGGCAGCCTGGTGAGACGGGTGCTTGTGGGTAATTGTATTTAACTCTTTTGGGAACATTTTGCTATTGTTTAATTATGTGATCCGATGGTCGGTCTATAGTATGGTAATACCGGTTTGTTTAGAGACTTGGCTTTTGATGTTTATATTCGCCAAGTCGGATAACAACACTTTATATTTTTATAACAAGGGTTTAGTTTCCGCTGCACGTCATTGGTAAGTATACTTAAAAAGTTTAAATTATTACTGATTTTAAGCTCGTGAAACCCGGTGTTACATACACAATACGGAAAAATGGATAAAACGCGTCGAAACGAGAAAATACCGCTCAAAAGACGAAGATATTATGGAAGAAGCATTTACGCGCCGCGTATCTTCTTCCGCGCCGACGCGGACCTAACGGATTACAGCAAGTTGCAAGCTGTCAAAACTTACAAGGGAAGCAAAAGTTCCGCGCCGCGGAAATGGATCGTTACGCGGCGCGTAAATCAGTTCTCACGCCTATAAATAGCAAGTCAAGCCTCATTCGACAAACACACCTCCAGAGATCAAAACACTTCCACACACCACTCTAGGCGAGTTCAGGTGACTCCAGGGGGGCCTTCGGGCTGCTCTGGAGGTTTCCTCGCCTCTTATCCATGTAAATACGTAGTATGTAGCATAGCTTAGTAGTTTTAGTAGCTATAGTAGTTTTTCTGTCTTCGGAAACGAGTTCCAGCAAGTTTGTACGAGTCGGGATGCTGTCCTTGTATCATTTCTGCTTGTATAATACAAACTGGTATTCTCTTTCCTTTATTTTCGCTTCGTTATAATGAATCCGAATTGATATAAATATGTAGTTGTTATGCATAGGATTATATTGTGATGATTTTATTCAAGACTTGGTATTTCTGAAATAATGAAACATTATAATTAGTTATTTTATAATACTATCATTTCATGCGGATATTCGGCAATGTAAATGTTGAAAAACCATTTGCTTAGGATATATGTATCCTTATACATATATATATTCAAACAGACTCATATTTATATGCATTTGCTCATGGACCCACTTGAGGTGTACGATACGTATAAGTCTGGTATGTGTATACAGGGACATTTGCTCATAGACCCACTTGAGGTGTTGAACTGATATATTATCTTAATATCTAAATATATATCTTCTTACCGGATGTTGACAAACAATGGTAATTATCCTGTCTATTATTTCATTAGGAGATAAATACTGACCTTTTAAGTAAAACGGGACTCTGGAAGCGAGGTTTTATCTAACCGGTGTTTTAATAATACATGGATTAAATCAAAGTTACCTTAAGATCGTTTCAAACTGATAAATGATTGGTACCAAATCTACTTTAGAAATCATCTTAATAATTTCACTCATTTTATAACCAGATTAGCTAATGCTACTTATTAATATTGATTTGGAGGATTCGTGACTTGTCACTTTCTTTTATTTCCTGCTTTATTTACTTTTCCTGCCTAGTATTTAGTCTATTTTTATCCTCACCTATCTATCTAACTAGACAGCAGTTTGGAATAAGAGTAGCCATAGCTTTTATGCTTACCCGTGTTCGATATAAATCATCGGTCTTACCAGCACATCTTGCTACACGCGATGGGTTCTCTGCCCAGCCGTGCCGTGTGCATTTGTACCGTTGTGAAATCCGGTCCGCACCTAAACGAGCATACCAATAGCATATTATTCATTCTGGGTATATGATTAATTGAAGCTTACTTTGTGTTTGGGTAAGTTCAATAGCAAGTTATTCACTGTTTTAGTATGATTTTAATGTATATTTGTTGTGTTTATGTTGATGAACTTAAAACTCAATTAATGGAGGTAAATGATGAAGATGTAATTTAGGATCTTCAAGAATTGATGCTTAGATATGTTATTGATGTTAGTTACATGTTACTTGAGGTGTATAAATGTTATAGAAGTGATTTAAATGGATTTTCAGTGCTGCAAATTGCCTTCGAAATTGTGGGTTAGCGGCTGGAAGAAACAAATGAAAAATAGACCTGTTGTTTGTTGTCGACAGCCCAACATGACGCGTACCCCTAGTTTGCAGTTTTGGTTTGCTTCGAGTTGCATAATGTTATACCTTATCATGTTTAGTTATTTTATGGTTTATATGCTATAGCTGAAGTTGTTTTATGATAAATGCTACATATATGGAGATATTGGTGTTATATATACACTTTAATTTGAGAAGTTAACTTTGATGGACCTTATGCATTTTAGTTGGTTTCTACATGTTTAAATTACATATAAAGAGATTATAAGTTGTTGTGGATGTATCTTATAATCATACATGAGTTGGACATGTTGGGTGCATTTTGACCCGTTTGTGAAATAACTTGATTATTGGAGTTATGTGGGACTTAAATTCTAATTTGGGTTGTGATCAAGAAAGGAGAAGTTTCAGTAACATTAGACTACTGAGCTCGATGTGCAAGGAACACAAGTGAGTGGACTTTTAGCTCACGAGTTGTAACGGTTAGGATGCAACGGTTGATTTTGATTGTTGCTTTGATAGACTGTTTAGTCTGGTGATTGATTAACTCGTTATGTGTTAACTAATCATATAGTCATTGATATGTACACATGGATGAAGGAGGTCAGCTTGGCTGGGTTATGAGTTGGGCTTATTTGCTATCGGCTAATCAGTAATAGAACTTGTGATGCATTCGTTGAAACATAAGGGTATTACTATGTGAGAATAGCAAATAGGATATCTGTAAACATTTGCTAGGCCGGCATTGGTTGCAGCTTCTGCAGAACCGCCGGTCCTCTGTGTTGCTTGTTTACTTGATGTTGTTATATCATTATTGTTATAGCTTTAATTGGTTAAGCTTCTATTCACTTAGCTTTGAGTTAATCCCCCACATTCCACTCCATTTTGCAGGTTGTGGTAAGTTCGGTTGTTTAGGTGGGAGTTGGTGCCTCTTTTTGAATGTTTTGACCGCACTACGATATACTTTGACTGATGAGCCTTTTGTATAACAATGTAACACTTATTTTGAGATACGTATCTTTTGATAACAGTACATATATTACTTATGTAAACAAGTTTATATTTGTACTTTCAACACTTTCGTAGTAAATTTATTTAAAAAACGGTGTTACACAACCCTAAAAAACTAAAACAATTGTCAAACTTAATTGGAAAAATGTTTTGAGAATTAAAACGATTATAAAATATGAAATGTTAGAGTTGGACCATTATAAACTCAATTATATCAAGAATAAACATTTCTTTCGACAATGTCTTTTAGCTATCTCTTGCTCTTACTATCACCAAGTGCTATTACTATTCTTTGGTTCTACCAAATAATGCCTTCAAAATGCATACTACTGAAAAAAAACTACTAAAAGAATACAAGCGATCATAGCATCAAACCTTGTACCCGAACATTCTCTATACCGGCATCGTTATATCAACAATCACATAAAAGGACGGTCGGTGTTTAAGATTAGGCGCGAGCTTCATTAAGTACATACAAAAAAAGTTGGAGCAAAAGAAACAAAAGATGAATAATAATACTATTACTACTAATCAAGTTGTTTGGTCCAGTCAAAAGGGTCCCATTCTCGAGCAAAACTCATGACAGCTTCTTTCTGAACGTCTAAAGAGTCTTGTTTGTGGCGACGATGCATGTCTTCTGCCGGCAAACGGAGCATACCCCTTATAACATTTATACCAAAACTGCTCTTGAACTGTGATTCGTCATCAATAACATGAACATAACCTTTCTTCAAGCCAAACTCCACATGGAAGTATGGAAAATCTTCGGGTATTGAGTGACGCAACCCCTTTTCACTCGTATCAATTAACTTCTTGGCGTTATGTTGGCTCCATTCTTCTTCAGCTTCATCAATTGCCTGAAAGAATAATAATCAAACCATCATGATTCATATAACTAAATTTTCTGAAAGAATACTACTTAATCTTTCAGCATGTGTGCGCAGATATACTGTGAAAATAGAGCAATCGTATATTTTTTATTGATACGTTTAAAAGAACATATACAATAGTTTACATCGGGAAAACTATTTACATAACTAGTCCCTATACTTTACAGAAACTCTAAGTAGATATAATTTTAACACTCCCCCTTAAGCTGGAGCATATATATCATAGGCACCAAGCTTGTTATATATATATATTCGACTCGGGGTCCTCTTAGAGGCTTTGTAAATCCATGTGCAAGTTGGTCATTCGAGTTAACAAACTCGGTGACGATAAGGCCATCCAATAGCTTTTCCTTGATGAAATGACAGTCAATCTCTATATGTTTTGTTCTCTCATGAAACACTGCATTAGAAGCAATGTGAAGAGCAGCTTGATTGTCACATACAAGTTTCATATGAGAGACCTTGCAAAAACTTGGTTCTTCAAGAAATTGTTTGATCCAGATTAGCTCACATGTTGCGTTTGTTATGGCACGATACTCTGCTTCGGCCCTGGATCTGGCATTACCCCCAAAGAGAACACAATATCCAGAAGTGGATTTTCTACTAAAGGGGCACCCACCATAATCAACATCTGTGTAGATATCTCTGTTTTACCTTTGTTCTCATACAGTAAGCCTTTCCCCGGAGCTCCTTTGATATATTTAAGGATTCGTAAGATAGCTTTCCAATGAGTATCACATGGAGCATTAAGAAACTGACTGACTATACTCACAGCAAAGGAAATGTCTGGACGTGTTACCGTGAGATAGTTTAGGCGACCGACTAGTCTTCGATACTTCCCTTGATTGGTCAAAAGCTCCCCCTTGACATTAGAATCCATCGGAGATTCGACAAGTTTGCAATCTCTTAAGTGTGCTTCCTCTAATATGTCTAGAGCATACTTCCTCTGAGATATTATAATCCCATCTTTAGATTTTGCAACTTCAATGCCTAGGAAGTATCTGAGGTTGCCCATGTCTTTTGTTTGAAAATTCTTGACTAAGTGCTCTTTCAATTGCTTTATGCCCTCGTGATCATTTCCCGTGATAACTATGTTATCCACATACACTATCAAATAGATGCACCTTGCCCTTGAAATGTGATAAAAAACGGAATGACCTGCCTCACTTTGTCGCATCCCAAACTCTTTCACCACGGTACTGAACCTCCCAAACCATGCTCTAGGAGATTGTTTTAAACCGTAAAGTGACTTTCGCAATCTGCAAACTAGACCAGTCTCCCCCTGAGCAAGAAACCCAGATGGTTGCTCCATATATACTACCTCTTTAAGGCCCCCGTGGAGAAAAGCATTCTTGATGTCCAATTGATGCAAAGACCAATCTCGCATTGCAGCCACGGATAACAGAATGCGAATACTTGTCATCTTGGCAACCGGAGAAAATGTATCGCTATAGTCCAGGCCAAAGATTTGAGTATAGCCCTTAGCTACCAAACGAGCTTTCAGACGATCAAGTTTTCCATCAGGCCCAACTTTAGGAGTGAATATCCACCGACATCCGACTTTAGATTTCCCGGGAGGTAATGGAACCAAGTCCCATGTCCCATTCACGGTTAAGGCGGCCATCTCATCTAACATTGCCTTGTGTCACCCTGGATGAGAGAGAGCCTCATGTACAGTCTTAGGGATACTCACAGATGCAAGACTGGTAACACAAGCTGAAAAAGTGGTAGACAAGCGATCGTAGCCAACATAATTATAGATGGGATAAGGGTTGGTGGTGGAGCGTGTACCTTTTCGCTTGGCAATGGAAAGTTCATCATCTGACGGACCTATACAGGGAGTAAGTGGCACAGAGAATGAGTCAGGGGCTCCTATAGTAGATGGACCTTTGTCTTCACTATCGGTAGGAGGAACGGGTGGTGGTTGCGGAGGACGACGGTGATATGTTTTCAACGGTGGGGGATTAACAACAGGAGTTGGTGAGGACAACGAAGCTATGTTATCAGTCGAACAAATATGAAGAACAAGAGGAACAGGGAGAACGTGCTCAACACTGGATCTGTCGTGAGGATTAGCAGAGTAGTAGAATTGGTTGTCAAATAAAATGACATCAGCAACCATGAAATATTTGTCTAGGGTTGGAGAGTAACATTTGTAACCCTTTTGTAGTCTAGAGTAGCCAAGGAAGACACATTTGACTGCTTTAGGAGAAAGCATATCTCTACCCGGTTCTAGATAATGAGCAAAGCACGTAGAACCAATTGATGAAGCTGAAGAAGAATGGAGCCAACTTGAGTGGAAGGTGTCGATTTTTCTTCTCAGCAACACCATTTTGCTGCAGGGTTCGAGGACAAGATGATTAATGCAAAATGCCATTGGTTGACATAAACTCCTGAAAAGGTTTAGAGAAGTACTCGAGGGCATTATAACTTCGAAGAACACGAATAGTTATGTCAAACTGGGTTTTAACTTCAGCACAAAAATCTTTAAATATAGTAAACAATTCAGAACGATTTTTCATTAGAAATAACCAAGTTGAACGAGAGCAATCATCAATAAATGTAACAAAATACTGAAACCCAAAGTTGAACATACTCTACTGGGACCCCACACATCTGTGTGTACAAGAGAAAAAGGAGAATTAACACGATTATTGACACGTTTAGGAAAAACACCACGAGTGTCATGACTCACACTCTAATGAATCTAATGACGATAAACTTGGCACGATCTTCTTCAACTTGGAAAGAGAAGGGTGGACATATAGGTGATGTAGATACGATGGAGACATTGTACTAGCTGCAATAGAAGGACGCGATCCACCTAAGTAGTAGTAACCTTGTAACTCATGCCCTTCGCCAATCATCCGTCCTGTGCTCAGGTCATGTACAAACACAGATTCAGGTGTAAAGGTTATGGTGCAGGAATGGGTTTTAGTAACACGACTGACAGAAAGTAAATTAAATGGACTTTTGGGAACATATAACACAGAGCCCAAGGTTAATGAAGAAATAGGTTAAGCAGTGCCTATTCCATGAACTGCAGTCTTACTGCCATCCGCAACGGTTAGTGGTGGTAATGAATCAGAACTAGTTAACTGAGAGAAGAGATATTTGTTACCACAGGTCAGTAGCACCCGAATCAACAATCCAGGGACTCATATTCTGAGCTTGAGGTAGCAAGGATTGAAGGAGTACCCATGTGACTAGTAGCAGTAGAGGTTGAATGTTGGGCAGCTTGGAACCTTCGAAAAGCTTCATAATCAGCTAGTGGCAGATTCACTATTGGAGCTGATGAAGTAAGATGAATAGAACCAGTATTTGACTGACTGGTCCGAGTTGGTGGAGCAGCAGGACGACCATGTTTTTTCCAACACTTATCTTCGGTGTGACCAAGACGGTGACAAAAGTCACATAATGGGCGTTTACTATTACCTCCTTTCTTTGGAGCTGAAGCAAAGGCAGCTGGCGTTGGAGTCGAGTTTGAACTAGGATTAGCCATGAAAGCTAAAGGGTGTACTCCATGTGCTGTAGTATTAGTGCTTGTCATGTTCAGTAGTCTACGAAAGGTATCCATCATTGTAGGCACAGTAGAACTTGTAAGAATTTGATGCCTTGCGGTTTCAAATTCAGGTTTGAGACCAGAAAGAGCAGCAACCCTGAAGAATCTTTCTCGTTGAGAAGTTTGTTTAAACTGAGAGTTGAGAAAGGGCATCAGGGCCTCAAACTCTTGCATCAAAGCACGAACATGTCCAAGATAGGACTCCATACTCCCTATTTGTTTCAACTGTTGTATATTATGAACAACCGTGTACAGTCTTTGGATGTCATTGGTGTAGCATTCAAAAGCTTCGGTCCACACAGCATAACAAGTTTCAAAGGGACGAAATAACTGAATAATGGAAGAATCAATTGATTGCCATAGCAGATTGCAAAGTTGGGCATCAATTTGTTCCCATTTCGCCCGATCAGCTGCTGCAATGTCTATAGCCCGTTTGATTAAATGATCACTCTGTCCTTGACCTTTAAACCACATTTTTACTGAAGCAGCCCATGATACATAGTTGGCTGAACCAGTCAGCTTTTCCGTAGTAATGGACTGGTTTCTAATGATAAATGATTGTGTAGATGGAGGATTAATCACATCACCCATATTGTATTAAGTTTTAAGAAAAGAAAACAGAACCAGATGATACGAACCAAATTGATATATTGATAAATCAGAAGGAATACAATAATCGGCGTGCTTTCGAGAGGCACCCGTCTCTACTTAACCTACTTTCGAGAGGTAGGAGCTCTCCTAAACCCTAATTCAAATACTAATTTCTCCACCTCTATAAATGGCCCTAACATCTCCTATAAATAATCTATCAATAGGTAAGACAAAATAAACATATGCCGATGTGGGACAAGATCATATCATTACTCCCCCCCCCCCCCCCTAAAACACACCGTGTCCTCAAGGTGTGGCTTTATAAACTTGCCTTGAATTATTCCTGGATCCCAAATGTAGTTATCATTGTCTTGTAGCCTTTTAAAAGACGCGTCTTCTAGCCTATACAAAGTTCTTTGTACTTGTACCTCTAGGTCTTCCCGCCATGCATCATCTCTCTCAATAAAGGGGATGTTTAGCTTTCGTAACATAGTCATCAAGAACCTGCTGATATTGTTAATCGGAAGAAGGAACGCTTGGGAAACCGATTGTAATCTTGACGACTGAAACTGATCTTGGGAAGCCTTATCGTCGGATCCAAAAATTGCCGGATGATGCGAAATAGGTACGGGTTGATTGGGTTTGAATGCAATGACAGAGGACTGTGGCGGCTGTGTGGGAGGAATGAGGGTTGCTTGCAGTTCTAGTGGCGAGTTTACAGGTGGTTGAGTCGGAAGGTTGATGGGCGATGATGGTTTAGGGTTTGGCTGGACGGTCGGCGATGGCTGTGAAGGAGGATGGTAAGGAGGCAATGGTTGTGAGAGGGGATAACTGAAAAGCGGCGGCGGTTGGGTGGTGTGGCTAGTGGTGGCGCGAAGGCTTGCGCCGGTTGCAATAGCCATTTTCTCTCCTTCATGACCCTTATCAGCTCTTCGTGTTGTCTTGCATTTTGAGCCCTGATTTCTTCAATCTTTCTTTCCAATCTTTCAAAAGCATTCAGACCGGAAAAGGGAAAAAAAAAAATTTAGGGCGATGAACAGTACCCGGTGAACAGTGACGTGAATAGTGTTTCCGGCAGGTACAGTACTGCGTGAACAGTATTTTTTTTTTGGTTCCCAGGATCAATGATGCTCTGATACCAATTAGATACGAACCAAATTGATATATTGATAAATCACTAGGAATACAATAATCGGCGTGCTTTCGAGAGGCACCCGTCTCTCCTTAACCTACTTTCGAGAGGTAGGAGCTCTCCTAAACCCTAATTCAAATACTAATTTCTCCACCTCTATAAATGGCCCTAACATCTCCTATAAATAATCTATCAATAGGTAAGACAAAATAAACATATGCCGATGTGGGACAAGATCATATCACCAGATCACTTAGAAGTATTTCACAGAAGACTGTTTGCGCAGAAAACTTTGTGTGCAAAAGGCTTGGTGCGCAGGAGGGCTTTGTCCGCAGGAGGCTTTCTGCGTAGAAGGCTTTGTGCGCAGAAGGTTTTGTGCGTAGAAGACTCTGTGCGCAAGAGGGCAATGCGCAGAAGGGCAGTGGGCAGAGTTTATGTGCGCAGAGGAATCCTGAAGCGCTGCCGTACCAAAAACAATCCAAACCAAAATTGATTTACAAACAGTATCGCTTGAATCAATCCAGAGCAATCGACTTATGAATAATCGAGCCAGCAATTAAAAAAAGGAAAAATGATGGACGATGATACTCACCAAATCAATCGACGTAGACTGGGAATAGCCGATGATTGATTAATCGATCCACCAAACACAAACACCACAGCACCTTCGGAGGAAGACACGAAGGGCAGGAGACGTCATGATGAAGAAGGCAGCGGAATGGTTATCACGATGGCTCTGATACCATGTGAAAATAGAGCAATCGTGTATTTTCTATTAATACGTGAAAAAGAACAGATACAATAGTTTACATAGGGAAAACTATTTACATAACTAGTCCCTATACTTTACAGAAACTCTAAGTAGATATAATTCTAACATATACAATATGACATCTAGAATATCATGAATAAAATCACAAGGATCCATTAAAAAAATTAAACAAAACACTGGCATATAATCATCTGTATGGAGGGAAAACTTGAATTTTGCATCTCTCTTTAACTCTTGAATTGGCCCAAATGTTCAGACCTTCTCATTTTTGTTCAACACTTGCTTTTTTTTTCTTTTGTATATGGTAGTAGTGTAGTTCAAAATAACATTAGTATTTTACTCGAGACTTAATGTCCAAAAAGTATACACAAATTCTGAAAACTAGTGTCTATGTGTGCGTGTTTTCTTTGGCTTCCATCATGATATGGTGTTACTGCATTGTAGTTTAAAATTTGGTTAGTATATGCACCTTATGTCGAAAACATAACCTTTTTAATTATTTGACACTTAGAAGTCAAATTTTGACTCGTCTTCAAGGTAATTGTAGAAGTAAACATACGATGAATATAAACATCAAAGCATTGAGCTTTTCACATATCTAATTCAAAGCCTTTTTATACTTTCTGGTATTATAATAAATGGAATGCAAAACAGCAATTAAAAAAGAGAAAAAGGAAACACAAACCTTTTTGAAGTAGAGAGGGGCTTGTTTTGCAACAAGTGGAGGCAAAGGGATGCACTCCACCAAACAATGTCTTCTCTGCTTTGCCAAACCCATCACTGTTTCAATGAAAATGACTTCCCTTTCTTGCTTTGCAAACA
The DNA here is from genome assembly GCA_947179395.2 of Pulicaria dysenterica. Lineage (NCBI taxonomy): Eukaryota > Viridiplantae > Streptophyta > Magnoliopsida > Asterales > Asteraceae > Pulicaria > Pulicaria dysenterica. Next base: position 1,459,991 of record OX359294.1, read on the forward strand.
TCATTACAAGACACTTTTTGAAGTTCCGCATTTCATCCCACACGTTATCATCAACACTTCTGGTTGCTAATTCATGCTACATCAAATTTTAAAATAAATATGCATTCAACTCGGTCCGAGAATATAAACTTTAAAGAGAACGAAGGAGACGGAATATGATAAAAAATTAACCTGCATGGGTAATATGCAGCAATGGCCTTGCACAACAGGCTGCCACTGAGGTAACATGAGATATGTAAAATTGGCAATTGCAATAACTAGATGTTTTGGCCTCTTAGGGTTCTCAAAACAAAAGTTGCAGCGTTCTTGTTGGGTTAATATACGTTTCTCAAAACGAGTATTTCCCGTTGTCGACTTGGAAAGATTGTCACTTTTACCGTGTTTTTTCCTCTTAGGTCCCTCACCATAGTCGTCATACTCATCATCTGCTTGACTTGATACCTTAAACTGTTTGTTTTGCATTATCGAACGAGCAACATGGATGTCCGCATCATCCTCTTTCTTCTTTTCCCGTGTTTTTAACCCATGCATAATATACCTATACAGTAAAATAAAGGAATGTCTTCAGACTACAATAAAATCAAAGTTCCAAATCAATGTTTTCTGGATTCTGTTTTTTAATGTTCATTTGAGATAAACCCATGTAAAGTTGAGCCAGACGCAAAAGAACAAGATTACCTGCTTGCGGTTTCTTCACCCTGTGTATTGGTTCTGCTGGTACTAGATTTGTTATTCCCTTCATGCTCCTCTGCCTCTTTCTGAAATAAAATAAGTATATAAAAGTTGTTTCACATAACAATAAAACTACAAACTAAGATCCCCCAGAATAATAAACAACCCAAGAAGAGGCTTCTGGAGCTAAACTTGTTAAAGATTAAATATTGAAATCTCTTGCCATAAAAAAAGCAAAAGGCCTCCTTGAGTCCATCAAATTTTAGAAGAATCGATTTGAACAGTTGTCAAGTAGACTTACAACTTCGATCTTTTGTTCATCATAATCATACAATACAAACCCTTGGAACTATTATACTTATGGTGTCGTAATGTGAGCAGCTTTTTAAGTGATCATAAGTAGTACACCACATTTACTACAGCATACATTTGCATCTTTGAGTTAAACAAATAAGGTGGCATATTGTAATTTAATCACATGTGGCAGGTTGACTTCCTCAAGAATGCCCCATTCTTTCATCACCTCAAGTTATACACTTTCCTAAACCTGACCTTTGATTAATATGTACCTCTTCAGATTGGAAAAATGTAACATAAACTCCTGATGTGCACCAAACTACTTGCATATTGAGATATTTAATGAGTTGAAAAGTTACCAGAAGTTTCTCAGCTTCTTCATGCTTGCCTTTCATACGTAGCTGCATAACTTTAGCAGCCAACTGGTTTGCACTTAGTGCAGGCTTTGGTTTGAAGACATCATCAGACATAACAGGATCTGTATTTTGCTGCTGAGACTTGAACTGATTCATGAAAGTGCCGTCATTGGAGAACTTCTGCAAGCTGGACAATGCAGAAGAAATGACACCAGCATCTTTGACTGAAATGCTTTCACTTTTCCCTCGCTTCCCCCAAGATAAAGAACTATCACGTCTTGGCACTCTCATTTCACCTACTGTTCCTTTCCCACTATCCCTATTAGTCTCCTGAGATATCAGCACAAAAAATATGAAATTTTTCTCTATTATTATTGTTATTATTATTATTATTATTATTACTATTTTTTTTAACTCATATTTGGCTTATTTGAGACTTTTTGTTATAATGTTAATTTAAGAGCAAGAGACTAGGTTTTTATTCGAGTTCATGACAAGGCTCGAGAAAACAGCTTAACCGGAAAAATGAACTGATTATCTGAATGGAAAATGTATAGTAGATAAAACTTTAAGTCTAATAATAAGAGACTGGGGTTTAAATTCCGCAGGTTGCCTTTTTGCTAAAAAGATTTCAACTTCTATTTCTATAGCTATTATTGTCTGAGGTTGGGGTTTCAAAGCTAGTGTACATGTATTTTCCATTAGAAATCAATAATGATGCGTCTGAAGTTATTAGAAAAAACATATCACAATATATTAAGGCAAATAAATCAGGAATGTAGACTGGTAATAATCCTTACATTTTGGTCACCTGGCTGTTGCCGTCTTATTCTGTTCTTGATGGCATGAAGGTGAGCATGAGATGGCGCAGCAGAACCTGAAGCCACTGAAACTGCAAGTTTACCCAAAGAACCCCATCGCTCTCCAACTACCTGTAATCAATAAATTAATATGATGATGATGATGATGATGATGACGAAGACGAATTATTAAAGAAAAATGAACCTCATCAAGCTTTTTTCCTTCACGGGCTGCTTGCTCCTGAGCACGCTTCAAAGCTTTAAGCCTCCAGCTTGCACCTCCATCCCCTACTACCGAACTTGAAAGCAGTTTACTTTCTCCAGAATTTCTTTCATCTGCCTCGTCCGGGTAACCACTTCCGTCATTCCTCAAGTAAGGATTCAGTTCTTTTGGATTCACCTTTTCAATCTTTTTTTATAAAAGAAAAAAAGACTCTTACATAGGGAACAAATGATGGTATACATTGCAAGAATATGTCATACTGTAAATACCCAAACCGATAACCATAACAGCACTAGAAATGTTATAACATAAAAAGATCAACACGCACATATGCATTCTGATATACAAAAGATAAGCCCTAGAGGGTGTTTAATTACCTGCTCTGTTCTTCTACAGAATTGACAGGAGGTAAAGGTACCCAGGTTATTATCTATTGACGTTTAAATCTCAGATACTGGTGAAAAGATAATTGCCTTTAAACGGTGTAATAGATAATGATAATATTTTAATAACTATGGATCTTATAAGTCACATGACAAGAATTTATTAAATAGAGGTTATGAACTAAGTAATTAAACAATGTTAAAAGCATTTTCAATCTTCGTCTCCATTAATCAATCACCTATCATTAATATATCCCAAAAGATAAACCATCAACAGTTCATTAAGAAACCATGAAAACAATTCAAGTTGAAAGCCATAGAACTTATGTCCAAACTAATTAGTTGATCAAGTTTTATATATTCTCATCTTACAGGAGATATACCAAAGAAAGAAAATAACCAAAAAATGAAATCAATTAATTTTAAATAAGATGTGAGCATACCTCCTTGGTAGGAGGTTGTTGTTCTAGAACATCAGAAGCTGCTGCCGATTTGTGCTCCATGTTATCTTTAGGTCTAAGCATCCACTCCAATCCCAATTCTTTCCTTACAATATTCTCATCATCTGATACACCTGCAATATAAAGCAAATTTGATTCCTTAAAAGTTGAAGTACAACTTCAAAAACAACTGAAAAATCATACCTTTGCATCCTTTTTCAACTATGCTATCTTCATCATCATCATCACTGGAATATTCTCTTCTCCTTGATTTCTTTGACTTTGACTTTGACTTTCCTTTCTGTCTCTTCTTCTCTTCTTTCCCTTTACTATGTAACCTCCTATCATTCTCATCACTAACACTTTCACTGGAATCTGAGTATGAAGACGAGTCTTCTTCCGAGGAATACCATTTCTTTTTTGACCTTTTCTTGATTCTCTGAGATCCATCATCGTTTGAACTATTATTATGGGACTTCTTTTTCTTCTTATAACTTTTATTTGTGTCCGAATCATTCAACTTCTCATCACTTCTCTACAAAGATTCAGGAATTAAAATATAATACAAATGCAACAAGGATTCACATTGTTAACACATGTAATCAATGTTGTGAAACTCGCTTTGGGGGGGGGGGGGGGGGGAGTAACGAGTACTCGGCCTAGACGGGGAATATTCAGATTGGAACTTTTTATATATAAACCTCAAACCTATACATATCACATGTTCATAAATACTTAAATATAAATATAATTGCTCATAGGACCCAACAAATATGTTAGAAAGAAAAACATAATTGTTGAAAAATTCAAGTTTTGTCATATAGTCGACAGTCGTGAAAAACAGTGGAAGAGAGAATCGTTTTTGTAGTCATGAGAAATAGCGAAAGAGAGAGACTGGACTAGGTTAAACAATACAATTGCATGTGTAGTGTATGCCTTTGAAAAATTAAAAATAATAATAATAACTTTTGACTTCCGTTGACCAAGAAGGGCGAGTAGCGCCAAGTAGGACCGATTTTTTACTGGCTTTGACCGAATCCGAGTAATTTGGCCTAGTAGCCCAGACTTGCCTCGGCAGATGTCCGATTCTTGAGTACTCCCCAAGAACTCGGCCGCCTAGTCCGAGTTTTACAAGACTGCATGTAATTATCTAAGCAAATAAGACCAATGGAATGAGGCTTACTTTATCTATCTGATCGCGGGGTATGAACTTCAAACCTGAAAACATCTTCACAGTTTTTGATGAACTTCCAAATTCCAGCTGTTAGAAATCTCCTGTAGAATCATAACAAAACAAAAATGTACGGTTATACACCATCATTTAAGTTTCTGATTGTTCAAGAATCAGATCCAATACTGTTGAAGATAAGCACACTATTGAATTTGAATTAACAGAATCATGTAGGTTGTAGTCATATTGAAATGAATGTCTTAGAAAACCTTTTCCACGGCTAAATTACATATTTACGGTCCAAGATATACCGTGTGTTTTCCAAGAGCCTGAAAATTAACAAAATAAAATCCTAGTTATAGCATATGTTTATATCACAACACTAAGAGTCAAGTGATACGAGCTGCTTTGGTCGAGTCCACAGCCGGCGCAAGTTCAAGGGGCTAAAATAAATAATTCTACTATTATTAGCTTTATTTGTTATTTATTTTTTAAAGGGTGGGGGTCCTTAATTAGTTATGTTTAGTTTAAATGGTGGAGGGGGGTCGATTAGGACCGGAGTAAACAAGTTGTTTTCTGCTTTCTTTTTCGTGGAGATCCATGCATCTCGAACAGCAGGAATTACCTTGTAATTACAGCTTTTGGTTATCAATATGACCACTGCCAATTTAATTCTATCAAATTAGTATCAGAGCTGAGATCCTGCAACCTGTAATTATTACAATTGGAGGCAAACTTGGAGTGACACAAGTCCGATATGGTTGCGAGCCTAACGGAGACATCGAATCGGATGAACCTGACGCAAACAACGATGGAGAAGAACAAAGCTTATGCGCATAAGCAGTTTGCTAAATATTGCAGCCGTTGAAAACCCTACAGCTGCCCACCACTGCCTACTACTACCACCCACTGCCGCCGCCCCACCTGGCCAGTCCGCTTCCGCCTCCCCACCAAACAACTGTGCTGCTGCCCCCTCTTCACACCACCACGCCGCCGCCACGGCCAACATTCCCTCTCAACACGCAACCGCCCTTTGCCGCTTACACCAACTTCCCTGGTCATCGTTTTGATTCACAAGGTTTTCTGATGTGGACCTGCCAGTGAATTGTTTGACCCGTATTCGACTGGGAAACAGTGCCAATTATCACCACAGACCATCTGTCCATTTTGAAGGTACTATTAAAAAAAATTTGGTATATTCTATGGGGAACACGAGTGGGGTATTTGTGAACCCAAGTATGACTACGCCACCTAATGTCCATGGCAATGATGGAGGATGGTTTCCAGGAACCGAATATCGTTTAAGAAAACTCAAAATGCCGTTGTTTGACGGGGATGACACATGTGGGTGGGTTTACAAAGTAGAGAGATTTTTTGACACGCAAAGATTGATTATGACCGGGGAGAAACTCAAAGGAGGGGCCTGCCCTGTCTTGGTTTCGTTGGAGGGAGTTAAGGGCTCCCTTTAGGAGTTGGGAGGAGCTGAAGGGGCAAACGGTACACCGACTCCATCCCCCGCAAGAGGGTAGCTTATATGAGCAATTTTTTAATATTAATCAGGAGGTCTGCGCGCGCACGGGGGTGGGGGGGACTGGAGAGGACATTTTTTCAAGGCTTGAAACCCGACCTATGGAAGGCAGTGCGAACCCAACAACCCGGTGGGCTTGGGCCAAGCTATGCTGAGTAAACTGGGAGAAGGCGAATGGGGGCAAGGAACAACCTCCAAACAGCCCAATCGGCTGGGAAGGGGTGCTACTCCACCTGTAACAACCACACTCGGTACGACCTCGAGAGTTAACACTGAGGCAGCCAGTAAACAACCTTTCAAACGGATGACAAATGTGGAATTCGAGGACAAAAAGGCGAAGGGATTGTGTTTCCATTGTGATGGAAATTTACTCCGGGTCATAAGTGTGCAGCATAGGTATTGCAGGTGATGGTAGTATACGAGGGGTTGGCCAAAGAGGAGGAAGAGTCGACTGAGGAGCACGGAGATCAGGTCTAGCTCGAAATGGTGGAGGTCTCGGCTAATTCAGTTTAGGGATTCACTGCCCCGCACACTATGAAACTGAGATATCAAATGGCTCAATGTGAAGTAGTCTTTACCGATAACGGGGCCAAACATAATTTTCTGTTGGTATAGTTAGTCTCTCTTTTGGGTTTATCAGTGGATGAGAATTGCCAAGTGCAACTGGGAAATGAAAAATTTGACAGAAGTGTGGAACTTTGCTGATCAGAGGTCCTTCATCTGTCGGGTCTTAGGGTGGAGGATGATTTCTATCCACTTGAGTTGGGCAGTACGGATGTGATTTTGGGTGTTAAGTGCTACGTAGCCCGGGGGATATTCGGGTGAATTGGAAGGCTCTCACCAAGTCGTATGAAGGGAAGGACAGAAAATTACTGCTAAAGGGGGAACAGGGATTGACACGGGCTGAGGCATAGTTATAGGCTATGGCTCGTGGAATGGATGGGTTTAGAGACGGTATCTTGGTGGGTTTGGCAGTTATGGATAGACTTTAGTAAGAACAACAGCTTCCGACTGTTGAGGTGTAGGCTTCGATTAGTGGCAGCCGGCCCTAATCCTATTTCTGGCAATTATCTTGATTGGAAGATTATTATTTCTTTAATTAGGCGATTGCTATTTCTATAGTTAGGAGGTTTCCTAATTATGTTTTTGCCTATAAATAATCCTCATTGTACTTGTAATTCTTTGAGCACCTAATAATATACGAAACCCTAGTTGCCGCCCGTGGACGTAGGTTGATAGCAATATTAACCGAACCACGTTAAATCTCTCGTGTTCTTTAATCTGTTTCTGTTTTGCTTGCTCTGTGTGTGTGACGTTTAACCTAACAACTGGTATCAGAGCTTCAGGCTCTTGATCTGGTTACACCACATCGCCGCCAACCTGTCTGCCTGAAGCCGCCGCTGCTGACCTGTGCCTATTCAATCGCCGACGACAGCAGAAGTTCAGCAGTCTGCTGATTTTTTTTATCGCCGACAGAAACACAGGTTCTGATTTTTTTTCTCTCTCGATCGCTGATAAGTAGAGACTGTTGTCTCTCGTTTTTCTAGCTTGCGACAGAAGGAAAAAGGGGGCTGTTTTTTTCTCAACCGGAGGTATTATTCCTTGCCAGAAAACGTTTTTTTTGGACAGATTCATATCAGTCAGATTAGCTACTTGTGTTTCAATTTTTTGAGATTGATTGCAAAGAATAGTGTGCAATAGAACAGTCGTTAAGTTCAGGCAGCCGGCCATTGCTGTGTTTGAGCACTATTTTCAATCTTGACTTGATCTGAAACATCTGTAGTTTTGAGTAATGGCTGAGGAAGGAAAATACAAAATTGAGAAGTTTGATGGGCAAGATTTTAGATGGTGGAAGATGCAGATTGAAGACTTGTTGTGTCAGAAAGACCTAGATCAAGCCTTGACAGGAGAAAAACCAGAGAAGATGAAAGATGAAGAATGGCTTGCTCTTGACAGAAAAGCCCTAGCTGTTATTAGATTCTCTTTAGCTAAGAGTGTGGCCTTTAATATCGTGAAGGAGACTACTGCATGTGGTTTGATGAAAGCTTTGTCAAATATGTACGAGAAACCTTCTGCTTCGAATAAGGTATTTCTGATAAGACAGTTAGTAAACACCAGAATGAAAGAATGCGTCTGTTACCTCTCATATTAATGATTTTAATACCATTATTTCCCGGTTGTTATCTGTTGATATCAAATTTGAAGATGAAGTCCAAGCTTTACTCTTGTTATCCTCGTTACCGGATAGTTGGTCAGGAACAGTCACATCTATCAGTGGTTCATCTGGAACCTCTAAACTCACTTTTGAGGGCATTCGTGATTTCATCCTAGGAGAGGACATAAGGAGACGAAATTCTGGAGAATCATCGAGTGCTTTGCTTAGCACTGAAGGAAGGGGTAGAAAGAAAGAGAGGGGTAATGGCAGAGGCAGATCAAAATCAAGAAAAAGGAGTCGGTCAAAACCTAGGAAGGATATTCAGTGTTGGAACTGCAAAGAAATGGGACATTTCAGAAATCAATGCCCTAAATCATCAGATAACAATAAAGAAGTGAATGCAGCAACTGACGATTCAGAAGATGCTCTTATCTGCTGTGTTGAGAATACTCCAGAGTCTTGGATTATGGATTCCGGTGCATCATTTCATGCCACTTACAGCACGAAGTCGATGAAGAATCTACGAACAGGTAACTTTGGTAAAGTTCGTTTGGCTAATAATCACACTTTGGATATCGCAGGGATGAGTGACATAGACTTAAAGACTTCATCGGGCTCCACATGGACATTGAAGGACGTTCGGGTTATTCCTGGCCTAAAGAAAATGTTAATTTCTATCGGGCAGTTGGATGACGAGGGGTTTGATGTCCGGTTTGGTAGGGGACAATGGAGAGTTGTCAGAGAAAATCTTGTAATCGCCAGTGGCATGAAAAAGGGAACTTTATACATGGTTGAAGTATCTGATAGCGGGATAAATGCAGTGACCAGTGAATTGAAACCATCCAGGTTGTGGCATCAACGACTTGGTCATATGAGTGAAAAAGGTATGAAAATGCTTGTGGCTAAGGGAAAGCTTCCAGATTTGAAGAAGGTGGATTCTGAGTTCTGTGAACCTTGTGTGCTTGGTAAGAAAAAGAAGGTATCTTTTGTGAAGACGGGTCAGACACCGAAAGCTCAGAAATTGGAGCTTGTTCACACGGACGTTTATGGACCGACACCGGTCTCTTCCTTGGGAGGATCAAGTTACTATGTAACTTTCATTGACGATTCAACACGCAAGGTATGGGTTTACTTTCTTAAAAATAAGTTTGAAGTTTTCAATACTTTTAAGTAATGGAATACTGCTGTTGAATTGGAAACTAATTTGAAGGTAAAATGCTTGAAGTTGGATAACGGTGGAGAATACATAAGCACAGAGTTCATTGACTATTGTGCCGAACATGGTATTCGGATGATTAAGACTGTTCCAGGCACTCCTCAGCAGAATGGAGTAGCAGAGAGGATGAACAGAACCCTGAATGAGAGAGCCAGAAGTGTGAGACTTAATGCAGGGCTTCCAAAGACATTTTAACATTGCAGCTTATCTTATCAACCGGGGAATATCAGTACCTTTAGGCTTCAAGACACCAGAGGAAGAATGGAAAGAGGAAGCAGTGAAGTATCAACATTTAAAAATATTCGGATGCAAAAGCAAAGAAATACATCTTCATTGGTTATGGAACATATAGTATGGGCTACAGGCTTTGGAATTTTGAAAGCAGAAAGGTAGTCAGAAGTAAACATGCAACCTTTAATGAGGCCGAGCTTTATAAAGACTGGAACACGGTAAACTCAAAGGGTCAGAAAGAACAGGTTGAGTTGGAAAGTGATGTCACCAAAACGAAAGGATCAGCAGATACTCAGGATAGTGGGAGTAGTGAGGCTGATCTCCAACATGAATCATGAGAGACTGACGAGTCTGAAGATGATCAAGAAGACTTTTCCAGTGGTGAGAGCTCAGAAGATGAAGGAGGATCGTCTTCTCCAGGACAGTCTCAACCAATTGCATCACATTGGGTTAGGAGGTCTACTAGAGTCTCTAAACCTCCAGAAAAGTATGATCCATCAGTCAATTATCTTCTTTTGACTGAAAATGGTGAACCTGAAAGCTACGCTGAGGCAGTTGAGCAAAAAGATTCGCTTCAGTGGGAGTAGGCAATGAAAGAAGAAATGAGTTCTTTAAACAAGAACAAAACATGGGTCTTAACCAAGCTTCCGCAAGGTAAAAAGGCCTTAAAGAATAAATGGGTATTCAGAATCAAGGATGAGCATGATGGGTCTAAACGGTATAAAGTCCGTTTAGTGGTCAAGGGTTTTCAGCAGAAAAGGGGATTGATTATAATGAAATATTTTCTCCAGTGGTGAAAATGACAACCATCAGATTGGTCTTGAGTATTGTAGCTGCAGAGGGCTTACATCTAGAGCAGCTAGATGTTAAGACAACATTTCTACATGGTGATCTTGATGAGGATATCTACATGGCACAACCTGAGGGATTTCAGGTTGTTGGTAAGGAAAATTGGGTCTGCAAACTGAAAAGGAGCTTGTATGGTCTAAAACAAGCACCCAGGCAGTGGTACTTGAAGTTCGATGACTTCATGGAGAGGACCGGGTACAGAAAATGTGAGGCGGATCATTGCTGCTATGTGAAGAAGTTCAAGGGCTCTTATATCATTCTACTGCTTTATGTAGATGATATGTTGATTGCAGGTGCAGACATAAAAGAGATCAGCAAGTTGAAGAAACAAATGTCTGAAGAGTTTGAGATGAAAGACTTGGGTCCAGCCAAACAGATACTCGGAATGAGTATTGTCAGAAACAAGAAAGATGGCTTTTTGACTCTATCCCAGGAAAATACATTGGGAAAGTATTAGAGAGATTCAAGATGAACGATGAGAAGACTAAACCAAGAAACACACCTTTGGGAAGTCATTTTAAGCTTACCAAAGATCAGTCTCCTAGATCAGAAGAAGAGAAAGCAGAGATGGCTAAAGTTCCTTATGCATCTGCCGTTGGTAGTCTCATGTATGCTATGGTTTGCACGAGACCAGATATTGCTCATGTTGTCGGGGTTGTTAGTCGCTTTATGTCGGATCCGGGGAGAGAACACTGGGAAGCTGTTAAATGGTTACTCAGATATTTGAAGGGTACTTCAAAGTTAGGGTTATGTTTCAGAGGTAAAGATGCAGTTCTCAGAGGGTATGCTGATGCTGATTTGGGTGGTTGTAAAAAGACATTCAAAAGCACTACCGGGTACATTTTTACAGTGGGAGGAACAGCAGTTAGTTGGATGTCCAAACTTCAGAAAAGTGTAGCTTTATCTACTACAGAAGCAGAATACATGGCAGTTGTTGAAGCCAGTAAGGAGCTAGTGTGGTTGAAGACTTTTCTTGAAGAGCTAGACAAGAAATAGACTGATTACTCTCTATACTGTGATAATGAGAGTGTAGTAAAACTTGCAAAGAATCCTGTCTATCATGGCAAGACGAAGCACATTGGGATGAGATATCATTTTGGCAGGGGGCTAATTAGTGATGGCACGATAAACTTGAAGAACGTCTCAGGAGCAAAGAATCCAGCAGATATGTTCACTAAGCCTGTGACGCTGGATAAGCTGAAGTTCTGTGTAACTTCAGCTGGCCTTCGGGAATAGTGTTGAGAAGGCTGGTGGTAACTAGGGGAGCTTAAGATTGGTTGATGATTACAGAAGTACAGAGGAGTGCAGCTGAACGTGTTTCGAAGCCTCCAAGTGGGAGATTGTTGAGGTGTAGGCTTCGATTAGTGGCAGTCGGCCCTAATCCTATTTCTGGCAATTATCTTGATTGGAAGATTATTATTTCTTTAATTAGGCGATTGCTATTTCTATAGTTAGGAGGTTTCCTAATTATGTTTTTGCCTATAAATAATCTTCATTGTACTTGTAATTCTTTGAGCACCTAATAATATACGAAACCCTAGTTGCCGCCCGTGGACGTAGGTTGATAGCAATATTAACCAAACCACGTTAAATCTCTCGTGTTCTTTAATATGTTTCTGTTTTACTTGCTCTGTGTGTGTGTGACGTTTAACCTAACACCGACCGAACTGGATGCGGTTTTGAGGTTATTTGCAGGCTATTTGAATTACCAACAAGCTTACCCCCAAAGCTTTTTTAAGGAGGCAAAACTATTTCATAATCTAATAACCTAACAGTCTAATACTAATCCATTCAAATTCAAAAAAAATCATAACACATATTTTACTGTGAATCGTGTGTTATATTATGTTTTATTTTATTAAGCAGACTGAACGCTTGTTTTCATAAGACTAAATGTATTATGTATTTATGTTAGGTTGTTGGAGATTAATTGTTGTTATACAACTTGTATCTCATGTATCAAATGTGAATTTGGGTTGTTTTATTGTTCTAAGTTTGGCATCAGTCCGGTCCATATTAAAACAGAAAAGATCTCTTTACATTTAGAAAAACATAAAGAACGTGTTATAGACTGAGAAAAAGACAACTAATTAAGTAATTTCTTATAACATCTTTGATCTATTAAAATACCTTCAAGTACATATATATGTGTGTGTCATAGTTATTGCAAGATGCTTCTATTGAAGCTCAAGATATTTGCATTCAAGTTTCACGTACGCATCATGTCATCGTGTAACTTTCAACTTCAACTTTAATTCATAATATTACTACGACTATTTTGTTTAAAGTCATTTTCTCAAAGCATAAACTAGTTGTACCAACTGTACAAGAACATGTAGCGGTTCCAATCGGGTATATGACTGAAAAACCGGAACTGGTACTGGCACCGGTGTAGTTTAGCCTGTCCGGTTTTCGGTTCACAATGTTTGCTTAAATCGGTTTTGGTTTCAAACCGGATTCGGTCCTGAAACTTTGGCCTCGTGAAATCGTCTCATTAATGTTGGCAAAACATGTGAACTTTCCAAGAGGAAATTGGTCGTTAGGACCATACAAGTTTGTGGGCATTGCTGAAATTGCATCCCAGTTATACTGAATCCTATAAGCATGGCACATCTTAATGCCAGCGATCTTGGCAACGACTCGAGGTGCGTTCCAAAGGTTCTGTTAATAGAGCAGACTCAGTATGGGTTGAGGTGTGTGTTTAAGGTAGATGCAAGAACCTAAAAAGACGAGTTTTTTTGGCTTGTATTTGAAGGTTAATGGTGATAGATTCGGCACGGTAAGTGCTGTTTGCATGGATCCAACCAGCTTTGGCTGCGGCAAGGATGACATATTGTGGCCTTTCTATGGAAAAGAAGGTTTTCACAGCAGAATTGGTTGGTGAGGTCTAATTCAGAGTGGAACCGAAGGATAAGACTGGTGTAGCCAACGCTCTGCAAGTGGCGTACCACAGCAGATCCAACCAGCCCACGGTGGCCAGCAACAAAGATCTTGGCAGATTTTTCCAGTTTCAAGACATATAATACAATCCCAACAATTCAAAAGAGGAGTTTAAAGTAGTAAAGTAACATATAAGAATGTAGATAAGAATAGAAGTGATACATACCAGCATCAGTAGCTGTCATATTGCAAGGCAACTTATAGTTCTATATGGTAGAGTTTTGTAGGATTTTTGCTTTTTTTTTTCTTTTTGTGGATTCGAAACGAAAGAAGCAAAAGGAGACTTGGAGTGAAAGGTATGCCCTTGTGCGTACAGTATCTGATATATTGAACCAAAACATGAAATTGTTAACATGTAAAGTACTATCACTTCAAGAGACTGATAAAATCTTGTATGTAAAGCAGTAACATTCCGTCAAAATCTTGAAATGCCATTCCATCACTTCAAGAGACTGACAGAATTTTATAGATAGTTTTTTTCACCTATAAAAAATCACGAGTAGCTACATCAAAAATTGTATGCTAAACACTAGCCAAACAGGAAATTTTTTAGGAAAAGTGTAGCATTGAATACTTGAAGGAGGGAGGATGTCAAATAAGTAATTCTCTAGATCAAACAACTTAAAATCTCTTGATTCAGTTCAGTTCATACCAATTGAATTAAAAAGAATGAAATCAGATCGCAGCTATCACTTTCAACTTTAAACTATAAATTAAGCTGATTTACAAAGCAACGGAGTATAAATTGAACATATCAATTATGTTTTAATTTAGATATTTATGAACATGTCGTACATATAATTTTGAAATCTATATATAAAAAATTGAATCCAAGTAGTCCGGGCCTAGGCCGATTACTTGATACTCCCTGACTGCTCGAGTACCACCTAGCAGGTTTTACAACATTGACTTCGTTTCCCTTTCAAAATTGGCTGTGGTCATGGAAGAGGCACGGGGTTGTTTGTTTCTGTGCTGGGGTCCTGCAACTTGGTTCTAAACCTTGGAGTTACAAGGATGGTCTTTAACCTTTTGGTTTTTCTTGGTTTTATTCTATGTTTTTGGACAAACCCTTCTTTTGTACTTCAGAATTTGTGTTGTGATTTTGTAATTGGAGGCTGTTATGATGATTTACAGGGCTGCATCAGGGTTCTTCTCTTTGTTTGTTCTTAAATCTTTTTTTCTTTTCTTTATTTTTTTATGTACAGCAGAACACATGCACACTCTAACCCTAGTCCTAAAACACACCTTTTGTCCATAGCGGGACTAGAACCCATGACCATGGGATATACCTCTTCAACACCTTGGTACCGCTAGGAAACAAGCCCTTTGGTTTGTTTTTGGACCTATGTTATGCGTTTTCAATTATGTAGAGATTTCCATGGTACTACATGTCTAGCTATTGGAACTTTTATTTAGAGGATTATATGTCATTTTTGCTGGAATGTTAATGTTGTTATCTATGTTTGGCTGCTGGCATGAATTTTATCTAGAGATGAGGTGGATATTATCATATGGTCATTAATGATTATATGGAGAGGATATGTTCTGTTGCATCTTTTAAAAAGTTTGAAAAATGTGGTTATGGTTCAAAATTGGTTAGAATGGTTATTCCTTGAAGCTAATATTGTTACTTCTGAGATTGTTTGCCATCATCAGAGTTATGGGATGGATTCAAAGGTGGTTAAATTAGTCCATTGGAGTTTCTATCAGCAAGCTATGGGGTTGAACTTACTGCTCAATATTAGTGTTAAAAAATTGTGGGTTGTTTGGGTGCTGCTTGATCACTCTACTGTCTTATTTCTTGTATTTAAGATAGATTTTGGTTGATGATGATAGTGTTTGAAGCTGACTTTTTGTTGCGGCAGGTCCTTCTTTTGTTTATATTTCTCTGATGCAGTTTTAGTAATGGCTTAGAGCACTGTTTTGATTTATGGAATTGTTGGTATAAGACGGCTGGTGCTTTAATGTTGATGCATAAATGCTATATGATGTCTAATTATTTCTATTGCAGTTTTGATCAAGGTAGAAGTTTGATACTAAAGCTAGATTTTTTGAAGATTTTGAAGAGGATTTATGGCTTAAAACTTTGATTTGGAGAAAAGTTACCATCATCAATGAAGTCTAACTTTTAATTGTATAGCTGTTAATATGAATAACCAAAGGTTATGATCTAATCCAATAAATACAAAGGAATACAATGCTGCTTGCAGAAAGAAGCGCTATTAGCTATAATGAGGATGGCTGCTTATAACAACGCATACAATCTAAATGATGAACAAGAAGTAACAATCAGATTCTTCAAAAAGATGAACAGATGGAACCATCATTAGGTCATAAGCAACAATGGACAATTGGGCATGGATTCTTTAAAAATCAGATTCTTCGATTGAGACATAACATGAGGTATAATTGTAATCTATAGTTAGGCATCAACCAAAAGTAACAATCTCCATTTTATCATATGAACTACTAGGGGTGAGCATGGTTCGGTTTGGTTCGGTTTTAGGGTAAAACCGAAACCAGACCGAAAATTTCGATTTTTGGAAAACCAAAAACCAAAACCATTCGGTTTTTCGGTTTTCTGTTTTCGGTTTTAGATTCGGTTTTCGGTTTATGATTCGGTTTTTCAGTTTTTGAGTTCTTGGAGAAGTGTTCGTCAAACATACATGTATTCAAATTTGGGAGCAGCCTCTATCATAGATTGATAACAAAAAAATATATATATTATCAACTCTACAAGTATACAACATATGAAAAAACATATTCTCAAATAAATAAACATAGTCCCTCGAATTTGACAGCTTTCAAACAACAATGAACAAACACCTAAGTTCACAATCCCTCGATTTTCAGTAACATCAACGAAATTTAACTCAAATATAGACTTGATTTTCCGTTAACAACGAAAACTGAACTCAAAAATAGATCGTAGAAACTCGAATTTGTTACCTTGGAGGGCTGGATGTGCGGCGAGACTGTAACCAGCGAGAGAGGCGGAGATGGCGACGACTACTACGACCGGCGAGAGAGGCGGAGATGGCGACGGCGGCTGCGGCTGCGGCTGCGACTGCGACCAGCGAGAGAGGCGGAGATGGCGACTGAGACCGGCGAGAGGGAAGATGGTGACAGAAACTGCGACCGGCGACGAGGGTATATGGAGACTTCAACTGCTTGAGTTATTGAAACTTTCAAAGTGACACTGTGTTCCAGAACTATTTTGAAGGAGAGAAAGGAACAGATTACGGAAATTGTATAATTCTCGTGTTACCTAAAAAAAATTGGAAAGAAAAGAAAAGCAAAGATGAGAAGATTTAAGGCTATTTTCTACCCTAACTTTCTTCTTAAAAATGGAGAGATTTGAGAAGAAATTATATGGACTCTTTAAAACTCTTGTATGATTACTAATTTGTCTATGATCTAGTATTTTTTTTTCTCACGTATGTCGTCATATTCTACGGAAAAATCGTTTTTTCCTATTTTCCTTCTGCCCTGACGCCATGTGTGTGCTTCTTCTTGTTGTTTCTCCATCTGCCCTCGTCCTCTGAATTACTCCTTGTAGGTACTCCTTCCCTACTCCGTAATAAGTACTTATTTGGTTATATATAAGCTTAGCAATGAACAATATATGTGAGATAGTGAGATGTGTGTGTATTTATTGCGTAAATTAAAATGATCCATGGTGGTGTGTGTATATAATTTATTACGTAAATGAAATGATCCATGGTGGTGGTGCGTATATGAACTGATACATGGTGGAGAAAGAAGAGAAAAACTATTTTTTATTATTATTGCTATCTTTTTTTATTAGATTTTCTTTCACTTTTCTCTGCAAAAAAATCTTCACTTTTTCTTCTGTATGCGTAGCGGGAAGAAGATGGAGTGTTACCCGTGGCTGCGTGATGCGATGGGAATGGGGTTTTCAGCGGAATTATTATCTTTTACCGTTGAACCTCACCAAACCTCCCAAACGTTAATATTTTCTCAATCCCTGTTTATTTTATTAAAAAGAAAGATACAAGTAATAAGAGGAGAAAATGAAAAAAGTAAGTGGAATCATCTCACTTGAAAATAAGGTGGTGGTTGACACAACAATGGACAATTGGGCATGGATTCTATAAAAATCAGATTCTTCTATTGCGACATAACATGAGGTATAATTGTAATCTATAGTTAGGCATCAAGCAAAAGCAACAATCTCCATTTTATCATATGAACTACAAACAAGTTGAAATCTACAGTTTGGCATCAACAAGAAGCCACAATCAAATTCTTCAACAATTTTAATCAATTTTTGTTCATAATACACAAATCGAAATCATAACAAATTTCAAGAGCATAATTCATGAATCGATTTTTTTCTAGATATCAAACAAATATCAATTTTTTTGTAATCCGTGGATATCATACATAAATCGATTTTTTTGTTCATAATACTGATATCAAACTCATAACCATTTCGACAAATCGAACTCATAACAGATTCACGAACAAGATTTATATCTCCATAAGAAAATTTTCATGCCTGAGTAATTCGATTCTAACAGAAAAAGTCAATTTCTTACCTAGCTTTTAAGAGCCGACGAAAAGAAATGGTGCCTGCGTTAAGTCGCCGCTAGTTTCGACCGTGGCCGATGGTTGTATGTGTAGCGGGAAGAAGATGGAGTGTTACTGGTGGCTGCGTGATGCGATGGGAATGGGGTTTTCAGCGGAATTATTATCTTTTACCGTAGAACCTCACCAAACCTCCCAAACGTTAATATTTTCTCAATCCCTGTTTATTTTATTAAAATGAAAGATACAAGTAATAAGAGGAGAAAATGAAAAAAGTAAGTGGAATCATCTCACTTTAAAGTGAGGTGGTGGTTGACAGCAAAATTCAAATTTTTTTATGATGAGATATTGGTGATAAAGATAAATTATCATGATATCATATGAAAAGACCTATTTACTCTCCAATATATCACGTTATATTGCCTTTTCACTTCTCCAATTGATAGTAAGTATAATTGCATCAATAAAAATTATTTTAATCAATAAATATGAAAAAACTGAATTACTCTTCATCTCTAACCTTAGTTTTGGTTACTTTTGCCGAACATACTTAATATGTGTAACATATGTTCTTATAACAGGAAAAAAAAGTTTATTAATAGTAACATATGGGTTTGGTTGATGGTTAGGATATTTTCTGTAACACCCTGATAAAGGTGCTAGTTGTACCTACTTGTACTTCGTTTTATATGTGCAACACCCTGAAATGGGGGCTAGTTGTAACGAGTTGTACATGTAGCTTTGTTAGTTGTACTTTGACTTTAATTGGTGTTTTGTCGTTAATTGGTGTGTCTTATGTGTTAACTGGTGTTAATAAGAGATAAATTGTGGTTTCGTGAAAATTGTCGTAAGTAGTTAAAATTGGTGAATTATTGAATGGTTTTAGATAATGGTTCTAAAAATATCTTCGTTAATTGAAACGGATAAACCTAAGTGTAGTTGTAAGTTGAATAGGAGAACAAAACACCCGCGTGGGGTATTTACCAACTAAGTCGGTCATGTTGTTCTTATCAGTGTTGTGTCCTCTGTTGTCACAAAACACATACTACAAACACATACAAACTCACGAGAACACACACACACACTAGTCTTTGAGAGTTGGAACAACAAATCAAAGGGAAGGAACAATTGTTTTGATCTCCAGGAGTGATTTAACTTCAGTAAGAAACTTTTGTTCTTTATCTTTGTAAGTATTTTTGGGTTGATACCCTAGTTTGAATTTTAGTGAAGAAGATAACCCATTTTAATGGTGTAAAGTGGGTTTTGATGTGGATTTGTGTTTAGAAACATGTTAGTAATTTCAATTGGTGTTAAATAGGGTGTATAAACGTTAAAACATGAGTTTTGGTCGAATTAAAGTGTAAAAATGGCGAGTTGTAGGTTCTGTCTCGAACAGAGCTGACCTTACTGTAAAAACCCTTCATGCGGCCGTAGAGAAAAGTTCCTGCGGCCGTAGGGGCCATTTTATTCCTGCGGCAGTAGAAAAATGTTCCTACGGCCATAGAAGCTATTGTGTTCCTGCGGCCGTAGAGAAAGGTTCCTGTGGCCATAGAAGGTGTTTTTTTAGGTTTACCACCTATGGGTGAAGGAACGAAGCCTACGGGCGTGGATACATAACCTACGGCTGTAGGAACCCAAGAGAACGCTTCTGCGGCCGTAGGAGGATGTTCCTGCGGCCGTAGGGCTTGATTCTTTGGGAATGGCCTCTGCGGGCGTAGGAACATATTCCTGCGGCCGTAGGAGACTATCGGTATCCATGTTGACCTTTTGTTGAGACAACCGTCAGTACAGTCAATTGTAGTATATGTTAAGTGGTGTTTTAAACCTAAACCTATTGTGTTAGGTGAGAACGAGGAACCAGAAGACACTAAGCATAATATCTGTCTTCTTTGATTGTGAGGTGAGTACCAGTTTCCCATAAGACTCAGTAAGTAAGTTATATGTTGTTCATGTTGACATGTGATTAGTGTTTAGATACGTGTGCACATGAGGTATGTTGTAGTTGATAAAAATTGTCCTATTACATGTCGAATATGATGCATGCATGATATTGGGTCCTGATTGGACTGGCTATGTGTATATGATAGAATGTCCGGACTCTCGGGGGGCTGTTTAACAGTTTCTCGACTTGGTTTGTGTTCCTAGGGGCTGTATCACAGCCTAAGTTTGAGGAATTGGGTACTCGTAGAAGTATTCAATCTCAAGCTCGGGCCCGGGCATCGTTAAGTGTTCCTATTGGGGTAATTGGGGTTGAGTGGAGCGTTATGTGACTGTCGTATCTGGTAGACTAACTGTAGTGTTAGTTAATTGTTGAATAAATGGTGTACTGATTGTGGTTTACGTGTGAATAGTAAGTTGAGTAGAAATGGTTGAACGTCGAGCTACGACAGAGGAGGCTCTCAAACAAATGGAGGATGAGGCCTCTCGTACGCATCAAAAAGATGAGGACGGAGCTTCTCAGCATAACGCAGAGCAGCCGAGGCATGACCTAGATCAGCGGCGTGTATTCGATGCCTGGAGGAAGAGCTCCGTCTGACAAGGGAGATGTTGTTGGAGGCACTTAAAGGAAAGAAGCAGAAGCAGTGTTCGTACAAGAAGTTTATGTCATGCCGACCTAAAGAGTTCGAGGGTGGTGATAGTCCCTCGGATATCGTGCGGTAGCTTCGCGAGACGGATCAAGTGTTCGAGTCTTGCAAGTGTGAACCAGAGTATCATGTCAAGTACGCGGTATGGATGCTAAAAGGCCGTGCCTTAATCTGGTGGGATACCGTGAAAGATACGTTGAGCAAGGAAGTTATTGCTGCCATGTCTTGGGAGCAATTATGTAACATCCTCAAAATAGGCCTAGTAGTACCTAGTTGTACCCTAAGCTTAAATAGTTGTACCTTGATTTTAAATGTGTATTTTAATAGTTGTTTTGTGTTTTAGTAAGTTAAAGTGGATGTATGAGGTGTTATATGAAAGTTAGAGTTAATGTGCAAAAGTGATAAAATATTAAATGGTTTCGCGTAATGATTCCGTAGATATCCCTGTTAGTTGAAACGGGTACTCGTGTAACACCGGTTTCACGAGCTTAAAATTAGAGTAAATTAAAACTTTATTTACACCAAAAGTTGCAGCGGAATAAACCACTGATTACATATTAAGTATTGTTTACTAACTTGGCGATCACAAACAACGAATCAAGCCAAGTACCAAAATTAAGCCAGTGTTACCACTACGCACCGACCATCGTTATATAGTATCAGAGTTAATAAACTACAAGTGTTCCAAAAGATATATACAATAACACTACCCACATCAACCCGCCTCGCCAGGCCATCTGATCACTAACCTGCGAAAAGGGAAATATCACGAAACATTAGCTACACTAGCTAGTGAGTACAAGTATCACATAAGCACCAATAAGCATGCTATCACGTCACAATAAAGCACACAATGCTAAATTATCACATAGCGGTGTGCCGACAGGTCAGCAGGATCATATCTCACGGGGTTGCAAATCCCGCTCAACGAATCCAACTGAGCAAATCAGCAACACCAATCCATGCTGGAGGGGAAACGAAGAGCAACCCCCTGAGCACGTTGCGGAGCCACCTGGGCTCAATTAGGCCTTAGTTACAAACCAAGACCCCACTGTTTGTCGAGGAACGGCGGCCTGCAGAACCTTTACCCCAGAAAATCACTCGTGGGAACCGCTAATCCCTGAATAACACTCAAGGGACCCAGCCGCATCGGCGACTGACCTCAACCCCTGCGTCTGTCCGGACAGGAGATCATAAACACGTTTGACCCATAGGGTCCACATTACGCATGCGTATCACATATCACAATTTATATCACATGGTATCACTTATAACACTGTATCACTTTATCACATAGCACACAACACAGGCACACAATAGCCCTACTTACTGAGTCTTATGGGAAACCGGTACTCACCTCGATATCACAAGAGGCAGATATGAATCCGAGAATCCCAAGAACACACTGAGTCGTCCGAATCACCTAACACATAAGGTTCAGGCTTGGTTATCACTTACACGTAACACACACAGGTTAAAACACAAGTTACATAAGCTGTCCACACTGAACAGCCTCCTACGGCCGCAGAGGATATATCCTACGGCCGTAGGACACATGAAAAACCCACCCTACGGCCGTAGTATCCAGTCACTACGCCCGCAGAGGTTCCTTCCAACAAACAATGTACTACAGCCGTAGAAACTCTCTTCTACACCCGTAGTAGTTGTTCTTTGGTGAACTACGACCGTAGGTTATGTGCCTACGCTCGTAATCCTTGTTTCATCGTCCGTAGACGGTAATTCACACAAAAACACACCCTACGGCCGCAGTAACCCTGCCTACGGCCGCAGTAAACACAAAAGGCTTCCTACGGCCGTAGGGTTCATTACCTACGCCCGTAGGGAGTGCCTGCACAGCAGGTCTTCGTCTCTGTTCCGACACAGCTTCTGCAAATTCGCGTTTTGACACCAAAACTCGATTGAAACCAGATTCAATCGTTTGTACATGATACTCGACATCAAAGGAAGTTTATAAACATATTTTTGACACAAAAACAACTCAAACACACAATTAAACACCATTAAAGTGGTGTTTCTTATTCAAGAACACAAACTAGGTTTCTTAGTGAGAATACTTACAAACAAGAAGAAGAAGCAACTGATGTATCACTCAATCAGCTATACAACTCCTTTGCAACTGATTTGTGCCTTGATTATTTCTTCAAAATCTCCAACTTGAAAGGGTGTGTGTGTTTGCACGTATTTTGTATGTGTGGAGTGTGTGTTTTGATTTCAACAGAGGATAAGAAGGAATAGGCCGACCTATGTGGCCTAAATTAAACTACGGGGTATTTTGTTCCCCTTTCCAACTTGCAACTTAACACACGCCATCTCGTTTTAACCAACGAGGATATTTACGGAATCATTACGCGAAACCGTATAACACTACTTCACTTCTAGACACGTTTGACACTTTTCACATAATCACATTAAGTAACACAGTACACGTTAGTCACACAAAACACTTAGTTAATTTCACTTAATGTCACTGTACAAGCTCTAAAGCACAAAGTACAACCCCTACACTGCTAGGCCCATTTACAGGGGTTACAACTCGAGTGTTAAGTTGTAAGTTGGAAAGGGGAACAAAATACCCCGTTTATGCTATTTGACCACCAAAGGCGGTGGATGGTTATTTGACTCTTATGAGTCAAACCTAAACACACACAAACATACTTATCATCGTGAAAACACATACACACACTTTGCTCTCATCATTTTGAAAGCGAAATCAAGAAGTTGAATCTGTTCTCAAGGGATTTCAGTAGCTTGAATCAGTCGTAGGAAAAGGTTTATGCGGCCGTAGGAGAGTATTTTATGTGGTTTACCACCTACGGGTGAAGGAACGAAGCCTACGGGCGTGTGTACATAACCTACGACCTTAGGAACCCAAAGAACTACCTCTACGGGTGTAGGGGATGTTCTCTACGGCCGAAGTAAGGTTGTTTGGTCTTCTGCGGCCGTAGGCCTTATCTTCTGCGGCCGTAGGATCCTGTCCAATGATATTAAAATTGTGACGTGTATTTTAAACGAAGGCTGTTGAGTGTAAGTAATAACCCAGTATTGTGTGACATGTTAGGTGTTCTTGAAGGACCGGAAGGCGTTGATCGTTGTGTTAGCTAATCGTGAACTTAAGGTGAGTATCGGTTTCCCATGAGACTCAATAAGTAGTGCTAACCCTTGTGTGTTTTTAATGTGTAATTGGTGCTCCCACATGTACGTGTGTAAGGTATGTTATAACGTGATATGCCACGCTACAGTGTTATATTGTCATTGACTAAAAGTATTTAACGTGAATCATGTGGTAAGTGTATGTTGTAATTAAGTTATACTCGCATGTCCTGTTCTCTAGTATGAACAGTAGTGGCTGTGATTATATGCGCGCATGATATTGGATCCTGATTGGATCACTTATTGTTTATGTACTTATGTCCGGACACTCGGGAAACTGCTTATAGTTTCCAACTCGGTTGAGGTCAGCTGGCTATATTGCTGCTGGATCCCTTGAGGGCCTAGATGGCTGGTTATTCGGGATCAACGGTGGCTCGGTGGTGCACGCCGTGTCTCAAGTTCTGCAGGACCGCCATTCCTTGACAACAGAAAGGTCTTGGTAATAATCGAGGCCTAGTTTGAGCCCAGGTGGCTCCGCAACGCGCTCGGTGGGCTGCTCTTCGCTTCCCCCACCAGTGTGGATTGGTGTTGCTGATTCCCCAGTTGGAGTTGTTGAGCGAGACTTGCAACCCCGCGAGATATGACTCCCTCTGACATGTTGGCACTCCGCGATGTGATAGGATAGCCTTGAGTGCTTTTCCTGTGTTGTGATAGCATGCTTATTGATACTTATGTGTAATCTGTACTCACTAGCTAGTGTAGCTAACCGGTTTATGTTTTACCCTTTTACAGGTAAAGATTTAGGCAGCCTGGCAAGGCAGGTGCTTGTGGGTAAATATATTTAGTCTTTATGGAACACTTTGTTGTTATAATTATTTGTGATCCGGTGGTCGGTTTATAGTTGTGTAATACCGGTTCGTTTTGAGACTTGGCTTTTGATGTCTATAATTGCCAAGTTGGATAATAACACTTTATATTTTATAATCAGTTTTTAGTTTCCGCTGCACGTCTTGATAAGTATACTTAAAAAGTTTTAAATTATTACTGATTTTAAGCTCGTGAAACCCGGTGTTACAAATTCGCTGAGAAGGTGATGAAGAGATACTGTACAGATTATGATCTCGAGAAGATGGAGAGGGAGTTTAATGCACTCCGTAAGGGCAACAAGCCCGTGGATGATTGATATATGCGTTTTTATGCATGTTTTACATGCTAGAATACCCCGTACTTAGCGCAGTTCCAAGGTGATTCTTGTTATAATTGATCGATATTGCTTAACATTCATCATGCAGGTTAAAAAGAGGTTTAAGTAAGATAAATGGGCTAAACAAAGGAAGAATAGAAGAAAAACGAAGATTGGTGAAAAAGTCCTTCCTACGGCCGTAGAAGATAGTGCCTACGGCCGTAGGAGTTATTCTTCTAGAAAGTTTAACCAGACACCCTACGGCCGCAGAAATAAGTTGTTACGACCGTAGGACCACCTTATCCACAATCATCATTTCCTGGCAGATTTCTTGCGTGTGTCGGATGAATGACAAAATCTTGCGTGTGGAGAAACACCGTTGCATGATTAGCTACGGCCGTAGAGGATACTTCCTACGGCCGTAGGAAGTTCTGTTACAGCAGGTTAAATGACAGAATCTACCATTTGCACAAGGGTTACAATTTTTCACCACATTTCAGACCAACACCCCCAAACACTCTCCCCAAGCACTCTAACACTCCAGGAACATTTCTTGGTGATTCTAAGGTGGATAGATTGGATTTGAAGGCTTGGAACAACATCTTGGAGCTTGGATTCACTAGTTTTATCATTACTTAGCTTGGGTATACTCTTTCCATTCTGATTTCAATTATGTACCCATGTGTTCCAGATGTTGTAGTACTAATATTGATGTATATGGATAACTAAACTCATTTCACTTGGGCCAAGATGATTCTTGGCTAGTTATGGCAATATATTTGACTTTTAAGTTGACTTGATTCAAATATGCATGTTTGATCTTGAATACAATTGTGTTTTATCAACTTAGTATGTTTAATCTTACCATGTTCATGTGTGATAATGTGTATAAGATAACTCCTTCATGTTTAAGCATGTGGATATTCAAGAATGATGGTTGATTTTATTAATTCCATGTTAAGCTTGTTATTAGAAATGATACATCTTGCATGGTTGTCATTAGATATCACTGTTGGGATATGTTTTGAATCATTTTAGGTTCATCTATTATTGGTCATTTTATTCATATGTTGGTTTTATGCATGCCTTATGATTGTAGATGAAAATCTTGTCATTTGGTGTATTTTTGGGTCAAACATGCTACTAATAATTAAAGGATTCACAAAGATGTTTGTTGGTATATTTAGACGGTGAAATGAACTCACATGTATGCCCTTAATATGCTGGTCTTGGTGTTCAATGTGCATATAACATGATTCATGTTTTAAGAAGTGTTGGCTATACTAGAAATGGTAGGTTTAAAATGTTTATATCTTTAGTAATCATGTGGCTAAATATTAAAATCCCTTAATTGTGAGGTTTGAGTTTAGAGGAGTTTGTGACCCCATTGTACCAATTTACATGTGTTTATGATCTGAGATTAAAGTCTAGATTGTAATTTATTGTTGAATGCCTTTATGTTAGAATAAACAGTTCTGTCGTACTAGTTCCTACGGCCACAGGAAGAAATTCCTACGACCGTAGGACAGTACACCTCCTACGACAGTAGGAAGAAATTCCTACGACCGTAGGACAGTACACCTCCTACGACCGTAGGACAGTACACCTCCTACGACCGTAGGAAGAAATTCATACGGCCGTAGGAGACATTTTTACCACAGTGTGCTGTTTTTGCTTGTTTTAACATATTTAACTGCTTTAACACCTTTTTGGATTCTGAGGATTACTGGATATATCATTTGAAAAGATGTATATTCAATAGTCTGATTTGGACGCTGTCTGGTGGATCTGTAGTTGAATTTTGATATGTCGTTGCCTGTCTGATCATGTTTGATTGTTGAGTCTGAGTCTTGATAACTCGAGTGATGATTCTTGCATGATAATGTGGTTTTGTTGAGTATTAGAACAGCATGCTATGCGCTCAATCTATTCAAGTCTTCATATTATGTGTTGTATTGTGTTATTGCCATGATTAGTCTAGATGATTCGAAAGCCCGAGTGATCTATTATCCTGCTGTTTGCCTTCGGTGTTAGTCTGTATTAGTTACTGTAGTTCTTGATTAATTTAATTCATTATGTCACTTGCTTTAATTAATTCTGCTAATCAAACAACAATGAAACTTAAGTATTGGTAGCTTCCTGTCCTGGTGGAACGATATCCGGTCTTACCGAGTCGATACTACTATTGATCAGGTTATACTTGCCTGAGTCGTGTGTAGTATCTGCTTAGTAACATCGTTTTTATAAATTTAAAACGAGGTTGTGTCACAAGATTTTATAACAAGAAAAACCCGCAGTCTAGAGCACACCAAGTTTTTGGCGCCGCTGCCGGGGACAGGCAATACTAAGAAATAGTTTAATTGTTGATTCGATCTTGTTACTTGTTACTTGTTACTTGTTCCTTGAATTAGATGTGCCTGATTAGGTAGTCACTTGCTTTTTCTACCTCTTTCTCGCACCCTCTGTCAGTTTGTTCTATTCTGAGCAAATTGAGCCTTTTCAAGAACCGGAGCGTGAGTTTCGACGACGCCGACGCCGTCAATGCCAATGCCGACGCCGTCAACGCCAATGCCAAAGAGAACGTTTACTAAACATGGCGTAAGAAGAACCACCACCACCTGTTAGGACACTCAATGACTATGTTCGTCCGGATATTAACAACATCCAGAACAACATCATTTGACCTAGGGTGGCAGCGAACAATTTTGAAATCAAACTAAACGTAATTCAGATGGTTCAAAATTTTGTTCAATTTCATGGATTACTTGACGAGGATGCTAACGCTCACATCCGCAGTTTTCTTGAAATCTGCGATACGTTTAAAATCAATGTTGTTACTGATGACGCCATTCGCTTGCGTTTATTCCCGTTTTCTCTCAAAGACAAAGCCAAGCTTTGGCTTAATTCTCTCCATGTGAATTCCGTTGCTACATGGAATGATCTTGTTGCCAAATTTCTAGCTAAATACTACCCGCCGGTCAAAACGGCCAAGCTGCGTAATGATATCTCATCGTTTCAGCATACTGACGGGGAAAGTCTTTATGATGCCTGGGAGAGATACAAGGATCTCATGAGGATATGTCCTTCACACGGATACGATCTATGGAATCAAATTTTCATATTTTATAATGGCTTATCCGTTGTCACTCGACAGATGATAGATACTGCCGCAGGAGGTGCATTGGGTAGCAAAGACCCACAAGCATGCTATGATCTTATCGAAGATATGGCAACCAACAGATACCAATGGAACCCCTCTACGAGACTAAAATTGCCAAAGAACGGTGGAGTTTTCAATGTGGATGCTTTATCTGATCTGTCTGCACAGGTGGAGAAGTTGACAAAGAAAATGGATCAGATGTGTGCTCCTCCTAAACAGGTTACTTGTAATTTCTGCTCAGAGCCACATCCTAGTGACCAATGCCAAGAGGAAACTCCTGCTCACGAGGAAGTCGATTTCATTACTAATCAGCCGAGGTCTTAGTATAATCCCAATGCAACAAACTATAATCATGCATGGAGGGATCACGCGAACTTTAGTTATCATAACCAGACTACTAAACCCCCTCCAGGGATTCCGTATCCACAGAGACCACGTCAGCCTCAACAGTTCGATCGTCAGCCTCAGCAGTTTGATCGTCAACCACAACCATATGAGCAACCACGTCAGTACAACACTCAACCACCGCTTCCCAATTAATCTGCATCATCATCATCTTCTTCAGTATCTTCCAATCTGGAGGATCTTGTGAAGCAATATCTGGCACAATCCGAGTTGCGTTTCAACCAAACAGATGTTAGACTCAATCAAATGGAAGCAACTCTGAGAAATCAACAAGCTTCACTTCAAAATCTCGAAAATCAAGTTGGCCAGATATCTAAGCTCTTGTCAAAGCGACCACAGGGAGGTCTCCCGAGCAACACGGATACCAATCCGAGAGCACATGTGAAGGCAATCACTTTGCGTAGTGGGACGACCACGGTACCACCACCGTTTCCCTCTCAATCCAAAGAAACTGAAAAACAGGTCCAATCGGAGGATTCTGACGAGGCGCATAACAGGCTAGACCCAGCAAGTACCGCGCAAGTCAAACCTCCTGTCAAAATATTTCAGCCTACCATTCCTTTCCCCCAGAGATTGAGGAAAGAGAAAACGGAGGAACAGTATGGTAAGTTCCTGGAGCTATTTAAACAGCTCCATGTGAACATCCCATGTCTGATTGGTAATCTCACTGTAAATAACACTCTAGCTGATCTAGGTGCCAGCATCAACTTGATGCCATACTCTGTATTTTCTAGACTAAGCCTAGGAGAACCAAAACCGACTCGTATGTCACTTCAGCTAGCTGATCGTTCTGTCAAATATCCACGTGGGATAGTCGAAAACATCTTGGTCAAGGTTGACAAATTTGTGTTTCCTGCAGATTTTGTCATCCTACATATGGACGAGGACAAAAACGTCCCACTCATTCTTGGTTCTCCATTCCTAGCCACTGCTCGAGCATTAATTGACGTTTGCAACGGAAAGGTTACGCTTCGAGTAGATAAGGATGAAGTGACTTTTGACATCCAAAAGTCAATGAAACACTCAGCTATCCAGGATGACACTCTTTATTTCGTTGATATCTTTCATCGTTATCCCGTGGATCACATTGTCCCAACTCTAGAGAAGGATGCATTTGACACACAAATCCTAGATGAGGATGTCTTGGATGTAGAGCAGGTAAAGCTTGTCTCTGATGAGCTAACCAACACTATTCCACCTGACATGACATCTATTTCAGATGTTTTCGAGGTCCTTGAAAAATCCGAGAGCTCAACTTCTCGACCATCTATTGTGGACCCACCTTGTCTTGAACTCAAAGAACTTCCTTCTCATCTTGAATATGCATTCTTGGAGGAAGATTCTAAGCTGCCTGTGATAATAGCTTCTAACCTTACTGTTGATGATAAAAGTAAGCTATTACAGGTTCTGAAAAATCACAAAACTGCCCTTGCATGGAAATTTCTGACATCAAGGGGATTAGTCCATCCTTCTCCACACATAAGATTCTCATGGAGGATAATTATAAGGCGTGTGTGCAACATCAGAGACGTTTAAATCCCAACATGAAAGAGGTAGTCAAGAAAGTGGTTATAAAGCTGCTGGATGCCGGCTTGATCTACCCTATCTCCGATAGTACGTGGGTCAGTCCAGTCCAGGTTGTTCCTTAAAAAAGAGGAATGACCGTCATTCTGAACGATAAAAGCGAGTTAGTTCCAACTCGTACGGTCACGGGGTGGCGTGTGTGCATTGATTATCGCAAACTCAATGATGTCACACGTAAGGATCACTTCCCCCTTCCTTTCATCGACCAAATGTTGGAGCGTTTGGCTAGAAACACCTTTTATTGCTTCCTTTATGGATTCTCCGGATACTTTCAGATTCCTATCCAACCGGAGGACCAAGAGAAGACAACTTTTACATGCCCTTATGGTACTTTTGCCTACCGGCGTATGCCTTTTGGGTTATGTAACGCTCCTGCAATATTTCAGTGTTGTATGACGGCTATATTTCATGACATGATTGAGGATTGTGTCGAGGTGTTCATGGATGACTTTTCAGTCTTTGGAAACTCCTTTGATACATGTCTTTAGAATTTAGACAAGATGTTGTGTCGCTGTGAAGAAACTAACCTTGTGCTTAACTGGGAAAAATGCCATTTTATGGTACGCAAAGGTATAGTTTTGGGTCATAAAATTTCCAATGAGGGAGTCGATGTAGACAAAGCTAAAATCGATGTTATTGCAAAGCTACATCCTCCCTCCAATGTCAAAGCCATTAGGAGCTTTCTCGGACACGCAGGGTTTTACCGGCGCTTCATAAAGGATTTTTCAAAAATCACTCGGCCGTTAACCCATCTTCTTCAGAAAGACGCTCCTTTCATCTTTTCTCCTGAGTGCGATCACGCATTTAAATTCTTGAAGGAGAAATTAACAAATGCTCCCATCCTGACGAGCCCAGATTGGTCGCAAACATTTGAGCTTATGTGCGATGCCAGTGATTTCGCTGTTGGTGCTGCCTTGGGCCAACGGATAAATAATCACTTTCAGCTGATTTATTACGCCAGCAAGACACTGACTGACGCTCAAGAAAACTATACAGTCACTGAGAAGGAGTTGTTAGCGGTAGTCTTTGCGTTCGACAAATTCAGATCTTATTTGGTGTTATCAAAAACCAAGGTCTACACTGACCACTCTGCTCTTCGTTATCTCTTCGCAAAGCAAGATGCGAAGCCCCGTCTCATTCGGTGGATTTTGCTCTTGCAGGAATTTGACATTGAGATCAAAGACAAAAAGGGAGCAGAAAATCTTGCGGCTGACCGTCTCTCTCGTCTTGAAAATCCAAATCTTGAGGTGCTAATTGAGTCCGGCATAAAAGATAACTTCCCTGATGAATTTTTATTCGCTGTGACTAGCACTGAAGAGATCCCCTTGTACGCTGACATAGCAAACTATTTAGCAGCAGGGGTGATGATCAATGGTCTCACACACCAACAGAGGAGAAAATTTATCTCCGAGCTTAAATACTACTTCTGGGAGGATCCTTATCTGTTTCGGGTAGGAGCCGACCAAGTCATCCGTAGATGTGTGAGTGATTCTGAAGCTGTTGACATCCTTCAGCACTGCCATGCAGGCCAACCATGAGGCCATCACGGGCCTAGCTACACAGCTAAAAAGGTCCTTGATGCAGGTTTTTTCTGGCCTACCCTGTTCAAGGATGCTCATCTTTTCGTAAAATCGTGCGACTCATGCCAAAAATTTGGAAACATCTCATCCCGAAATGAGATGCCCCAAAATCTAATTCAAGTCTGTGAAATATCTGACATTTGGGGAATAGATTTCATGGGTCCTTTTCCTGGTTCACACGGAAACAAATATATCCTTGTAGCAGTCGATTATCTTTCAAAATGGGCTGAGGCGCAAGCCTTGCCTACAAATGACGCAAGGGTAGTTTGTAAATTTCTGAAAAGATTATTTTCACGATTTGGTACCCCCAGAGCACTGATAAGTGATAGGGGTACTCATTTCTGCAACACACAGTTAGAGAAAGTTCTTAAACGATATAGTGTTACTCATCGATTCTCTACTGCGTATCATCCGCAAACCAGCGGACAAGTCGAAGTTACCAACCGTGGTCTTAAACGAATTCTGGAAAGAACCGTTGGTAACAGCCCAAAAGATTAGGCAGAGAAACTAGACGACGCACTTTGGGCATTCCGCACTGCTTTCAAAACACCTATTGGTACTACACGTATAGGTTGGTTTATGGAAAAGTCTGTCGTCTACCTGTTGAACTTGAGCACAAAGCTTACTGGGCTTTGAAAGCCGCTAATTTTGACTGGAAAAGTTCAGCAGAGAATCGTTTATTTCAGCTGAGTGAGCTTGATGAACTGCGGTTCCAAGCTTACGATAATTCCATGATGTACAAGGAAAAGACGAAAGCTTTCCATGACTTCCGCCTGAAGGACAAAAAATTCCAGGCTGGAGATTGTGTGCTCTTGTACAATTCTCGTCTTCGTCTTTTCCCAGGTAAGTTGAAGTCCAGATGGACGGGTCCATATACTATACACACTGTTTTTCCTCACGGTGCTGTTGACATCACAAACTCCGAGGGAGTAACATTCAAAGTCAACGGTCACCGACTTAAGAAGTATATTGGTCTCCCGATCCAAGAGGAGACCCGCGAAGTTCTGGAACCTCACTCTCCTACACCTTAGCGGGGTGAGTTTGGTCTTTTACCGGCATACCTTAAAGAACTGGATATGCTTTCTTCCGAATCTCGTGCTCTCCTTTCTTGTCTCTTTCTGTGTACTCAACTTCCTTCTGACATTCAGCGCGATATAGTCATGAGACTTGAGAAACATGTGAGGAGAAATCATAACTTTGCCAAATTTCATCGAGGCACTTCTATCTATGCGGCAAAAAGGCGTGCCAAATATGTAGGGAAGTGTTTGAAATGTGGTGCTCTGTTGCATGAGGGCGCTTGTAGGAATTTGCCGATGATATCTCAGTCAGAATGTGACAGTGCCCTTCGAGAAGATCCCGTTAAGCTAAAAGCCGAGGGTGTCTTACGTCCCAAAAGTAACGCTGGTGCCATGATTGAGGAGTTGGTGAGTCTCCGACTAAGCAAACTCGAGCCTAAGCCCCGTTAGAATCCCTAGGCTATGCCTATGTTCTTGTCGTATAGCTCCTCATGTTTTCTCACTTTAATTCTCATTCAGTCTGGAGAGACAGGAAAATACTCCGCATTTCAACGCGTTAAAGTGTTCGCTTACACACCGTACGAATAGTGTGTTATCTGTTTTCCCGCTAATCTAGATTTGTGTTTTCAATTCCATGCTACTTACTTCTATCCCAATCATTCTCCAGAGGCATATAGAGAGTAGAATATGCCAAAATGTTGTTCAAATTGAAATTCTGATGAAAAAATGGTTTTGCTTGAAAATAGTGCCCTACGGCCATATTATGTATTTCCTACGCCCGTAGTAAGAATCTCACAATCCCTACGGCCGTCACCCAATGTCACTACGGCCGTAGGAAGTTCCCTATAAAAACGAATTCATCAGATGTCATACGTACGATATCTCTCTCTCTATACGCGCTCTCTCTCTCTCTAAAATCACATCCGACGACCACAAAGGGTTTTTCGTGTCCATCTCGTTCATTCTCCGGCAATTTCTCGCAAAGAAGGTATCAAAATGCTCCTTACACTCGTGTGTACTTGATTTCATGCTTTAATTTCATTATTATTGCCCTCATTTTGATCGATCGAGCAAAACCCTAGCCGCCCGTTTTCTGCTGTTCGTAACTTCACTACGGCCGTAGAGATTTCCTTATACGGCCGTAGGATGATCTTATTAGGGATTTCCAACGGTTTTTCAAACTTGTTCATCTTTTGAACATTTTCAACACTCGGGGACCTATAGCATACCAAATTAAACCTGTATCGATCGATAGGATGTCACAACCTTGCTCCCGTCTTACTTAGACTTATATTCCTTTCAGGATGCGTAGACGTCCTCGTAGACAGGCTTTTCCTGAGCCTCGCATTGACTCCCGCCACTTTCCGCGCATAGTCGACCCTGACTGTAACACCCTATAAATGGGCCTAGTAGTAGTGACTTGTACCATGTGTTATGGTACTTGTACTGTGACTTTAAGTGAATTAAGTTAAGTGTTTTGTGTGACTAACGTGTTTTGTGTTAAATAATGTGATTATGTGAAAAGTGTCTAACGTGTATAAAAGTGAAGTAGTGTTATATGGTTTCGCGTAATGATTCCGTAAATATCCTCGTTGGTTAAAACGGAATGGCGTGTGTCAAGTTGTGAGTTAAAAAGGGGAACAAAATACCCCGTAGTTTAATATAGGCCACATAAGTCGGCCTATTCCTTCTTATCCTCTGTTGAAATCAAAACACACACTCCACACATACAAAATACGTGCAAACACACACACCCTTTCAAGTTGGAGATTTTGAAGAAATAATCAAGATACAAACTGGTTCAATTGATTTCAGAATCAAATCAGTAGCTGGTCTACGGTTCTTCTTCTTCATTGTAAGTGAATTTTGATCAAGAACCCTATTTTTGTGTTTGTGTTCAATAAACACCAAATTGATGGTGTTTATGTGTGTTTGTGGATTGAACTTGTGTCAAATGTGTTTACAAGTGCCTAAGGATGTTAAACAACATGTATAACTGATTTAAACTGAGATTTGATCGATTAAAGTGTCAAAACGCGACTTTGCAGAAACTGTGCGAAAAACAGGGATGAAGGTCACTGTAAATGGAGTCCTTGCGGTCGCATGGCAAGGTGCTTGCGATTGCAAGGGGTATTGCCATCCTTGCGACCGCAAGGGTTAAGCCTTGCGATCGTAAGGGTGTTTGTTAAATTACACGCCGCGTAAGTTTTTAAAGGGTCGCGCCGCGTAAATTCGTGATGTGATCGCATGTGTTAGGTTTTTGACCGTAAGTCTTGTATATATGCTATGCGATCGCATGGTATGTCCATGCGATCGTATGGGTCTATTTTTGTGGTGATTACCGCTTACGAGCGAAGGAAATAAGGTTTGCGATCGTAGGTACGTAACCTGCGATCGTAACCAACCCTAGAATCATGTTGCGATCAAAAGGGGATATCCCTTGCGATCGGAAGCATGCGTTTGGGGAAAAAGGACCTTTGCGATCGCATGGGGTATCCTTGCGATCGCATGGCTTGTCAAAAAGGTCCCTTGCGAATGCAAGGCTTATGCTTGCGATCGCAAGCAGGGGTCCAGTTTAGACAACTTGTGTAACTGTGTTTTAACCTGTGTGTGCTATGTGTAAGTGATAACCAAGCCTGAAACTTGTGTGTTAGGTGATCCTGACGACTCGGTGTGTTCTTGGGATTCCCGGATCCATATCTACCTCTTGTGATATCGAGGTGAGTACCGGTTTCCCATAAGACTCGGTAAGTAGGGCTATTGTGTGCCTGTGTTGTGTGCTATGTGATATAGTGATACAGTGTTATAGTGATACCATGTGATATAAATTGTGATATGTGATACGCATGCGTACTGTGGACCCTATGGGTCAAACGTGTTTATGATTCCTGTCCGGACAGACGCAGGGGTTGAGGTCAGTCGCCGATGCGGCTGGGTCCCTTGAGTGTTATTCAGGGTCGAGCGGCTAGCTGATGCCGCGCTTCCTCCTTTTCTCCGTTTCGACCGAGAGGAGGACCATATTGACAGAATTCACCTGAGGGCACGCGCTGAGAGCCATTGATTTGAGACCATCAGGTATCTGGTTTGGGATGAATTTTCTTCATTACATATCAGAGGTAGGGCAGACGCCGCCTGTGGGCCACATTGGCGGCGGTTATTCAGTCTGCAGGGGGCGGTCTACCACGAGCTTGCATTGGAGTTCTTTTCCACTATCCATCTGGTTACCCCGCTCACGGATTATGAGCGGGAGGACGCCCTGACTTTTCGCCTACTGGGGGCTGAGAGGCAGCTGTCTCTACGGCAGTTTGCCGTCTACATGGGCTTGTACACCCACGAGGAGTTGGATACTCTGGCCTTCACTGAGGGTATTACAGACTGGCCCGAGGGTGTCACTGGTATATCTTTCTGGCAGGAGGTTGGCACCGGGGCCTACAACACCGCCTGCGTGCCGAAGAGCACGAAGCTCAGGGACCTGCTGCATCGTATTCTGCACAGAGCCATCGTACACAACATCACAGCTCGCAGCGCTTCATCTGGTTCGGTCACTTTCACCGACTTATTCTATCTATACACTATGGTTCACAGGCAGCCCTGCCAGCTTGCTCTCTGCCTGGCCTGTTTTCTGTTCCACATCCATACCTCTTGTGTTTCTCAGGCTATCTATGGAGGGGGGTACGTGACTATCTTGGCCGAGGCTATGGGCCTCCTTACTGGAGAGATTACTGATGATCTCGCCTGCTCTGCCCGTGCTGCTCCGATTGATCTAGCAGTCCTACAGCGCATGAGCGTCGCTGCCAGGATCAACAACCGGATGACTCTGATAAACCCGGACGGCACTGTTTGGGAGCCACCGAGGGTGGCCGAGGAGGGAGTAGCAGGTGGTGAAGAGGCAGGAGGAGCAGGAGCAGAGGAGGGAGTAGGTGCCAGAGGTACCCCAGAGCAGGGTCCGCCTGAGTTCACCATTGAGGTTATATTTGGGACGACGCCACCTCCCCCACAGCAGCTAGCCCAGGTTTACACGAGAGATTATCGGGCTAGGCTTGGGAGGTTGGAGAGGTCAGTTTCTGAGATCCGCGAGATGCAGTGGGAGTCTAGAGAGATTCAGCGGGCCAAGCTTGCACATGCCGAGGCTCACCGTCAGTATATGATCAGCATGATGCAACTCATTGCGGCAGACACTTTGTCATCGACACATCAGATTCCACAACCGCCAGCTTATCCCCAGAGGCTCCGGACTTCACTGATGAAGCCGGGCCTTCGCATCAGCACCCGCCTCCGCCATATTTATTATCTAGGGATAGTTAGTTTAGTAGTTATCTTTTTATGTATTTCTAGATTAGTTTGGCTGTATAATTTTGGTTGTTAGCAGTACATGCCACTTTTTGATGTGTTTGATGTTCTTGTACTTATTTTGTCTATCTGTTTGACATCAAAACACTTGTACATATTCGGATATATATTTATTGTAGTTCATTTCCTTTTGCTTGCCATAACTTGTGATAATTTTGTCTTCGTCTTTTCCCAGGTAAGTTGAAGTCCAGATGGACAGGTCCATATACTGTACACACTGTTTTTCCTCACGGTGCTGTTGACATCACAAACTCTGAGGGAGTAACATTCAAAGTCAACGGTCACCGACTTAAGAAGTATATTGGTCTCCCGATCCAAGAGGAGCCCCGCGAAGTTCTGGAACCTCACTCTGCTACACCTTAGCGGGGTGAGTTTGGTCTTTTACCGGCAGACCTTAAAGAACTGGATATGCTTACTTCCAAATCTTGTGCTCTCCTTTCTTGTCTCTTTCTGTGTACTCAACTTCCTTCTGACATTCAGCGCGATATAGTCATGAGACTTGAGAAACATGTGAGGAGAAATCATAACTTTGCCAAATTTCATCGAGGCACTTCTATCTATGCGGCAAAAAGGCGTGCCAAATATGTAGGGAAGTGTTGGAAATGTGGTGCTCTGTTGCATGAGGGCGCTTGTAGGAATTTGCCGACGATATCTCAGTCAGAATGTGCTAGTGCTCTTCGAGAAGATCCCGTTAAGCTAAAATCCGAGGTGGTCTTGCATCCTAAAAGTAACGCTGGTGCAATGATTGATGAGTTGGTGAGTCTCCGACTAAGCAAACTCGAGCCTAAGCCCCATTAGAATCCCTAGATCATGCCTATGTTCATGCCGTATAGCTCCTCGTGTTTTCTCACTTTAATTCTCGTTTGGTCTGGAGAGACAGAAAATACTCCGTATTTCAACGCGTTAAAGTGTTTGCTTACACACCGTACTAATAGTGTGTTACTTGTACATACTATATGTTTGTCGGATACCCACTTTCCGGGTTTCTGTTTCCCTTTCCGTCAGTTTTTTCCGCTAATCAGGATGCGTGTTTTCAATTCCCTACTACTTAACTCTTCCCCGTACATTTTTCGGAGACCTTTAGAGAGTAGTGTGTGCCAAACCGTTGTTTGAATTAAATATCTGATAAAAAATGGGTCTGTTCAAAATATAGCCCCTACGGCCGCAGGACAATACTACTGTGACCGTAGTACTTTTCTGAGCACTCTACGACCGTAGTTACTAACTGCTACGGCCGTAGGAAATTTTCTATATATAGCCATCGATCAGATTCCATACGCACGTTTCTACTCTCTCTCTCTCTAAAACGCGAACTACGACCGTCCGGGTTTTTCATCCATTTTTCGAGCTATCTCCGGCCATTTTCAACAAACAAGGTACCAAAATGCTCCCCTCACTCATGTGTATTCGGTTTTATGCTTTAATTTCATTTGTTTAGCCCTCATTTCGATCGATTGAGCAAAAACCTAGCCTACCGTTTCTGTTCTGTTCGTAAATTCCCTACGGCCGTAGTGAATACCTTCTACGGCTGTAGTAAGCCTAATTAAGGTTTTGATTGGTTTTGCTTACTACTACCGTAGGAATCTTTAACTACGGCCGTAGGACCCCATTTTTCAACTGTTTTTCAAACTTGTTCATCTTTTGAACATTTTCTACATTGGGGACCTATAGCATACCAAATCAAACCCGTATCAATCGATAGGATGTCACCATCTTGCACGCGTCTTACTTAGACTCATATTCTTTTCAGGATGCGTCGACGTCCTTGTAGACAGGCTTCGCCTGAGCCCCGCATAGACCCTCGCCATTTCCCACGTTTAGTCGACCCGACAGGGTCCCGGTCGAGCGTCCAGCTGATGCCGCACTCCATCCGTATCTACGATTCGACCGTGAGGAGGATCGTATTGATCGCGACCATCTTCGGGCTCGTGCTGACAGTCATGGTTTTGAGCCTATCAGGTATTTAGTTTGGGATGACCTTTCTACTCTGCATATTCGAGGTCGAGCAGACGCCGCCTGTGGTCCACATTGGCGGCGGTTGTTTAGTCTGCAGGGGGCCGTTTATCACGAGCTCGCCTTAGAGTTCTTCTCCACGATACACTTTGTTACCACGCTCACGGATTACGAGCGGGAGGACGCCGTGACCTTTCGCCTACTGGGGGCGGAGAGGCGGCTATCTTTACGGCAGTTCGCCGTCTATACGGGGCTGTATAATCACGAGGAGTTGGATACCCCGGCCTTCACTTATTGATTGGCCGGAGGGG
Organism: Pulicaria dysenterica; assembly: GCA_947179395.2. NCBI lineage: Eukaryota > Viridiplantae > Streptophyta > Magnoliopsida > Asterales > Asteraceae > Pulicaria > Pulicaria dysenterica. Next base: position 1,499,041 of record OX359294.1, read on the forward strand.
GTTACTGGTATATCTTTCTGGCAAGAGGTTGGTACCGGGGCCTACAACACCGCTAGCGTGCCAAAGAGCACGAAGCTCAAGGACCCACTGCATCGTATTCTGCACAGAGCCATCGTACACAACATCACAGCTCACAGCGATTCATCTGGTTTGGTCACTTTCACCGACTTATTCTATCTATACACTATCGTTCACCAGCAGCCCTGCCAGCTTGCTCTCTGCCTGGCCCATTTTCTGTTCTACATCCGTACCTCCCGTGTTTCTCAAGCTATCTATGGAGGGGGTACGTGACTATCTTGGCCGAGGCTATGGGCCTCCTTACTGGAGAGATTACTGATGATCTCGCCTGCTCTGCCAGTGCTGCTCCGATTGATCTAGCAGTCCTGTAGCGCATGAGGGTCGCTGCTAGGATAGAGAACCGGATGTGTCTGACGAATCCGGACGGCACTGTTTGGGAGCTACCGAGAGTGGCTGAGGAGGAAGTAGCAGGTGGTGGAGAGGCAAGAGGAGCAGGAGCAATGGGAGGAGGAGCAGAAGCAGCAGAGGGAGTAGGTGCTGGAGGTGCCCCAGAGCAGGGTCCGCCTGAGTTTACCATTGAGGATCTATTTGGGACGACGCCACCTCCCCCACAGCAGCCAGCCCAGGTTTACACGAGAGATTATAGGGCTAGGCTTGGGAGGTTGGAGAGGTCAGTTTCTGAGATCGGCGAGATGCAGCGGGAGGCGAGGGAGATTCAGTGGGTTGAGCTTCCACATGCCGAGGCTCACCGTCAGTACATGATCAGCATGCTGCAGCTCATTACGGCCGATACTTTGTCATCGACACATCAGATTCCACAGCCGCCAGGTTATCCGCAGAGGCTCCTGGACTTCACTGATGGAGCCGGGCCTTCGCATCAGCACCCGCCTCTGCCATAGTTATTATTTGGGGATAGTTTAGTAGTTATCTTTTTATGTATTTCTAGATTAGTTTGGAAGTACAATTTTGGTTGGTTGCAGTACATGCCATTTTGTTGTGTTTGATGTTCAAGTATTTCATTTTGTCTATCTGTATAACATCAAAACACTTGTACATATTCGGATATATATGCTAGATATTTAGTTCCTTTTGCTTGCCATAACTTGTGATATTTTTTTGTCCCTCTCTATATTTCACTTTTGGTTGAGTTGTTATTTTGCAAGAATATTCGTGATATATTGGCAGCTCAGCTTAAGTGTGGGGAGGAAGCCAACGCCTTCAAAGTTTAATAATCGCAGACACACTTGCTGTTCAGGGAGTTCTTAAAGCTCTTTTCTCGCACTTTATCGCTTACTATTAGTACATTGGGGCCAATATCCACTTTTAAGTGTGGGGAGGGGATTAATATAACATGCCTGCTATTCTGTGTTATGTTGCAAACTCTTGTATGTTTACTATGTTTTAAACCTTAGAATTGATTTAGGCGTAAATTTTTCGCAAAATTATATCATTTTGGACATGTTTAGATCTTCTCGCATGATAGACTTTAAACATGTGACATTTCAGCTTTTATGAAGTAGATTTTGCACAAATACTTGAGTTTTAACAATTGTTTGACTTCAATTACACAAGCCACACCTGATATGTATTCCTAAGCATTTGAGCCAATACACTTCATTTCTTACATGATTAGCTCATGGAATTGCTCACTCATTTGCTGATTGTTGCTTTGATTGTAGAACTTGCTTACTAGAAAGTTTAACCAGACACCCTACGGCCGCAGAAATAAGTTGCTACGGCCGTAGGACCACCTTATCCACAATCATCATTTCCTGGCAGATTTCTTGTGTGTGTCGGATGAATGACAGAATCTTGCGTGTGGAGAAACACCGTTGCATGATTAGCTACGGCCGTAGAGGATACTTCCTACGGCCGTAGGAAGTTCTGTTACTGCAGGTTAAATGACAGAATCTGCCATTTGCAAAAGGGTTACAATTTTTCACCACATTTCGGACCAACACCCCCAAACACTTTCTCCAAGCACTCTAACACTCCAGGAACATTTCTTGGTGATTCTAAGGTGGAGAGATTGGATTTGAAGGCTTGGAACAACATCTTGGAGCTTGGATTCACTAGTTTTATCATTGCTTAGCTTGGGTATACTCTTTCCATTTCTGATTTCAATTATGTCACCCATGTGTTCCAGATGTTGTAGTACTAATATTGATGTATATGGATAACTAAACTCATTTCACTTGGGCTAAGATGATTCTTGGCTAGTTATGGCAATATATTTGACTTTTAAGTTGACTTGATTCAAATATGCATGTTTGATCTTGAATACAATTGTGTTTTATCAACTCAGTATGTTTAATCTTACCATGTTCATGTGTGATAATGTGTATAGGATAACTCCTTCATGTTTAAGCATGTGGATATTCAAGAATGATGGTTGATTTTATTAATTCCATGTTAAGCTTGTTATTAGAAATGATACATCTTTCATGGTTGTCATTAGATATCATTGTTGGGATATGTTTTGAATCATTTTAGGTTCATCTATTATTGGTCATTTTATTCATATGTTGGTTTTATGCATGCCTTATGATTGTAGATGAAAATCTTGTCATTTGGTGTATTTTTGGGTCAAACATGCTACTAATAATTAAAGGATTCACAAAGATGTTTGTTAGTATGTTTAGATGGTGAAATGAACTCACATGTATGCCCTTGATATGCTGGTCTTGGTGTTCAATGTGCATATCACATAATTCATGTTTTAAGAAGTGTTGGCTATACTAGAAATGGTAGGTTTAACATGTTCATATCTTTAGTAATCATGTGGCTAAATATTAAAATCCCTTAATTAAGTCTTCATATTATGTGTTGTATTGTGTTATTATGTGTTGTATTGTGTTATTGCCATGATTAGTCTAGATGATTCGAAAGCCCGAGTGATCTGTTATCCTGCTGTTTGCCTTCGGTGTTAGTCTGTATTAGTTAATGTAGTTCTTGATTAATTTAGTTCATTCTGTCACTTGCTTTAATTAATTCTGCTAATCAAACAACAATGAAACTTAAGTATTGGTAGCTTGATGTCCTGGTGGAACGAGATCCGGTCTTACCGAGTCTATACTACTATTGACCAGGTTATACTTGCCTGAGTCATGTGTAGTATCTGCTTAGTAGCATCGTTTTTATAAATTTAAAACGAGGTTGTGTCACAAGATTTTATAACAAGAAAAACCCGCAGTCTAGAGCACACCAAGTTTTTGGCGCCGCTGCCGGGGACAGGCAATACTAAGAAATAGTTTAATTGTTGATTCGATCTTGTTACTTGTTCCTTGAATTAGGTGTGCCTGATTAGGTAGTCACTTGCTTTTTCTACCTCTTTCTCGCACCCTCTGTCAGTTTGTTCTATTCTGAGCAAATTGAGCCTTTTCAAGAACCGGAGCGTGAGTTTCGACGACGCCGACGCCGTCAACGCCAACGCCAAAGAGAACGTTTACTAAACATGGCCGAAGAAGAACCACCACCACCTGTTAGGACACTCAATGACTATGTTCGTCCGGATATTAACAACATCCAGAATAACATCATTCGACCTAGGGTGGCAGCGAACAATTTTGAAATCAAATCAAACGTAATTCAGATGGTTCAAAATTCTGTTCAATTTCATGGATTACTCGACGAGGATGCTAACGCTCACATCCGCAGTTTTCTCGAAGCAGGATTTCTGACTGTCGTTCAAAGCAGGATGTTGGAACTGAAGGATCTGCCTCAGGGCAGAAGAAAGATAATGCTCCCCGTGCCAAAGGGCGGGCATTTCAGATGACGCAGGAGGAAGCGAAGGGAGCTGAGGATGTGATTACTGGTACTTTTCTTACCATCATGTGTGTTATTTGATTCTGGAGCTACGTATTCTTTTGTGTCTATATCTTTCTATGATAAACTGCACATGCCTGTATCTGTGTTATCTGAGCCACTCAGAGTAGAAACTGCTAGTGGTAAAGTAGTTCTAGTTGTTGAAAATGTTCCTCAAGCGGTTATTGATATCGACGGGAGTAGTTTCCCTGTTTCTCTACTTCTTATGCCGATTGCAGGATTCGATGTTATAATTGGGATGGATTGGCTTAGAAAGTTGAATGCTGAGATTCTCTATTCCAAAAAGTTGATGAAAGTCCCTCTACCCGATGGGTCATATGCTGTGGCTCGTGGTGAAAGACGAAAGTCGGATATTAGTGTTATTTTTGTGATGAAAGCGCGAAAGTCGGTTTCAAAAAAGGCTGCGATTCTTATCTAGCCTATGTGATTGATGCTAAATTGGAGAAACGTGTCGTTCGTCATATTCCGGTGGTGACCGACTATCCAGAGGTATTTCCTGATGGGCTACCTTGGTTACCGCCAATCAGAGACGTAGAGTATCGTATTGATCTTGTTCCGGAGGCTACCCCTGTGGCTAAAGCTCCGTATCGTCTTGCTCCTTCTGAGGTTCGCGAGATGATGAAGCAAATTCAGGGGTTGCTTGACAAAGGATTTATTCGCCCGAGTTCTTCTCCTTGGGGTGCTCCGGTGCTTTCCGTAAAAAAGAAAGATGGAACGATGCGAATGTGTATTGATTACCGAGAGCTGAACAAGCGAACGGTAAAGAATAAATATCCTCTTCCGCGGATAGACGATTTATTTGATCAACTGCAGGGAGCGACGTGCTTCTCAAAGATTGATCTGCGGTCTGGATACCATCAAGTGCGGGTTGCTGACGATGATGTTCCAAAGACGGCTTTCCACACTAGTTATGGTCATTACGAGTTTTTAGTGATGCCATTCGGCTTAACCAACGCTCCTGCCATCTTTATAGACATGATGAATCGGGTTTGTTGTCCTTTTCTTGATAAATATGTGATTGTGTTTATTGACGATATTCTCATTTATTCTAAAACTGAAGCTGATCACGAGTCGCATTTGTGAGAAGTTCTTGAAACTCTCAAACGGGAAAAACTTTACAGTAAATTCTCGAAGTGTGAATTTTGTTTACAAGAGGTGCATTTTCTTGGTCGCGTGATCTGCAGGGATGGCATAAAAGTTGATCTAGCGAAAGTCGAAGCGGTTATGAATTAAGGAGTTTCTCGAGCTCCTTCTGAAGTTAGAAGTTTTGTTGGCTTAGCTGGATATTATCGACGGTTTATCTGCGACTTTTCTAAACTTACAGGTCCTTTAACTAAACTCACTGGCAAAGATGTTGCATTTGTTTGGGCGGAAGCTCAAGAACAAGGGTTTCGGTCTCTGAAACGGCTATTATGCGAAGCTCCAATCCTTTCTTTACCTGACGGGTCTGAAGAATTTGTTGTTTATTGTGATGCTTCGTATTCTGAATTGGGGTGTGTATTGATGCAGCGCGATAAAGTAATTGCCTACGCTTCAAGGCAGTTGAAACCCATGAAGGCAACTATCCGACTCATGATTTGGGTTTGAATGTTGTAGTTTTCGTGTTGAAACTGTGGCGGCTTTATCTTTACGGCACCAAGTGTGTGGTCTGTACAGACCACAAGAGTTTCCAGTATGTCTTTACGCAGAAAGAGCTTAATATGAGGCAGCGTCGTTGGCTCGAGTTGATAAAAGACTACGATTGTGAGATCTGTTATCACCCTAATAAGGCCAACGTGGTGGGGGATTCTTTGAGTTGCAAAATCTCCTCAGCTAATGCGAAGTTCATGAAGCTTACTGTGGTTCCTGATATCCTTGCCTGATTGAAGGAAGCGCAGCAAATGGTGTTGCAAGATGAGAACCTGAAAGCCGAAACGATGAAAAAGATGAAAGATCAACTTGTTGATGATACTCGCGGGTTAAAGACTTTTCAGTCTCGTGTATGGGTGCCGCTTCATGGTGGTAATCGTGAGCTGATATTGCAGGAAGCTCACAAGTCTAGGCTGTCGGTTCTTCCGGGCAGCACAAAAATGTATCATGATTTGAAGGCATTATACTGGTGGCCTACTTTGAAACGAGACATTGCTTCCTTTGTGGAGAAATGTCAAATCTACGTGCAAGTGAAGACGGAACATCAGATACCTTACGGTAGTCTGCAACAACTCGAGATCCCTGAGTCGAAGTGGGATCACATTACGATGGATTTCGTGACAAAGTTTCTGAAGACCCTCAGAGGTCATGACACAATTTGGATCATTGTCGAACGGTTGACCAAGAGTGCTCATTTTCTAGCCATCAATGAGTCTGCTCCATTGGAAAAGCTAGCAAGGTTGTACATAAATGAAGTGGTGTCACGCCTAGGTTTTCCATGTTCAATCGTGTCTGATCGCGATTCGCGGTTTGCTTCAAATTTCTGGCAGAGTTTACAGCGCGAGCTTGGTACTCGTGTTCATCTGACCACGGCATACCATCCGCAGACAAATGGCCAGTCGGAGAGAACGATTCAAACGCTGGAGGACATGCTTCGCGCATGTGTTCTCGAATTCGGAGGTGCGTGAGATTCTCATCTGTCGTTGGTCGAGTTTGCTTATAATAACTCGTATCACTCTAGTATTGGGATGCCACCATACGAGATACTCTACGGGAGGCGTTTCCGCATTCCCGCTTGTTGGCTCGAGCCCGGTGAGAAGCAGTTTGCCGGACCCGAGATTGTACAAATTACCGCAGATAAAGTGAAGATTGCGCGAGAAAAGCTTAAAGCGGCTCGTGATAGACAAAGAGTGTATGTTGACCCCATTTGTAACACTGTACTTTTTTAAGATAAACATAATACTGCGTGCGGAAGCTAATTACATATAATTACATTAAGACCAAAAGATAATTAAAATCTTTGTATGATTTTACATTTACAAAATGCCAATACAGTTTTAATTACAAAAACAGGCTCTTTATAAAATTTCAGACATCAGAGTAGTGGTTTGTCCATTATCCCAGCCATCATCTTTTAGAAACTTACCACGGAGGATCTGCAAAACAAACTAGTGGGGAATTAACACAAAGCTAAGTGAGGGAATAGATATCTAAACATATATAAGGCAAACATGCCTAAACACATAGCTCATATCACCAAGAGAACCGGCGGTGTTCCAACCACCTACAACCATATGTCGGCCAAAACATAGGTTTACCGATAGCCCTGCTAACATGGACCACAATACCAGCACCCTTGAGTACAACAAATGCACATCAAGATCAGATACTGTAAATCCCTAAGCAACAGGCCCAGCCGAAATCACCAAGCTGACCTCCGAAAAAACATGTATACATATTAAACAAGAGCATAGTTACAATCAGGATATCACATCCCGTATATCTGAGATATAAATCCACTCACCACAGTCAGCACAGCTGCAGCACACTCAGATGACTAACTCACTGAGTCTTCTCAGTTCCTGAGAATATGTAGACATAAGTCAGTATAGATTTCAGTATACTGATTTACAATAAGTAGTACACTTACTCATACATCACAGATATATAATACATATCATACACATGTACAATCAAATTAACATACGGTTTTATTACCAATCCTGTATCCTCATTATGCTTGATAAAATCCACTATCTCCATAGCATAGGCAATACACATGTTCCTTCCATAAATCATGATCACAAGTGTTTAGAAATTCCAATTCAATCTCCAAAACCAAATAAGGCTTCATGCGGTTTCTTGATCATGCGGTTTTATAGTCATGAGTCCAAATCCGATTAAGGTGTTAGGAAAATAATCCAATGTTCCAAATCGCGGATGAATCATACAGTTTTATCATAATTCCGGATCAAGTTCACAATCCCGGATAAGCAAAGGCTATGTATTCGGTTTTATTCAAATCCCGGATGGCATGCGGTTTCTCAAAACCGAATAAATTCATGATTCCGTATAAGCTAAGGCAAAGTCATTCGGTTTTCTTGAAATCCGAATAAGCATTCGGTTTTAGTTCAATTCCGTATGATAGCATCCTTACAAAGCAAAGGCATAAACATTCGATATTCAACACATACGGTATTAATCTCAATTCCAAACAACCCATTCGGTTTTATCATTTCCGGATATAGTTCATGCGGTTTTCCATACAAACTGGATATCCTATGCGGTAATTGCAAATCCCGGATGTTACATTCGGTTTTCACTAATCCCGGATGATTCAAAATCATGAATCCCGGATGTTTCATGTTCTTATCTTTTTGATCATTTTCTTCAATTCTGGTCTAATTCATGTACATGCATATGAATATATAATTCCAGAAAACAATTTAATCATATAATAAACATGAATTCTCATCAAAATCTAACATGCCATCATCCTAATTCATATTATTCATGAATCATGTGGTTTTCTATATAATTCAATAAAACCGAATTTAACAACAAGTCTCAATCAATTAATCTAACCTTAAGAAATAGTTATAGCAGAATCCAAATCAAACAATTCAAGATGAAAAGATGAAGATGATGGTTCCTCTTGATCTTCTCTTTCGGCCGAGAGCACACCAACACACACACACACACACACTTTGTTTTCTAATTTTGCATGCAAAAGTGAGATGGTGGTGGTGTTAGGATGACTAAGTGTCATCAAGAGTGTGACACCTATTAATCCACTAATTCTAAATTTAATTAATTATCATTTTCTCAATTAAATAAATTCACAATTAAATAACACATAATAATAATTCATATAATAACAATTAATAAACAAAGTCACATAATCAATTATAAATCCCAAGGTTAAATAACTAATTACCTCATTAATCTAGGCCGGTAGAGAGGGTGTTACACCCCAAACGCAGACCCGTTGCATTCCAGGAGGGCGATCGGGTTGAAAGTTTCTCCTTGGAAAGGTGTGATTCAATTTGGTCGCAAGGGTAAGTTGAGTCCGCGTTACATAGGTCCGTTTCTGATCGTTCGCAAGGTTAACGATCAGACTGTTACCCTTGAGTTGCCTCCAGAGCTTTCTGGAATTCACAACATGTTCAACGTGTGTTATATGCGCAAGTGCAAAGTAGAGGAGAACCAGATTCTGCCTCTGCAAGAATTGAAGGTTGGTGCTTCGAAGCGCCTAGTTAAAGAACCTATCAAAATACTTGGTTCCAAAACCAAGAAACTGCGTAAGAAGATGATCAAACTGGTGTTAGTGAAATGGAGACATAACCTGGGTTCAAATATGACCTGGGAAACGGAGAACGACATGAAAGCTCGATACCCTTACTTGTTTGTAGACATTCAGATTCCGAGGACGGAATCTTCTTAAGGGAATAGATTTGTAACACCCTGAAATAGGGGCTAGTTGAAACGAGTTGTACATGTAGCTTTGTTAGTTATACTTTGACTTTAATTGGTGTTTTGTCGTTAATTGGTGTGTCTTATGTGTTAACTGGTTTTAAATTAGAGATAAAATGTGGTTTCGTGATAATTGTCGTAAGTAGTTAAAATTGGTGAATTATTGAACGGTTTTAAATAATGGTTCTAAAAATATATCCGTTAGTTGAAACGGAAAAACCTAAGTGTAGTTGTAAGTTAGATAGGAGAACAAAATACCCGCGTGGGGTATTAGCCAACTAAGTCGGTCATGTTGTTCTTATCAGTGTTATGTCCTCTGTTGACACAAAACACATACTACAAACTCACGAGAACACATACACACTAGTCTTTGAGAGTTGGAACAAGAAATCAAAGGGAAGGACCAATTGTTTTGATCTCCAGGAGTGATTTAACTTCAGTAACTACCTTCTGTTCATCATCTTTGTAAGTATTTTTGGGTTGATACCCTAGTTTGAGTTTTAGTGAAGAAGATAACCCATTTTAATGGTGTAAAGTGGGTTTTGATGTGGGTTTGTGTTTAGAAACATGTTAATAACTTCAATTGGTGTTAAACAAGGTGTATAAACGTTAACATGAGTTTTGGTCGAATTAAAGTGTAAAAATGGCGAGTTGTAGGTTTTGTCTCGAACAGAGCTAACCTTACCGTAAAAACCCTTCCTGCGGCCGTAGAGAAAAGTTCATGTGGCCGTAGGGAAAATTGTATTCCTGCGGCCGTAGAAAAATGTTTCTGCGACGTAGAAGCTATTTTGTTCCTGCGGCCGTAGAGAAAGGTTGTTGCGGCCGTAGAAGGTGTTTTTTTTAGGTTTACCACCTACGGGTGAAGGAACGAAGCCTACGGGCGTGGGTGCATAACCTACGGCCGTAGGAACCCAAGGGACCACTTCTGCGGCCGTAGGAGGATGTTCCTGCGGCCGTAGGGCTTAATTCTTGGGGGAGGGCCTCTGCGGGCGTAAGAACATGTTCTTGCTGCCATAGGAGACTGTCAGAATCCATGTTGACCTTTTGTTGAGACAACCGTTAGTACAGTCAATTGTATTATATGTTAAGTGGTGTTTTAAACCTAAACCTATTGTGTTAGGTACAACCGAGGAACCGGAAGACATTGAGCATTATATCTATCCTCTTTAATTGCAAGGTGAGTACCGGTTTCCCATAAGATTCAGTAAGTAAGTTATCTGTTGTCCATGTTGACATGCGATTGGTGTTTAGATACGTGCGCACATGAGGTATGTTATAGTTGATATAAATTGTCGTATGACTTGTCGAATATGATGCATACATGCTATTAGGTCCTGATTGGACTAGCTATGTGTATATGATAGAATGTCCGGACTCTCGGGGGGCTGTTTAACAGTTCCCGACTCGGTTGAGGTCAGCTACGGCTGGATCCCTTGAGGGCCTAACGGCTGGTTATTGGGGATTAACGGTGGCTCGGTGGTGCACGCCGGGTCATAGGTTCTGCAGACCGTCGTTCCTTGACACACACACAAAAGAAACATGGGTTCTCGGTGCAAACCGGAACTGGTAGAGTTGACATGACTCAATGATGCACTACGTGGACTGCTCTTCGCTCCCCCACTGGTGCGGTTGGATGTGGTTGATTCCCCGGCTAGGGTTGTTGAGCGGGCTTGCTACCCTACGAGAAACGATTCTTGCTGACATGATTGGCACGCCGCAATATGATATGATAGCCCTGTGTGTTGTTCCTACATGTGCTAGCCTGCCTGTTGATGCTTATGTGCAATGTGTGCTCACTAGTTAGTTATAGCTAACGGTGCATGATTTCCATTTCTTCGCACATACATGATAGAGGCCTGGTGAGGCGGGTGCTGTGGGTAACTTGTTGTAAATATCTTTTAGGAACATGCTTCTTGCATATATTGGATTCGATGGTTGGTAAACTTGTTGTAAATATCAAACAGGCAAGTCAGTTAACGATACTTTTGTAAATGACGTCTAATTTCGCTACTTTGTTTTAATAATAATGTTTAAAAAGTTTAAATTAACCCTAATTTCAAATTCCGATGGTTGGTAAACTTGTTGTAAATATCAAACAGGCAAGTTAGTTTCTTGAGGTCCTTGTGGGCGTAAACCCTATACTTGCGAGCGCAAGCATGTGTCCAGTATTGATAGAATGTAACTTGTGACTAGAACTGAATGTAGTAAGTGTAAAGTGTTAACCATACCTGAAACTGTTGTGTTAGGTGCTCCTGAGGAACCCGAGGATATCGAACACTACATCTGCCTTCTCTAAGCTTTGAGGTGAGTACCGGTTTCCATGAGGCTCAGTAAATAGGGCTATCTGTTGCCTGTTTGTTATGTTACCCATGCTTATACATGTGTACACGTGAGGTATGATATGATGCGATGAAATATGCTATGCCATGTTGTATAACTTGTTGATTATGATACGCATGCGTACTGTTGGACCCGATACGGGTCAGTTGTGTATATGATTCTTGTCCGGACAAATGGCGTCAATTGTTAAGGTCAGATGCGGCTAGATCCCTTGAGGCCCTTAGGGCTGGTTATTCGGGATTTAACGGTACTCGACGGTGGAATTCTGGGTCTTGGGCTCTGGAGACCGCTGTTCCTTAACCTGAGTGCGGGTCTCGATTTACGACTGGATCCGAACGGAGTCCTTGTGACTCATAACGTGCTGGTGGACTACTTTTCGCTCCCCCGTCTGTGCGGTTGGTTGTGGTTGATTCCCCAGTCAGAGTCGTTGAGCTTGACTAGCTATCATGCGAGATATGACCCCTACTGACATGTCGGCACACCACTATATGATAGGATAACATTGTATGTTGTTCCTGTATTGTGATACCATGCTTACTGATGCTTATGTGAAATTTGTGGTCACTAGCTAGTTGTAGCTAATGTTGTATGATTTTCCCTTTTTCGCAGGTAAAGATTAGATGGTCTGGAGAGCTGGGGATACTTGTGGGTTGTTATGTATAACTTTTGAGGAACACTATGTTATTATGTTTTCTTGATATGATGGTCGGTGTTTAGACTGGTAACATTGGTGTATTTTGGACTTGACGTATTTTGTGTATCCTATATTTGCCAAGTCAGATAACAATACTTAATTTTGTAATCAATGGTTTGATTTCACTGCAACCTTATGGTAAATATAGATTAAGGTTTTGAATTATCACTGATTTTAGGCTCGTGAAACGCGGTGTCACATTTTCTAATTCCTTTCACGTTGGTAACATACCATTTACAAGTGCTCACAAGCCCGTCCCCAAGTGATATCTTTGGTTTTCAACACAACCTAACAAGCATTGAGCTATTTATAAGCTTTACTGGAATTTCATCGGGCTTGGAAGTGTCTCAAATAAGATCTACCTCAAATCCTTGACGGATACTTCCTTCCTATTACCACATTCACATGTCCTAAAATCCGAATATATTCCAACAAAAACACCACCACATCAACCAAATCATCAACATGCAAGAACTCACACAATGGTGACCCTAAACCCCACACCACCTATTAAGACCCAACTTTTTTAAAATATAATTAATCACCATAATGTGTTTAATATAAGCATCTTCCAATCATCCCAAAACATTTAGTTACAAACAATACTAAAATACTAAATATCTAAATCAATGGAAGCGGTTAAACATGTCATTGTCTAAAATAGGTAAATTAAATAAAGTCTTTGAATGCTACTGTTTCCGCTGTTATGTTGGAGCTTTGTCTTTATCAATTTCCGAGGAACCTCAAAGATATAATAACGGGTAAACACAAAGCTTAGCGAATTACCACTACCCTTACTCTCCATCAAGAATCGCATACTGCAACAACACAAACTAAACTAGTCCTCGACCACTGTCGCATCTCGGGTCCTACCCGCTTGAACTAACCGGACCCCGCCTGCTATGACTCATCATAGGTCCATCTTTAGATGATGTCATCTGCCCCGACCGGCCACACAGGCATGGTTAGTTACTAACTTAGAATTAACGTTTAACATTCAACACTTATCACGATTAAATACATGTAACACATATATTAGTAAAATTCATACCACATTACACATCACGGAGATAAGAGTAAGTTTAGAGTAACTCACCTGAATTTCAACACAGGAGCATAACACAATTCACCGATAACAACCTCCAATGGGTACATCATTTTAAGTACAATATACAGTTGATAAGATTACTCAATATCTAAATAATCCCTCATGATACTCTAAGTATGCTAATGATGTACATTGGGCTAAACACATCACACTAGGCTCACTTTCACTCGGCGACCTACTATATCTCCTTTTTCAAAACCAGTTACTCTTTCATCAAAATCATCAAACAGCTCCTATATATCAAACCCAAAGTCACAAATTGTTAAGATTCTAGAAGATTACGAGTTACAACTACATGGAAAATGTTTTCATATTTTAACAGATTTCCTTTTCCCCAAATGATTCTCTATTGATTGGTACTTAATTTATTTAATCAGTTAAAATTTATGCAATTTGAAATTACTAACATATCTTCAAATAACCTCCATTTTACAACAATAGACACTCTCTTTCCTACTTTACACACTTACTAATAAATACACTTTTCTACAACTACACACCTCCCAACCCATAAAAAACAATAATAGAGTTGTTTTGTTATTTTCTTAAAGTTTGATTTAAAAGCGAAGAAAAATGAGTTTATGGAAAAAATAGAAAGAATTGAAATGGCATGTTATAGAGTAGAAAGTATTCACGGAATACTACATCACTATATTCTATAAAATGATATATTATCGGGTAGAAACTATTCAAAACAATAGCATTATACGGGAAGCATGCTAGTTTTATAAATATTATTTTCTCACATTATTATAGTTATTTTGTAACACCTTCCTTACCGGCCTAGTATGATTAAGGTAATTAAGTTTGTTTATCATAATTAATATGTTTAATTATTTGATTTATGTGATTTAATTGAATTTAGTTGTTTTGTGGTAATTGTTAATTAATTCAAGTGAATCGCTAGTGGGTTGTGAGTTGGCATGTTGACACACATCTAATTACACCAACACACACATGACTTTCACATTACATGCAAATTTTCAAGGTGTGAGTGTGTGTTTTGTGGTTTCAGCCGAGAGCAAGAGAAGAAGAAGAAATCGAATACTATAATTCAATCTGTTAGATCTTGAAGTGTTCTATATCATTAGAAGGTTAGATTACTGAATTGATTGTTAATTGATGTTAAATTCGGTTTTATATAAATATATGTGTGAAATTCCGATTGAAATGCTTTGCATGATGAATTGATGATTTAGGATGAATGCATTTTAGAAATTGATGTTTGTATGATCAGTTCATGTTTGGGAACAATTCTGGAAACTTAGATGATGTTGCATGCTTAAAATCAAATTAGATGTTGAAAAATATGCATAAGTATGAATCTGTCGGAATTCATGATATGAAGTCATCAGAATTCAAGTATGAATGGATCGGAATTGGTGAATTCCGATCATTTCTATCGGAATTGATTAGAAACCGAGAAGAATGATCGGATTTGATGAATAGCCTTTGCTCGGAATTCTATTCTATCGGATTGTATATTCTATCGGAATTCAATTTATGGGATTATATACTTCCTCGGATTGTGCCTTTTCTATCGGAATTGATGTTTTGCCGGAATTAACCATTCTCGGATTGTATGTTTTATCGGAATGTGACCATTCTCGGATTGTGCCTTTCTCGGATTATGTTTTGTATCGGAATTCGATTAGATCGGAATTGCCTTTACTCGGAATTGAGACATTAGCTTGGATTTGGTTCTATCGGAATTGACTTTATCGGAATTTGAGAATTCAGTCGGATTTGGAATTTATCGGAATTCTAACTTTCCTTTGCTCGGAATATGAATTTTATAAGGAAATCCGATTAAAGATCAACTCTTTGACTATTTGAAGATAAACAGGAACTTGTACATCAAGTGTGGCTTTGGCTTATGAAATGAATGTATGTATTGCCTAAGCTAAGGAATTGAATGAATTCACAGAATTACAACATGTAAAGGGTAATAGTGAATGATGATATATTATTGGAATATACATGAAGTTGATATGTACTTGTGATTTTATGTACATGTGTTTTAACTATAGTATTGTGCTTATTGTTAGACTGTTAAGCAAATACTGACTTGTAGTTGTTTGCTCAGGTGGAGACAAGACTCAGTAGATAAGATAAGACTGAGTTGCTTGAGCTTTTGAAGATATCAGTGAGTGGATATATATCTTTGGATATATGGGATGTAACTCCTGATTGTGTTGCTCTTAAAGATATTGTATCTTGTTATTCTGTATATATACATGACGTATTCAGAGGTCAACTTGTTGGCTGGGCTTGTTGCTTGGGGATATACAATATTTGATCTTGAGGGGCATTTGTTGCACTCAAGGGTGCCTGTACTGTTATCCATGTTAGCAGGGCTATTGGTAAACCTTGGTTTTGGGCGACCTTGGTTGTAGGTGTTGCAACGCCGCCAATTCTCTTTGATGAATGAGCATTGTTGTGTTTGGGCTTTATGCCTTGTATATACTTTGATATCTATTCTCTCACTAGCTTTGTGCTAATTCCCCACTGTTGTAATATTTTACAGGATACTCCTGATGTGTGTGATGGATGTGGTGCTGGATTTTTTGGACTGATCTTACTCTGATATTGATTTTGTTTTGTAAAGATCCTGTTTTTATGTAACACTGTAAATGTCTTTTGTAAAGCAGACAAGTTCAAAGTTGTATATTACTCTAATATATTATATTAGTATGTAATTAATGTAATTAAGCTTCCGCGCGTATTTCAAAATTGTATTAGAAAATACGGTGTTACATATTCTTATCAAGAAAACAAAATTTAGAAATATTGAAACACAGCCGGTGATGATTATGAGATGGATGTAAATATCTAACAGTTTTGTGATCCATATTTCATAAGAACAATTATATATATTACTTTATTATTTTCTACTACTTATCACAAAATAATATGTATAATATATTAATTTTCTTTTCTTATCTTTTTCATTAGAGTGTATGGAGTGGAGATGTATTCCTGCGTGAATTAAATGAATGACACAGTGAATTAATTGGCTGCCATACCATCGCGCCGTTGAATTAATTCTGCGTGGAAAAGTACACAGTGTAGAAGGTGGCGTGGAAGACTTCAATTCAATAAATTTCACTCGCTTTTAATTAATTTGATGGTAGGTGGATATAATTAATTTCATGACTTCTATTAAATTTCATTTATTTTGAGCAGAAGTACTTTAAAATTCTTTATACTTGACATTTGCATTCATTTACATATTCATCTTCATGTTTTCTTTTTTTGAACTGCCACCTCCATCTTCACATTTCATCTTTTCTTTTTCAAACTACATCTTTTCTTTTTCTTAATCATATTCACATTTTATGGATAATTTCGATTGGTTGGGAAGCTCCTCATCTCCTTCAAGCCACACCTCAAACTCACCAAATGCATCATCAAACCAACCATCAAGACCTCAAAGCTTATTTTCAAATTTTGGATCGTGTTACATTCCTCAAATGCCACCACCACTAATTCAACATCCATACGTATAACCAAATCTACAACATTTGTACCTAAATCAACAATAGTATCAACAGTTTTTGCAGTGACAACAACAACAACAACCACCACGACAACCGTCACCAACAGACAAATAACCTCAACCGGAGCCGGTCAAACAACCTGAGCCATCAAAAGGAAAGAAGGTTTTTAAGAAGAATAGTTGGGCCAAGGAGGAGGAAATTCTTTTAGCCACTTCATGGATAGCCGTATCAGAAGACTCTACAGTTGGTAACTCCCAAAAAGGTGACTCGTTTTGGTACCGTGTTCAAGCTATCTTCAACAAAGAGACAACCGGCATGCAACGAACTAAAGACCAACTCATCGGTAAATGGCAAGACATGAAGCCAAATACGTGATTAGAAGAAGATTTCGCATGCGTAAGGATCGTTTTCTTCGAATTGTTGATGCAATTTCAAATGTCCAACATGATGAAATTCCTAAACACTTCTATTTTTTTTAAACAAAGACGTGATTATAGGGGTGTAAACGGTTTTAATGTTTTGCAAAAATGCACATCTGCCATACGTCAATTGACATATGGCACTGCCCCAGATAGTTTTGATGAATATTTACAAATGTCTGAAAGAACTTCTCATGAGTGTCTACATAACTTCTGTAAGTGTATAATTGATTTGTATTTAGTTGAATACTTAAGAAAACCAACTTTTGATGACATCCGACGTCTATATCATACACATTCCAATGTTCACGGGTTCCCGGGAATGCTTGGTAGTATTGATTGCATGCATTGGCCATGGAGAAACTGTCCGAATGCATGGAAAGGACAATATAATAGAGATGATCAAGGATGTCCGACAATTATGCTCGAAGCAATCGCCTCTTATGACCTCTGGTTATGGCATGCTTATTTTGGTGTTGCGGGGTCGAATAATGACATAAATGTTCTCAATCAATTACCATTATCTGATGACCTACTTGTAGACAACGCACCCGTATGCCCTTTTCAAGTTAACGGGGTGACTTACACGAAGGGATATTATCTAGCTGACGGTATATATCCAGAATGGGCTACTTTTGTGAAGAGTTTCTCTTTTCCAACCGACGAAAAAAGAAGAAAGTTTAAGAAAAGGCACAAGAAAGTGTAGTAGAGAGAGCATTTGGTGTTCTACAAAGTCGATGGACAATTGTGAGGATGCCGGCAAGACCATTAAGCTTGAAAAAAAATACAAAGAATTATGTACACATGCATCATTCTACACAACATGATTATTGAAGATGACGGATATGCAATATCAAATGCAAACGAAGAAGTTACTATTACTCGAAGCCAAGTCCAACGGACCTTTGCCGAGACTTGTGAAATACGTCGTCGGCGAAATAAAGAATTACGAGACAAGGATACACATCTAAATCTCCGTCATGATCTTGTGGAGCACGTGTGGAACATTCAACGAAATTACGAGTAACTTTTTATGTATTTTTGTATTTACTAATTTTATTTGTTATATGGTATTTATTATTTTGGTGTATTTTAATTTATAGAAATTTAAATGAATTATATTTTTCTTAGTTTAATTGTTTATTTTTATTGGTTATTATTGTATGAAATGTAACACCGGGTTTCACGAGCTCAAAATCAGGAATAATTTAAAATTTTTAAGTATATTTATTAATGGCAAGCAGCGGAAACTAAACACTGGTTATAAAATATAAAATGTTGTTATCCGACTTGGCAAACATAAACCTCAAAACCAAGTCTCAAAACGAACCGGTATTACCGTACTATAAACCGACCATCGGGTCACAGACAATATAACAACAAAGTGTTCAAGAAGAATTAAGTACAATTACCCACAAGTGTCCGCCTCACCAGGCTGCCTAACCTTTATCTGTAAAAAGGGTAAATCATGAACCGGTTAGCTACACTAGCTAGTGAGTACAGATTGCACATAAGTATCAATAAGCATGCAGTCAAAAACTCAGGAAAGCACACAGGGCTATCCTATCATATCGCGGTGCACCAATTATGTCAGGAGGAGTCGTGTCTTGCAGGGTAGCGAGCCCCGCTCAACAACCCTAGCCGGGGAATCAGCCGCAACCAATTACACCAGTGGGGGAGCGAAGAGCAGTCCACGTAGCGTACTCTGTCTATCATGCTGGTTCCAGCCTAAGCGAAGAACCCAATTCAAATTAAGGAACGGCGGCCTGCAGAACCACACCCAAGCGTATACTCATGAGTACCGTTAGTTCCCCAATTCGTAGCCCCTAAGGACCCTGGGAACCCAGCCAGATATTATCACCCATCTACCTGACTGACCTTAATCGTGTTGGAAACTGTTTGTATAGTTTCCCGAGTGTCCGGACATAATTACATAAACAAAATAGCTGATCCAGTTAGGATCCAATTAATGCGCGCATATAATCACAACAATTATTATTCTTACTAGCGAACAAAACATGCGAGTACAACTTAATCATAACATACGCTTACCACATGACTCCCGTTACAAGCATTCACTTACTTTTACAACAATTCTAATCATCGTAAACATGGTATATCACACCATAACATACCTCATCATACGTAAGTAGAATCACCAATATACGTTTAAAACACACAATGGCTAGCACTACTTACTGAGCCTCATGGGAAACCGGTACTCACCTTAAGCTCACAGAAAGCTGACACAACGATCAACAATTTCCGTTTCCTCTCGAACACCTAAAACAATACATACATGCCTGATCATCACTTATACATAGCACCCTTAGGTTAAAACACAAGTTAAACAAGCTACTATTCCTGGACCCCTACTTGCGATCGCAAGTACAAGCCTTGCGGTCGCAAGAGCCCCTCAAAAACATCCCTTACGGTCGCAAGGCTATCCCTTGCAGCCGCAAGAGGCCCTCACCATAAACCAAAGCCTACGATAGCAAGGGTAACCCCCTTTTTGCTCGCAAGCATGGTCCTAGGGTTGGTTACGATCGTAAGTTATGTACCTACGCTCGTAAACCTCATTTCCGTCGCTCGTAAGCGGTAAACCAACAAAACGTGCCTTACGGTCGCAAGCACCATTGCCTGCGGCCGCAGGGACTAAAACTTAGGCTTACGGTCGCAAGGACCAAGTCTTGCGATCGCAGGAATCATAGACCCTCTTACGGTCGTATGAACCATACCATACGATCGCAAGGACCAAACACCCCCCCTTTACGGTCGCAGGAACTATGCCATGCGACCGCAATGATCCTCGACGCAGTGTTCTTCGACTCTGTTTCTGCACAGCTGCTGTAAATCACTTTTTAATCATTTTAATCGACGAAAACTCGATACCAACTGTTTATACTTGTTGCTTAACACCAATTGAAGCTTAAGAACACATTTTGACACAAAAACAAACCATAAAAACACACTTTACATTCTCAAATCTCTTCACCACCTTCAAATACAAAAACTAGGGTTCTAGTTAGAAAACACTTACAAAGAAGGAGAAGCACAACAGATTTACACTTGATTTCTGCTTTGAATCAGTAAACACAAAAGCTTCCTTTGATTTCTACTCTCCAAACTTGCTAAGAACTTGTGTGTGTTTGTATGCGTATATGTATGCCTGTGTGTATGTTTTGTCTCAACAGGGGATAAGGGAAAATAACATGACCGACTTAGTTGAGTTTAATACCCCATGAGGGTATTTTGTTCCCCTATTCAACTTACAACGCAACTTAGGTTTACCCGTTTCAACTAACGGGGATATCTACGGAACCATTACGCGAAACCATTTAATATTTTATCACTTTTGCATATTAATCTTAAGTTTCACATGACACCTCATATATCCACTTTAACTAACTAAAACACAAAACAACCACTAAAATACTCATTTAAAGTCAAGGTACAACCACCTGAGCATGAAGTACAACTAGGTACTACTAGGCCTATTTTCAGGATGTTACATAAAATATGAAATTAATAAATAAGGTGGGTCTCATAGTTTGATTTGGTAGGGATTGACCATTACGGGTGTGTGTGATGTCTGAGTGATTAGTTAAGTAGTGAGATTGAAAAGTGACGTGACAGTGTGATAAGTATGATATAAGGTAACCATACCGAATATACTTAATATATACCGTCGAGTGACGGCGTGCCGAAGAGCAAAGAAAAAATTCACTGGAAGCTCCCTGAGTGGTTATATTGATCTTACTATTAAAATAAAATATTAATATTAATAGCATATCATGTTCAAAAAAAAAAAAAAAAAGAATAATATTAATAGCATATCACCTCTCAATTCATAAAACAACCCTTAAAAGGTCTGAAGCCCATGAACCAAAAACTCAAGTAAATTTGTCATCATCTGCTCCGCATCTGACGTGGATTTCTGATAATCGAAACTCCTTTAATGGAGTCGGATTCAGCCATCCACTCCACCCACAATCACACACGCAATGCTATGCTGTGCTATGTACCATTAACCCCAAAAGCAAAAAACCCCAAATCCATTCATTCATTTGATCATTAATGGCTTTACGATTCCCTGTGTTGCTTTTCTTTAGCGTCTTCATCGCAGTTGCTCAAAATCTTGATGAAAATGACCCAACAATCAAAACCATGGAAGAATTCTCTGGATATCCACTTGATGAAACCCCTTCTTCTTTCACTGTGGATTTACTAAATCTTCAGAAACAGGTGGTTTCATTACTTCATAATCGATTCCAATTGTATTCCGCTTCAGTTCATCACAGATTTATATATAATTACTTGTTCCTTTCGAGCATCAATGGCTACTATTTGACTGTTGATGCTCAATGAGTTGTTTATATTGTTATAAACAAGTTTCAAGCTAAAATAATGGTCAATATTCATTAATTGCAAATCTAAGAATGTTATGGTTTGACTTCTCTAATCACAAATGTATCACTGTGGCAAGGTAGTAGAATCACTTGATGCTACTCAACTATGTTGATCACTACAATTACAGAACTAAAAATCTTCTGGTTACATTTGATTTTAGGGAATTTAGTTTAAATTTTCAAATCTAATCTTTATAACTTACTATACACTCACAAACACATCATCAAGGATCAATCATATGAAAGCTGTTTGCAAGTTATGTGCTTTACCTATAACCATCATTTGATTATTTAATATGTTTGTATCTAAGATTGATCAACTCTCGAGTTTCTCGGATTCACCAGCTCCCTCAGTAACAAGGATCTTGTACAGCGAAAATGATTTACTCGCTAGAAGGTATCGTGTTCTCTTCTCTTGAATCTTATCCAACATGCTTCATTTTAGTTCAGCTAATGTTACATTATTACTTTTGAGATTTAATTCCCAAACTAGCAACTAAATTCTATAATATTATATACAATGATGATGATTCATCGAGAGTCTGATTTTTGTTCTTGTTACTTGCAATCAAGAAACGCTTTATATATTAAAATAAAGACTATTTTTGTCCTAAAATAAATGCAACATTTCATATGTGACATAATTCATCGAGAGTCTGATTATTTGTCAAATACATCAAGTACCCCTCAGTAAGGACAAAGATGAGGTCCAAAGCCAGGGTTGTCAATGTTTTTTAATGATTTCTTGCAAATACATTTACACATGGATACAATCTTTGCTCAAAAGAAAATGTTGCTTTAATTTTCTTAGAACTCAGAAAAGATATGGTTGCTTTTATCTTATACTATTTTCTTGTACTATGATCAGTGTTCTGTGATTTGCTGCTTAAAAATATGTATTTTTGTAGTTGATACCTTTTCTTGTACTATTATCTGTGAATAAAGTTTAGGTTTTTTTAAATCTTACTCCTTTTTGTCATCTAATATGTAGGTTCATCAAGAACTTGATGTCACATGCTGGCCTATCTGTCAGGGAGGATGCTGTTGGCAACATATTTGGTTTGTGGTGCGTTTTATAAATTATTTATTATTTGATCCATATGCAGCTATCTTATGTTCCTAAATCCTAGTAGGTAGTTCTTATTTCTTAAAGTCGATTGTTTCTCCCATACAGGGAAGGTAGTGAACCAAGTCTATCTGCTGTTTCAACAGGCTCTCACATCGATGCTATTCCATATTCGGGAAAATATGACGGGGTAGTCGGTGTATTGGGTGCAATTGAAGCCATAAATGTATTAAGGAGGTGGTAACATTGTCTAAACGATATACTTAGTTACTTACATACATACATACATACATACATACATACATACATATAGTATTTTATTATCTATAGTTTTCAGTTTCTTTTTTAGCTTTTGAATTGTGTTGGAATTGGAATTTACAGATATGGATTTAAGCCGAAAAGATCGTTGGAAGTAATCATGTTTACCTCAGAAGAGCCTACAAGATATGGAATCAGCTGCCTGGGAAGGTTTTTATCTCTTTCTGTAACAGTCTATATGATGAAGTCATATTTTGAAACAGAGAGTGTCAATGATTAAGCTTCTTTTTGTGTATTTCAGTCGCTTATTAGCTGGGAGTGTGTCACTTGCTAAAGCTCTTAAACAGACGGTAGATAATCATAATATGTCATTCATGGAAGCTGCCAAATCTGCTGGTTATGCAAAGGATGAGGATCTTTCCAATGTGTCGTTAGATGAAAAAAGCTATTCGGCTTTTGTGGAGCTGCATATAGAACAGGGTCCTATTCTGGAGAACGAAGGTTAAATGCTTTTTTTTAAAAGCTTTAATTTACCCTTGTTGCTAATTATATACTGAAATGTTAGTTTAGTTTGTTTTACAAAGGTATTTCAATTGGTATTGTGACTGCCATTGCTGCACCTGCAAGTATCAAAGTTGATTTCGGAGGAAATGGAGGCCATGCTGGGGCTGTCTTAATGCCACAAAGGTAATGATTCTTGTTACTCCCTTGTAACCAATTTTATATGTTAAGGGTGTGTTTGGTTTAAGAAAAACATACCAGTCTTCTAGAAAATTTTAAAAATATGTTTGGTTGATACTTTTTTCTAAAATTTTTCAAAAAAAGAGAAGTTTTCACTTTTCTAATTTCCTAGAAAATTAGAAAAGTCCATATCCCCTTTTTTCCACTTTTTTCTAAACATGTTTTCTAATTTTTTTAAATAGAAAATGAAAAGTCCATCGGTTTTACCGAACGAGTTTTCTAATTTTTTGATATAAAACTGAAAATGAAAACTCCACCTATTTTCTAGAAATTTTTTCCAAGAAAACTGAAAACAATTTTCAGTAACCAAACACAACCTAAATGTTTTTATTTTTTATTTTTGATTTGCGAAAAGTCGTGCTTTAAATTTCTAGAAAGCCTCTTCTGTCTTTCAAATAACACAAAGTTGTCATTTTAGTTAGCAAAAACAAAAACAATTTAAATATGTGATACTTTCACTGTAATTCTTGGTATTTATCTTTGTTATTTTATCATATAGTTTGAACGATTTGAAACAGAAATGATGCGGGACTGGCTGCAGCAGAGTTGGCATTAGCTGTGGAAAAACATGTTTTGGAATCGGGATCTATAGACACTGTTGGGACAGTTGGTAACCACCTCACCTGTCCAAGCTTTCTTGAAAAACGGGTCTCTCTTTTACACACACACACTCACGGAATTCTTTTTTCTTCTGTTATTTTTGTGGTTTTGGTTCAATACTGAACAGGAATCGTGTGTGTCCGTACTAATATCAAAATTATGAATGCTGTTGTGGCTTTGAAGGTATACTGGAGGTGCATCCTGGAGCAATCAACAGCATCCCTTCCAAATCACACATTGAAATAGGTATTTTATAATATCCCATGATGCAGAAATTGAAAAAATAAAGACACTGAGAAAAGTTGTTAAGTAGAATTACAAGTTTCCATATGTTGGATGAATTGAAAATTGTTGGCAGATACGCGAGACATTGATGAAAAAAGAAGAAACAAGGTGATTGAAAAGATCCATGAATCTGCTGTGAGCATATCCAAAAGGAGAGGCGTGGAATTGTTGGAGTTTAAGATTGTAAACCAGGATCCGCCCGCCCTTTCAGACGAATCAGTGATCAAAGCAATGGAATACGCCACTCAAGTACTGGGTTTGAATCATAAAAAGATGATCAGCAGAGCTTATCACGATTCACTCTTTATGGCCAGGTAGGTACATACCGTGTTTCAATTGTATCAAACTAAATGAATTCTCTTAATCATTATTGCTTTTTGAAGAATGCATTGATTAACCTGCAGTTTTAATTGTTTGCAGAAAAGCACCTATGGGAATGATATTCATTCCATGTTATAAAGGTTGGTACCATTCATTATTGAATGATATTTAAGATTAGTAGTTGAAACTTTCTTCTTTCCCTTTTTCTTTAAGAAAATTTGTTTTGTTTGATTTGCAGGGTACAGTCATAAACCAGAAGAGTACGCCTCCCCCGAAGATATAGCAAATGGAGTGAAGGTATTAGCGGTAACCCTCGCCGAATTGTCCATGAAGTGATATGCTTTTCTCTTCAACCTGTTATGCAACTAATTGCTTCATCTTCAAATGACTAGTTAAGTGAGGTAATTGATGAGGGTTTTTTACCTCGGCAAATGCGACCAACTTAAAACTATTTAGGATAGAATAAGCAGGTATCGTTGTTTTCATGGAGTTAACGAGTTAAGAGCTCTAAACGCGCTCATAAAAAGAAGATTAATTATGAAAAAAAACGTGTTTTCAGTTTAATTTTTATTTTGTTTTCGCAAAATCTGTGTATGTCTTGCTATATCCTAAAAGGATATATATGAGCCTTTGATTAAGGTTGAGAGATCTTAAGTTGTTTGATCTATAGTCTATAGATAATTTAAGTTATTTGCCATCCTCTATAGGTTTGGTAATCACGAGATCTTAAGTTGTTTATCTATAGGTGAGAAAAACTATCTTTAGAATTTATACTTGTGATCCATAGTTCGAATTGGTGTTCTAAAAGACGCAGCATGGTGCCGACAAGGCGTGAAGCGCAGCTTCACCATTAAGAAATGGCTATACGAGTAACTTTTACCACGCCAAAACGCGCCTTTACCCGCCAAATGACGAGTTTTTTAACGTGTGGAGTGCATAAAATCATTTTTTTTAGAAATTAGGGAGTCGCTTGACCGTCAACCCAACCTTTTTTCTGTTATTAGAACATATGTTACATGACATTGTGGTCATGTTTTTGCTGTATGATTATGATTTACGTTATGGTTCATAGTGGGGAGTTCAAATGAGAATCTAACTATATTATTAAAAGAATAGACTTTAAAAAAAAACTTTCTATTTTAAAATATAATTTAACCAATAGGAGCCTTTTTCATTAAAAAAATAAATTAAGTTTACAAACAAATATAATGTCATCATCCTTAATCCCAACCCTTACATTTCTTAATATAATCCACCACTTATTAAATGATATATTTATTCAAAATTTACCAATATTTACGTGAGATGTATGGAAGTGTGTTTTGAAATTAAAAAGATAATAATCCACCACTTATTAAATTATACATTTATTCAAATTTTGAAATTTTTAGATGTATATATTTTATATATTAAATATTAAAACATATATCAATCTTATCTTTACATCAATCTTATTTTTATTTGTTTGGTTTATTTTCATATTATTAGATAGGTGATTTTATCTGTATGGAAACAATATTTCAACATATATCAATTATGGAGAATAAACAATTTATTTCATCGTCTTCAGAAAGACCTTTGTTCGGACAACTTTTAACAAGAAGAAAAGATAGATGATAAACACTTCTTATATACATATTACAGTTATTTTACTATACCTCCTACGATTTTATACCATCAAGTTTTGTAATTTACTTTTAAAAATCTCTCGTGTTTATTCATGAGGTGATAAACTAGTATATATTTATATGAGAATGAGAGACTTAATTATGGCTTTTGATTTGATTTGATCAGATAGTCTATATTTGGCCATTCTAATATTCATTATCCAACCGTGAATTGTGATGGTCATGAGTTGTTACGGGTGAATTGCGACCGTTAGATCTAATAGATCAACAATAAATTTATAGATATGATTTGTTTTTCTATTCTTGCCTAAATATATATTCTCACAATAACCCTTATATGATTTATATCATGCATTGAATCCATAAGAACTTGAATTTTTCATTTTACTTTTAAATTGTTAGCCCTTTTGGAATGGATGAATTTCTAGTAATTTCTTGTAGTTTTAGTTGTAATGTTCTTCTTAATAAAAAGTAACGGAAGCAAATCTTGCAAAAAGTTGAACATCATTGATTTGAAATGCGGTTGATTGATTAAGGCAAACATGAACTTAGTTGGTTTCTGATGCATGTAGAGCTTTGAACTTATTCAATTTATGGTAGTCCAAGGGTAGCAATTATACTTATTAATGCCTAGAATTTGGTGATATATAAATTGGTCTTGGAAGTCATTTTATTATTCATTTATTTTAATAAAATAAGTCTGAAACAACATCAATTATGTGATTTTCATGATTGTCTTAACCGATAGTTCTAATTTTAGGTTGACTTTTCGAGCGATAAAAGCTGACTGAGAGTTTTAACTAATGTAGGAAGGAGTGTGCTATTCTAATTTCCAGGGGTGGAAACTTGTATGTTGTATCTTATGAATTATGATATACAAAACCACAAATGGACTCCTTAATGAGTATGATTATGGGTAGGACATAAATCCTACTTTATTAATATCACAATTTTTTTTCATCTTGGTAATCTCAACTTATGATGGTTTGATCAAATATTATGGACATGTTTGGTTATGCATTGTTGAATTTTTCGTATTTGGGATAAAGTTAAATTTAATATTCATCGCTTAGTCGGATGACTTTTACCACATCATTTTCCACAATAGAGTTTCAATACTCTCTAAAACAAACACATTCCAAACATTTTAAATTAATCACCTTTGAATATAGGAAAAATGGCCGAGAAAGGTAACATATATATCAAAATTTGCCACAAAAATTAGACGTTACCTTTATTGGCTAATTTCGATATTTATGTTACCTTTCTCGGCAATTTGCCCTTGAATATATAGGGTGTGTAGTTGAAGCTTCGGTTATTTTCATATTTTACTTATTAAAATGGTTTCGGTGCCTTGCAAAAAAAAAAAAAAAGTTTCGGAACTTAAGGGGCTATTTATTAAAATAGAATGGTTAAGTACCAAATGATTCTGTGGTCTGAATAATTCAAGGCCTCTGTATGAAACTGTCTCTGAATATGATATGTTGTTTGATAAAGTTTCTGAATGAACAATCTAATGAAGCAAAGTACCATTTTAACTTTAATCGTGATATATTATATTAAAAGATATGATTGTTTAACAAGACAACGTGTGAAAGAATGAGTATTATAGTAAAATACTTTAAGGTTGAATAAGTTAACAATATTTTTTTGTTTTATTCAACAAAGTTTTAATTCTAATCAACAATTAAACACGCTAAATATTAAACGATACTAGGGGTCGATGCTAACGTTGTGTTCCACAGTTACACGTGGAAAGAAAATGGAAAGATAGAAAATTAGCGAAAGAAGAGAAAAGAAATGGAAGGGAAATGTTTTTGTCATTGCGTGTTCCCGAGTTCGAAAGAAAATTAGAGGAGAAATAAAATTTGAAGTGTTATTTTGTTTCCTTCCAAAATCTTTCCTACTTTGGGAGGAAAATCTGAAAGGAAAATAAGAGAAAGTTTTCCTTTCAAAATCTTTTCTTTTCTCTCCTAGAAAACTTGAGAACACAACTGAAATTCATTTTTTCCTAAATCTTTTCTTTTCTCCTCTAATTTTAACTCGGGAACACAGCTTAAATAATTTTGTTAAGCAGCAGACTAACACCCTGTTACGTTTAACAGGTCAGTATACTTGGTATGCGAGGTACAACGGTAAAGAATACTAATTCCGCTTAAAACCCCACTCCCATCGCATCACGAAGCCACCACTGACACTCCATCTTCTTCCCTGCTACGCGTACAACCATCGGCCCAGCAAACACCGGCGAGATCATCGGCGAAACTAGCGACGACTTGACGCAGGCACCATTTTTTTCGTCGGTTCTTGATAGCTAGGTAAGAAATTGACTTTTGCTGTTAAAATCGAGTTACGCAGGCATGAAATCGAATCTTTCCGTTGAAATCGACATTTTCTTATGAGATCTGTTATTAAATCTTGTTCTTGAAATCTGTTATGAGTTCGATTTCTGGAAATGTTAATGAGTTCGATATGTGTACAGTGAACAAAAAATCGATTTATGTATGATATCCACGGATTACAAAAAAAAAACCGATTTTTGTATGATATACACAATGAATCGATTTACGAATTCTGTTCTTGAAATGTGTTATGAGTTCGATTTGTGTATTATGAACCAAAATTGATTAAAATCTGTTTAAGAATTTGATTGTGGCTTCTTGTTGATGACAAACTATAGATTTCAACTTGTTTGTAGTTCATATGATAAAAGGGAAATTGTTGCTTATGGTTGATGCCAAACTATAGATTACAATCATATCTCATGTTAAGTTGCAATCAAAGAATCTGATTTTTGAAGAATCCATGCCAATTTCCCATTGTTGCTTATGACCTAATGATGATTCCATCAGTTCATCTTTTTGAAGAATCTGATTGTTACTTCTTGTTCATCATTTAGATTGTATGTGTTGTTATTAAGCAGCAATCCTCATTATAGCTAGTAGCGCTTCTTTCTGCAAGCAACATTGAATTCCTTTGAAATTTGTTTCTATTGATTCGTTTTTATTTCCAATCCAATTCCTTTCTTCCTGTTAGATTCATAAGTTCTTTGTTTTAGATTGTATTTAGTGGGTTAGATCATAACCTTTAGTTATTCATATTAACAGCTATAAAATTTAAAGCTATACTTCATCAAAACATGTTACCTTCTCTCCAAATCAAAGTTTTAAGCTGTAAATCCTCTTCAAAATCTTCAAAAAATAATCCAACTTTAGCATCAAACTTTCACTTTGATCAAAACTGCAATAGAAATAATTAGACATCATAGAGCACTTATGCATCAACGTTAAAGCGCCAGCCATCTTATACCAACAATTCCATAATTCAAAACAGTGCTCTAAGCCATTACTAAAACTGCAGCAGAGAAATATAAACAAAAGAAGGGCCTGCCGCTATCATCATCATTCATCAACCAAAATTCCATCTTTAATCCAAGAAGAAAAACAGTAGACTGATCAAGCAGCACCCAAACAACCCACAATCTTTTATAAACTAATATTGAGCAGTAAGTTCAACACTTCAACCCTATAGCTTGCTGATAGAAACTCCAATGAACTAATTGAACAACCTTTGAATCCACCTCATATCAGCTTCAAGGAATAACCCAGAAGTAACAATATCAGAATGGGATGGCAAACAATCCCAGAAGTAACAATATCAGCTTCAAGGAATAACCCGTCTAACCAATATTGAACCATGACCACATTTTTCAAACTTTTTAAGATGCATCAGAACATATCCTCTCCATATAATCAATAACAACCATATAATGATATCCACCTCATCTCTAGATAAAAACCATGTCAGCAGCCAAACATAGATAACAACAGCAAAAATGACAAAGATAATCCTCTAAATAAAATCCCAATAGCTAGACACGTAGTACCATGGAAATCTCAACATAATTGAAAAAGCATAACATAGATCCAAAAACAATCCAAATGACTTGTAGCTTAGCAGTACCAAGGTGTAGAAAAGGTATACATGGTCATGGGTTCTAGTCCCATTGCGAACAAAAGGTGTATTTTAGGAGTAGGTTAGAGTCTGCGTGTGTTTTGCTATACCCAAAAAACACAATCCAAGAACAAACAAATAGAAGAACCCTGCTGCAGCCCTGTAAATCACCATAACAGCCTCCAATTACAAAATCACAACAAAAATTCTTAAGTACAAAAGAAGGGTTTGTCCAAAACATAGAACAAAACCAAGACAAACCAAAAGGGTTTAAAACCATCCTTGTTACTCCAAGGTTTAGAACCAAGGTGCAGGACCCCAGTGCAGAAACAAACAACCCCATGCCTCTTCCATGACCACGGCAATTTTGAAAGGGAAACAAAGTCAATGTTGTAAAACCCGCTAGGAGGCGGCCGATCGGGGAGTAGCAAGTAATTGGCCTAGGCCTGGACTACTTGGATTCGATTTTTTATATATAAATTTTGAAATTGTACGTACAACATGTTCATAATTATATAAACATAAACATAATTGATATGTTTGATTTATATTCCGTTGATTTATATGTCTTGATTCCGTTGCTGTGTAAATCTTGAGTGTTGATCAACGTAGTATAATTCGTTGCTGTGTAAATCAGCTTAATTTATAGTTTAACGTTGAAAATGATAGCTGCGATCTGATTTCAATTTTTTTTTAATTCAAATTGGTATGAACTGAACTGAATCAAGAGATTTTAAGTTGTTTGATCTAGACAATTACTTATTTAAGATCCACCCTCCTTTGAGTATTCAATGCCACGCTTTCCCTAAATTTTTTTTATTTGGCTAGTGTTTATCATAGAACTTATTTATGTAGCCACTCGTAATTTTTTATAGGTGAAAGAAAACAACTTTAAAATTCTGTCAGTCTCTTGAAGTGATAGTAGTTAACAATTTCATGTTTTGTTAAATATTTTCAGGTACCGCGCACACAAGGGCATACCTTTCGCTCCAAGTCTCCTTTTGCTTCTTTCGTTTCGAATTCACAAAAACATAAAAAAGCAAAATCCTACTAAACTCTACCATATTGAACTATAAGTTGCCTTGCAATTATGACAGCTACTGATGCTGGTATGTCTCATTTTTTATTCTTATCTACATTCTTATATCTTACTTTACTATATTAAACTCCTCTTTTGAATTGTTGTGATTGTATTTAGCTGTCTTGAAACTGGAGAAATCTGCCAAGATCTTTGTTGCTGGCCACCGTGGGCTGGTTGGATCTGCTGTGGTGCGCCACTTGCAGAGTGTTGGCTACACCAGTCTTATCCTTCGGTCCCACTCTGAATTAGACCTTACCAACCAATCTGCTGTGAAAACCTTCTTTTCCATAGAAAGGCCACAATATGTCATCCTTGCTGCCGCCAAAGTTGGTGGGATCCATGCAAACAGCACTTACCCTGCCGAATTTATCACCATTAACCTTCAAATACAAACCAATGTTATCACCTCTGCCTATAGTTACGGCGTCAAAAAACTCGTCTTTTTAGGTTCTTCTTGCATCTACCCTAAACACGCACCCCAACCCATACCTGAGTCCGCATTATTAACAGGACCTTTGGAACCCACCAACGAGTGGTATGCCGTTGCCAAGATCGCTGGCATTAAGATGTGCCAAGCTTATAGGATTCAGTATAAGTGGGATGCAATTTCAGCAATGCCCACAAACTTGTATGGTCCTAACGACAATTTCCACCCGGAGAATTCACATGTTTTGCCAGCATTAATGAGACGGTTTCACGAGGCCAAAGTTTCAGGGGCTAAGGAAGTGGTGGTGTGGGGTTCAGGGTCACCATTGCGTGAGTTCTTGCATGTTGATGATTTGGCTGATGCGGTGGTGTTTTTGTTGGAAAATTATTCGGATTTAGGACATGTGAATGTGGGGAGTGGGAAGGAGGTATCCATCAAGGAACTTGCCGAGTTGGTGAAAGAAGTTGTTGGGTTTGAGGGAGAGCTTATTTGGGACACTTCCAAGCCTGATGGAACTCCAAGGAAGCTTATGGATAGCTCAACGCTTGTTAAGTTGGGTTGGGAACCAAAGATATCACTCCGGGACGGGCTTGTGGGCACTTATGAATGGTATGTTACCAACGTGAAGCAATCAGAAAAGTAAACTAGGGAGTCTCCCTGACCGTCAGCCCAACCCGTATGTTATTACTAATAAACCTTTTTTTTTTCTGTATAAGAACATATGTTACAAGGCATTATGGTCATGTTTTTGTTGTATGATTATGATTTATGTTATGGTTCATATCATGCATTGGAACCATAAGGACTTGAGATGGGTCTTCTGTCAATTTTCAATTCATTTCGAAATTGTTAGCCCTTTTGAAATGGATGGGTTGCTAGTAATTTCTTGTAGTTTTAGTTGTGAATTTCTTCTTTTTAGTAAAAAGGAATGTTGCTAACTTGCTATATAATAAAACACTTGTATGTTGTATGCTTAGAATTAGGGGTGAGATCGGTTAAAAAAAACCCTTTGATCTTCTTTAGCAGCAAAACGGACCACTAGTCCTAGGGGCCCCACGGAGCAGGTTGCTTGCAAAAAGGCCTTGCGGTCTGCTGGGCAGTAGCAGGTTTCCCTTCAAAGAATGGAACTGGCTATCATGGTCTGGCTTCCTTTATAGAATGGTGGTTGACAAGTCATGAACTCCCTAAATGTGCATCCTCCTGGTATTCCTCCTTGAACTGTAGGTTGCCCCCTAATACCTCTAGCCTCAAGTGCCCTTGCTACTTCGGTAGCAACCATTCCTTCCATTTTCATTGCCATCGCCATATGCTCAAACACGTTGGGAAGGATTTGTTCCAGCGCCTTCCCTATTGCGCCTACAAGTCTCGCGTCTACCGCAGGCAGATTCGCGGTTCCATCCCCATCGGTAACTACTGGAATTTGGGGCTGAGGTCTCAGGTCAGCCTCTTGTAGTGTTACTTGCGGTATCTCCATCCCGGGGTACATTAGTAGGTCCCCTGATTAGTTAGGCGTTATCGTGAATAACTTCCTATCATATAAATCTCTTTGCACACATAACTTAATTACAAGTAGCCCTACATATACTAAGGCCACTCCTAGTTAAGTACGAGTCATAACATACAAGTAACCCCTCAACAGATCCACAAGATACTTCATGATTCCGTTAAGTTCTAATGTGTATCGTGTGTTTGTAACAATACAGGCATTCATACTATTACCGACACACTATACATACCAGATCTTAGCATCACCACTAAGTTTCTCGATTCATGGCTTAGGTCATGCACTCATGCATCAGTAAAGTATGAAACATACTGGGTATCAAATAATAGGCATCATATACAAATCATTATGTGTAAATCATCATATATGTATCATATTATCATCCTTGGTCTAGTATAGTGTGAATATGGTGCTATGCATAACCCTAGCTATATAGGTAGTCGAAAGCTTGAATCTACCCTACCATAACAATCAAATAAGAACTTGCAATAAGGCTAATTCAAGTATTCTAAACCTATATATCTAGTTTCATGCATGGCACAATGTGTTCACAGTTGTAACGTCCCAAAAAAATTATAAATAGATAAAATAATAATTTAAATAAATACGAAAAGTAGTTCGGAAGTATTCAGTACAAAAGCCTCTCGAGACCGGCTGCTCAACACACGGGACTTTCGGTTCGAATAAATATTTCAAAAGTAATTGTTTATAAATCAGAGTTTAGGAAAACAAGTTGCGGAAGATGCTGTCACGCTGGTTCCTTCCCTTGTCTGCACGCGACGGTCCTGAAATAATGAATCAACAATGGGTAAGCAAAGCTTAGTGAGCACACAATACTCATAAATATCAGACATATATTTAAATAATCATATACGTCACATCAAGTGCCACTCAGGCAATGTCACTTAGGCGTTTGTGCCACTCAGGCAATTGTGGCACTTAGGCGATTGTGCCACTCAGCCGAATTCTACTCAAGCGATTGTGCCACTCAGTCTGTGCCACTCTGACGGTTAATAAACGCAGTATCATATAAGAACACATATCACAATATAAGATGTAAGTTAGTGAAACTTACATGATTTCAGCAGCAGAATACAACACAGAAAGTATAGGACTTGAATGGATGTACGGTTAACGAATCAGATAGCGAGACCCTACATCACATTATATTGGATTAATAATTCGTACAAGTCTCTAGATATGACACACTCTCGCGCTTGTAACAAAACCTAGTTGCTAAATTCCAAATCCAGCCGGACACGACGCGTCCCTCAACCGGACACGACGCGATACCGACCTAGATCGCAATTTCCTTGATTCTTTAAGTACCCACGTCGGACCCTCTAACGACTTTGTCTCACACTAAGTCGCGCCTAGGGTTCTAAGTTGGATGTTCAGGAAGTCGGATACACCAATCATGTCGGATCAATGGTGTACGTCGGATGAATGCACATATCGGATCAGATAGCAAAACAGATTGCATGTCATAAGTGAGTACTAGGTCGGATGCATGTATGGTGGACCTAAGTCGGACGAGGTCAGAAAGTCGGATGTCGACTGTCTTGGCCGGACGTTAATACACACAAGTATTAGCTTGAAAACAGGTTTTTAACTTCTTTTAAACTTGCCCAAATCGCAAAAAATTAAATCAATTCCTTTTCAAATAATTCACCTAACATCACCATTAATGAGGTTAAATCCAAGATTTGCTCTTGGTGGGTTTTCTCGAAGAAAAGCAGGGCTCAAGCCCCTCCCTATCAACCCTCGTTTTTAATTGTTTGAGGATGCAAGAAATCATGTTTGATCATTTAGTTCATTCATTTTTCTCAAAACAATACTTCTTGATTTAAAATCCATCAAAAACTCAAATGTGTGGGTGTGTGTTCTTGCTTCAGCCAAACAACAAGAACAGGAAGAAACCTTCTTGACCAAAACACTAATCCCATATATATAACATTAAAAATTTATAAGGGGGCGTTTGGTTCAAGTATTGATTTTGAGGGGAATGAGATTTATTCATGGGATTGGGAATTGGTAGGAATGCATTTGGTGGGATTTAAATCCCAATCCTCCGTTTGGTTCACCAAGACACCAACCATAGCCACTTCACCGCCGGCCACCACCTCATCGCCGGCCACCACCTCACCGCCACCAAACCATCTCGCCGTCGTCGCTACCCTACCAAAGATCTGCCCATCCAGATTTGCCCATCCAGCCGTCGTCGAAGTCGAAGGTGAGTTTCAGTCGAAGGGTTTCTGCTCACGACGACTAGGGTTTTCACGACTAGGGTTTTCAGTCGAAGCGGCAGTGGTGGTGGGGAAGACGAAGACGGAGGGTTTCTGCTCGAAGGCGACGGCGGTGGTGGGGTTTGACGACTAGGGTTTTCACGACTAGGGTTTTCAGTCGAAGGCGGCGGCGGTGGTGGGCAAGACGAAGACGGAGGGTTTCTGCTCGAAGGCGACGGCGGTGGTGGGGTTTGACAACTAGGGTTTTCACGACTAGGGTTTTCAGTCGAAGGAAACTTAGCCGGAAGGTCGTGATTCGCAGAAGGGTTTTCACGGTGGTGGGGATAACGGCGACGGCCGTGATTCGCCGGAAATTTAGCCGGAAGGTCGCCGGAGCAAATGACCCAGATGTGGGATTTCAAAATACCAAGGTAGATGGAGGGATTGAAAATTCCCTCATTTGTGGGATTTTAGAAAATCCTGAGAATTTAAATCCCATGCCTATTTTGCAAACCAAACACATGATTTGGTGGGATTTCAAATCACATTCCCATGAAATCCCACGAGGTACCACGAACCAAATGCCCCTAAGAGAAGAGCGATAAGATTTGACATACCTGGGAGGGGATCCACTAAATAGAATCTTATTCTACAAAAAGTAAGAAGAAATCTCAGCCATTGATTTCTTTCTAAAAAAGTGGCTTTTTCCTTTTTCTATTAAAATTTTAAAAAATACAGAAAAGGGTATAATCGACCTTTTACAGAATTTAGTTCCTGAAATTTAGGTATAGATTTTTAATTTATTCAAATCCTCCAAAAATACAGATTATTTTCTCCCGGAAAAACAAAATTTCTATTAAATATTTTGATGCACAAAACAAGATCATCAAACCATACATCAACCCAGAAATATTTAGATTTTTAGATGATTACTTTCCGAACAGAATCATCAAATCATACATCAAAAAACAGAACATAATCATCAAACCATTCAAAGTACAGAATCATTAAAACTATTCATCAAAACAGAATCATCAAACACATCAAACAGAATCATCAAACCATTTATCAAACCATAAATCAAACCAGTAATATTAAGATTTTCTATTAACTATCAAACACTTTTGGATGAATTACTTTCAGATTTCTATTAACTATTTTAGAATACACAAAATACAAATATAGAAAATGTGGATGAATTACATTCATCAAACCAGGACAAATCTGATGTACAAATCTGATTCACAATAAGAATGTCCTACAAAAAGAAAAACAAAAAATAGATGATGTACAAATCTGATACTGTTTTCTTACAAACATCGTCGGCAAACAGAACCCCTAGAATCGAACGAAGCACAAAAACCCTGAATCAGCAAACAGCGGCGGTGGTCAGCAGCGACCGGCGAAAGCCCCTGTGCGAACGGAAACCATGAACAAGTAAAACAGAACCATGAGCCTTCGTGGGAAGAGCAAAGCAGGACGGCGATAATCAAATCGTCGACGGAAACGATTTGCACAGGGAATGCGGCGGAGGGGATTTTGCGCAAGGAAGCCGGCGGAGTGATTTTGCGACGTCACGCGGAACAGTGGAGAGAACCAGATCGTGGGCAGCGGCGGAAATCTTCTTGGGGTAGCCGAATATTAGGGTTTTTATTTTAGGGGATGCATCGATATAGGTGAATCAGATCGTGGGTTAGTGGGGTATTAGGAGAGAGGATATTTTTTCTTAAATGTTTCTCGGGAAGTAGATAGATAGTGGAGCGATTTTTAAGGGTAGAAAAGATAAAAATTTATAACATACCTATTATACCCTTTTTCACTTTTTTAATTGAAATGACACGTATCAAGCCTATAATTCTCCCTACTCTTTTTATCTTAATTTTTTTTATTTGATCCTGATTTTGACATACCTCACTTGATGTATTTCTCTTCACCCAAGCTTCATTTTTCTTCTTTGATTCTTCTTCTATCTTTCTCTTCTTCTATGATCAAGAACACAAGGTGCATACACACACACTCTCTCTCTCTCTCTCTCTCTCTCTCTCTCTAAGTTTGAATGATGAGACAATAAAATAGTGCCTCTCCCTTACCCTAATTAATATATATATATATATATTGGTGAGTTCAAATGAGAAACTTAAATTAATTGAGAATGGGAGACTCAATCTCAGCTGTCCAATTCCCCTTCTTTCAATTTCATTGCCTACCCATGAATTCCTCACATGCACCCTGCCACACTCTATCCCTCCACGCTCTCCATCCATGATACTTCCCATATCCAAGGAACGGCTGAGATTGGTTCTCGCGGTTCTCGCACTAACAACGGTTCTCGCATGAACCCTCCCCTATATATATATATATAAATTGGATCAATAAAGAACAATGTGTTAAACAAAGAACCTAAAGAACAAATCTGGACCTTTGGATCATCAAAATCAATGGATAAGATTGATCGATTGCAAAACTGTAATTATTATGTATTATTTTAGGAAGAATAAGGCAAAAATGTAATTATCCCCCGCCCTCAAACCCACGAATTAAAAAAAAAACCCACCAAAAACTTTAAATTGTCATAACTTTTTAAGTTTTGTGAATTTAATCAAAAAAATTATACCAAGTTTTTTAATCATCTTTCAAACAAGATCACTCTTCCTATACTTTTCTAAATTTTTTTGAAAATGAATTTTTTTTGCTTTTTGGCAGCTAATGAGCTGAATGTCGTCGCAAAAGGTTCGTCTCAGATCAGAAATTAGCGACGACGAAGTTAAATCTGTCGTCGCAAATAAGCAAAGTCGTCGCTAATGACCTTGCAGTTGTCGCAAAAGGTTCGTTTCAGATCAGAAATTTTGCGTTTTTCGTTTTTTGCATTTTGCATGTTTATACGGATTTACGTTCTGCATTCTGCATGTTTTTTGCATTCTGCTTTTCTTTTTGCATTCTACATGTTTTTTGCTTTCTGCATTCTTCATTCTTCATTCTGTATGTTTTTTGCATTTTGCATTCTTCATGTTTTTTGCATTTCTGCATTATGCATGTTTTTTACATTTTGCATTCTTTCATTCTGCATGTTTTTTGCATTCTGCATTCTTCATTCTGCATGTTTTTGCATTCTGCATTCTTCATTCTGCATGTTTTTGCATTCTGCATGTTTTTTGCATTCTGCATTTTTCATTATGCATGATTTTTTGCATTTTGCATTTAATATGAACACAACTCGAAATGCAAATTTTGCATTTTGAAAAAAAATAGTTTCTGAAATATATCAAGCCCGGTCTTGTTTGAAAGAGGACGAAAAACTGAATCTAATGGTATAATTTTTTTTGTTAAAATTGTTAAAAACGAACGAGTTATGATCATTTTAAGTAATTGGGGGTTTTTTTTAAATGCCCAAGTAGCTGGACTGAAGGAAGAACGTATATCTATTTTTTTAAATTTTCCATTTTTGCCCCCTAAACAATGTGCCACGTGTCATCACCAGGAGGGTTCTTTAGGTTCTATGTTTAAGGAAGGTTCTTTGTTTAACCATACCCTATATATATATATATATATATATATATATATATATATATATATATATATATATATATATATATATATTGTTGGAACCTAGAGGGAGGGTGAATAGGTTATATGTCCAATTTTTGAAGTTTTTAAGAGTTCTTGCAAGAAAATAAAAGATATAGAGTTAGAGAGATATCACCAATCACAAGTTGAACACAATGATTTATAGTGGTTCATGCAAGTGTTAACAAACTTGCACTACATCCACTCCTTGGCCTCACCCACCAAGAGTTTGATCCACTAGCTTCTCTCTTTGAAGGTAGAGATAAACCTTTTACACTTCTCTTTTTATACTTGCAAGAATTAATCTTCAAACTTGCAAATAAGGTAAATATAACCTTTCTTCACTCTAATTCTATAGGCTAGAGTTGATCCTCACTTCACTCTAATTTGAAAGGCTAGAGTTGATCCTCACACTATTACAAATGATATAGAATGTAGAAGTAGTGTTTAAGCTTTGATGGCTTTGCTCTTGCTTGAATCTTGAACTTGAAAGATGAATTAATATTCAAAGATATGAGCTCAAGTGTTAGAGAATATTCTGAATGTTTTGTGTTTGTAAGAGGTGAGTAAAGAATGAGGTTTGAGTTTGTTTAAATAAAGAAAAAGGTCCAAGTCTCAAAACTGTCCAAACATCTCACGGTCGAACCACGGTCGACCGTGGCATCGACCGTCATGCATCTGGCATTTCTTGTTCTTTGCAATATAGACGTTGGGCTTTATTTAAAACCACACTCAACTCATTTTTACCATAAAAATCGACTGAAAAGTAGATGTTCAAAAGGTTGGTTGATCCCATACTTCTATTGTTTGAATTTAAACACAAAAATGGAAGTTTGAAAACCAATACACAAAGCATGTTGGAATTTTACCCCTTTGGGAGATTCCTTTGCTAATTATGGTGGTGTATTGTATCAAAGTGGGATTGTGTTTGGTATTTTCTAAAATGGGAAGTTCTTAGATTTAATCAACCAACACAATTAAGTTTATAAAAAAATTGTCCATTTTTATAAAAGATTTTATAAAAATAATTTTATAAAAACTTAAACTAATTTTAATTATTTTATCTTTATGCTCATATCATTTGAATTTATTCTTGTAGGTATATTTGACGAAGACTTCATCTTGAACGTTGATGGCGCTTTCTCTTGGATGTTGATGACGCTTTATCTTGGACGATTTATAAGATTTAATTTTGTAACAAATAAATATAAATATTTATTTTCTTGATTATATATATAGATGTATATGTGCACATATGTTAATGTTAGTGTATACAATTATATAAACATATTGTATATTTTTGAATTAACAAAAGAGGATATAAATTATATTCATATTTTCCCGACGGTCGATGCACGGTCGACCGTGACATCGACCGCGTATCCCTTTTTTAAAGTTGGTTTTATTCTGGATAGTGACTCCACGGTCGATACACGGCTTCGACCGTGGTTCGACCGTGAACATTCTGAAAATCAAATTTTGGCATTTTTCATACAATCATGCATAATTCTCTAAGGCACATGCTCCATCATTCCTAAACCAAGTCTTAATAGATCAAATGTTTCTCTCTTAAGTGGTTTAGTAAATATGTCCGCAATATTTTCACATGAATCGACCTTTTCTAAGCTAATGTTACATTTTTGCAGATTGTCACGTAAGAAATGATGTCTAATATCAATATGCTTAGTTCTAGAATGTAAAACAGGATTTTTACTTAAATCAATAGCACTCTTATTATCACACAAAATAGGAATATCACTTAAATGTACCTCATAGTCCAATAGAGATTGTTGCATCCACAATGCTTGTGCACATGCTTTTCCTGCGGCTACATATTCGGCCTCGGTTGTGGATAGTGCTACGGATGTTTGCTTCTTTGAAAACCATGTAGTAAGGCAATATCCAATGAATGCACATACTCCACTTGTACTCTTTCTATCCAAGTAACATCCTCCAAGATCCGAATCCGCATAACACATGATATCAAGTCCACCCTTCTTTGGATACCACAATCCTAAGTTGATTGTTCCCTTTACATACCGGAATATTCGTTTAACGGCCTCATAGTGTGATTTCTTTGGATTTTCCTGAAAACGTGCACAAACACAAACACTATACATAATATCGGGGCGACTTGCCGTTAGATAAAGCAAGCTCCCGATTAAACCACGATATCTAGTACTATCAAATACTTCACCATCTTCATCAAGTGTCAAGTGTGTGTTTGTGGCCATAGGTGTAGTCATGGGTTTGACATTCTCAAAATCAAACTTCTTAAGCATATCCTTGATGTACTTTGATTGGCTTATGAATGTACCATCTTCATATTGCTTAACTTGAAGACCAAGAAAGTAATTCAATTCACCCATCATGTTCATTTCAAATTCATTATGCATAAGAGTTGAGAATTCATCACATAAATCTTGACATGTAGATCCAAAGATAGTATCATCCACATAAATTTGCACAAGTAATATATCATGCTTTCTCTTATTGGTAAACAAAGTGTTCTCAACTTTACCCATGACATAATCATTTTTCAACAAGAATGATCTTAATCTATCATACCATGCTCTAGGTGCTTGCTTAAGGCCATACAATGCTTTTCTAAGTTTGTATACATGAGATGGATTAATTGGATCTTCAAATCCGGGAGGTTGACATACATAGACTTCCTCTTTTATAAAGCCATTTAGAAAAGCACTTTTGACATCCATTTGATAAAGTTTAAAATCATGTGCACATGCATAAGCAAGTAGAATCCTAATGGATTCCAATCTAACAATTGTGTTGGTCCAGAACAAGTGGTAGATTGAAGGATTGCATAAGAAACTATGAGAGGATTGAGAGAGACTCTCATTTACACCTTAGAAACACATAGTTTATTTCTTTGTAATGTGGCAATCCTTACACTTTTACACTAAGCATAAGGTATATATATACCCCATGGGTATATTTACAATAAGCCCCCCATACAATATTAAAAGTCATATTCTATTACAATATTTTAAGGATTCTAACAATCTCCCCCTTTGGAATGGAATAGGAGTTGTAAAAAAAATTTGAATAGGAGTCTTGATCTCTACAGCATCTTGAGGGACTTTTGCTTATTGTCTTGTATCGCTCCGGTAACCTAAGGCATTGATCGCCTTCGGTTATATAATCAGTTTAGCATATAGAGGTTTTCAGCTTTTGGATCTCTTGAGCATTTGGGCAATCAGCGGAAGCACATAAGGATTCATCAACAGGAGAGAATATTTTGTTCACTCCCCCTAGAATCACGAACGAGGAAACTCTCCCCCTACAATGTTGCTCTCGATCCTTGTTGACAAATTCAGGGTGAGAATAAATTGTTCTTTCATCTGAGTACTTCTCCCCCTAGACTGAATACCTCGTAAAATATATCTCATCAGAGCAATCATCAACTGAATAACCTTATCTCCCCCTCATGATGTCCATAATCTTCAATGGTCATCATGCAAAATAATACAGTTGAAAGATACCAGTCAATTGTTTTTCTACCACTTGTGAGCCAAGACAGATCGTTAAGGAGTGGTGTAGATCAGATGAATACATCAACCAAATCAAATATCCCGGATATCTCAAACAAGAAATATCAACCTCGTCCGAATCACAACAAGTGAAAAAGATCCTGAAAGACATAAGGATGCAAACAAACTTGGGACACAAAATGATTCTATAGTGTGAAATAGGAATTATGGACGACTATAGAAAAGGTGACTTTGAACGCATAACGTGAACAGGGAGTCGGATACATCCTCATTTGAAAGCATACAAATGTACTTTCAAAATCCTCGAAAAAACTTGTGTAACCGGAAGTTGGTCAACACAGTGAAGGATAGAGACTTGAATTATGAAAGATAGGAATGAAATATGAGAATTCAAAAATGACTGACAAAAGATTACCAAGATTCAAAAGAAACAAGGAATGGATGGCCAAAATCTGGTTATGAAACCAAAAATTGGTGACACTAAGAATGAAGAACCAAAGACCAGTTACGAAAGCACAGGATGACTAGATATAGGATATTAGACATGAATCACAAAGTCGAAAGGACTTGAA
This sequence comes from Pulicaria dysenterica, assembly GCA_947179395.2. Classification (NCBI taxonomy): domain Eukaryota; kingdom Viridiplantae; phylum Streptophyta; class Magnoliopsida; order Asterales; family Asteraceae; genus Pulicaria; species Pulicaria dysenterica. Next base: position 1,542,474 of record OX359294.1, read on the forward strand.
AGCAAATCCAAATCTAGAAACATAAGAAATTTAACTGACACTTTGATGACTCCTGACTTAGTCAAAAAAATCCAAACACTTGACTTAGGAATCAAGGTGACAAGATAAAATCAGTTACAATGACGACGGGGGTTCGGGGGCAGCGCCCCTGATAGCGGGGTCCAAGGGGTGGCAACCCCTGGTGGGGTCCAAGGGGCAGAGCCCCTGGCTGGGGTCGATGTTCGATGACTTTCTGTTCAGTAGTGTTCAATCTGGATCGAATGCAATTAATCTGAATCAAATGCGATTCAATAGTCGATCGAATGCGAATGAATATGATCTAATGCGATCTCAATCGCAGTGCAATGTTCAATCGCAGTGCTATTTGTCAGTAAACATCACTTCGAATCGAATGCGATTTGTCATAAACAGGAATTGTAACTTGAATCGAATGCGATTAGAAATACTTCAATCGAACAAAACTGACTTGAATCGAATGCGATTATAGACACTTTGATCGAACTATAATAAGTTGACTTCAATCGAATGAGAAGGATCTCATGCGATTGTGTAGGTTGACACTTGGAACCCTCAGTTGAGATCGAGGAAGGATTGCATGCGATTGGTGTGATCAACACTTGAAAAATTAAAGCATAGATCGCATGCGATTGGTCTCAAACAGTTGTAACTTGAATCGAATGCGATTCAATTGAATGCGATTCAACTTCAATGTAAATCGATCGAACTGGAATTTGTAACTTTGAATCGAATTCAAACAGAACCACTTCGATCGAACTGAACAGTTACACCTACCCACTGCGATTCTAACAGTTTTTCACACACAAACACCAATCCGATGGTGTTTTCATCTTTTTGAATCAAAATTCCAGATCTAAACTGTTCTTCGTTTCTCCCAACTTCACGAAAATTTAAGAACCTTTCCAAATCAATCAGATTCAAATCACTTCTTCTTGTAAATGATTTACATTAACATTTCGACCAATCCTTTGTAAAAATCCGAGTTAATAGCAAACATAATCGGTCTATTGTGGATCTCGAACGTGAGCCATAAACCCGAGAAGAACCTTGATTAATCTGAAATTTTAATGCATAGAACAGTTGATTTTACCTCTTTCAAACGTAGAACAGTAATTGTATCTTCGATTTCAGCTCGATTAACACCGATTTCAGATCATGAACACCGATTTTTAGCCAAAAACAGTACGACCAGCCCCCTTTTTCTTGATTTCAGCCCCTTGATCTTTAAATTTCCGATTTGTTGATGATGAATTCGATCCAATCTTCACTCCCTTGGCTCTGATACCACTTGTTGGTCCAAAACAAGTGGTAGATTGAAGGATTGCATAAGAAACTATGAGAGGATTGAGAGAGACTCTTATTTACACCTTAGAAATACATAGTTTATTTCTTTGTAATGTGGAAATCCTTACACTTTTACACTAAGCATAAGGTATATATACCCCATGGGTATATTTACAATAAGCGCCCCATACAATATTAAAACTCCTATTCTATTACAATATTTTAAGGGTTCTAACAAACCGGAGCAAATGTTTCATCATAATCTATCCCTTCTTGTTGATTGTATCCTTGGGCAACTAATCTAGCCTTATTCCTAGTAATGACCCCATTTTCATCCACTTTGTTTCTAAACACCCATTTGGTTCCTATTATGGTATGACCACTAGGTAAAGGTACTAAATCCCATACTTGACTTCTAGTGAATTGGTTCAACTCTTCTTGCATTGCCATTACCCAACTTTCATCCTTAATTGCTTCTTTAATGTTCTTGGGTTCTATGTGAGACACAAAGGCAAAGGATGTACTAAGGTTTTGGGCTTGAGATCTTGTGAGTATTTGGTTTAGGTCTCCTATAATTTGGGTTATTGGATGGTTCCTATTTCCCTAACCTCATTTTGTTCACTAGTGATCTTATCATTTACTATAGGATTTTGGTCACTAGGTTTATCTAAGTCAAGTCTAGAGAGTTGTGTTTCAATGGCTTCTTCTTCTAGTTTGTCATCATCTACTAGAGGTTGAGTCTTAGGTGGAGGAGATTCATCAAATGTGACATTAAGGGATTCCTCCACAACCATAGTGGATTTGTTTAGTACCCTATAGGCTTTGCTATTTAGAGAGTATCCTAAGAAGATACCCTCATAGGCTTTTGGGTCAAACTTGGTCAAATAGTCTATGGTGTTAAGGATAAAATACTTACTTCCAAATACTCTAAGGTGACCTAAGGATGGTTTCCTACCTTTGATAATCTCATAGGGTGTTTTACCTAGCATAGGTCTAATCAAAACTCTATTGAGTATGTATGTGGCCGTTGAGACCGTATCACACCAAAACTTTTGGGGTATGGATTGTTCATTAAGCATAGTCCTACTCATTTCTTGTAAAGTCCTATTTTTCCTCTCAACAACCCCATTTGATTGAGGAGTGCGAGGAGCCGAAAAGTTATGAGAAACTCCATGTTTATCACAAAATGCTCCAAATTGCGCTTCATTGTCAAATTCTCTACCATGGTCGGTACGAATTGAAATAATCGTACAACCAAATTGGTTTTGAATTTTCTTTCCAAGAATTTTAAACTTGTCAAAAGCTTCATTTTTTGTTTTCAAAAAGGATGTCCATGTATATCTTGAAAAATCATCTACAACAACTAGTGTGTAGAAGTTTCCTCCATAACTTTGAATTGATGAAGGTCCAAAAAGATCCATATGCAAAAGCTCAAGACATCTCTTAGAGGATATGACATTTTTAGACTTATGATATGAATGCACTTGCTTACCTATCTTACATGCATCACAAAAATGATTATCAAGTTTCACAATAGGCATGTCTCTAACAAGATTACTACTAGATAATTTATGCAATAATCTCATGTTAGCATGTCCTAGTCTTCTATGCCACAAAGTTGAGTTATCAACAATAGATGCAAGACATACTTGAGTGTTAGGATTGTCACCAAGTTTACATGTATAGAGTCCATTCCTCCTAACACCTTTTACTAGCACATGATCATCTTTGCATATAACACTTTCATGCTTGGAAAATCTAACATTCAAATATTTATCACACAATTGACCAACACTTATCAAGTTATAAGCTAGACCATTAACATGCTCAACATTTGTAAATTTAATATTGACATGAAGGATGTTACCTCTACTAATTACCTTTCCTCTTAGGTTGCTCCCAAACACCACATGTCCTCCATCATACTCTTTGTATGATGTGAAGAATTCTCTATTTCCGGTCATGTGTTTTGAGCAACCACTATCAAGTATCCATTCATGAGACATAATCTCATTTTTGTTGCAAGCCTACACACATGGAATAATCATTCAAACTTTTGGTACCCAATGTTTCATGGGTCCGGGATGGTTAGCATCAAAAACTCCTACTCTAATCCACTTTGGAGTAGTAATCTTGAAGCCCTTATGATACCATGTGCTCATAGAGTTGATAGGTTTGATAGAATGCTTAGGTCTTTGAACCACATTTGATTTGGGTTTCTTGAATCCAAGTCCATGCCTTATGGTTGGAGTGTAAAACCTTTTTACTTGTTCAACACTTGCAACTTTTGGTCTACAAGTGGAAGAACTAGAGCCAAGGGACAAGTTTTGAAAATTAGAAAATTTAGTGGGTCGACGGTCGATGCACGGCTTCGACCGTGGGTCGACCGTGAACCTCCTGGATTTTTTCTTTCCCTTTTTCTTTCACAAATTTGATTTGTGTCACATGGCTCTTAGGCATGTTGTTTGAAAAACTTGAGAAACCAAGACCACCCTTATCATTTGATGATTTTTGGACTTTTAGCATTTCATCTAGCCTATGTGTGCTCTCTTCAAATTTTGACAAGGTGGAGTTGTCAAAGTTTGTCTTTAGCTTGGTCTCCAAACTTATCAAGCTTGGAGATGGATGAGGAACAACTTGACTTTGTAAATCTTTAATAGTCAAGTTTAACTTTCCAATCTCCTTTTTCAAACTTTTGTTTTCAATCTTTAGTTCCTCATTTTTTGCAAGAATTTTTGAGCTAAAGTCACACAATTGATCATATTGGTCATTATCACTATAATAACTTGAATCGGATTGTACCTCACTTGTCTCAAATGCCATGAGACATGTTTCCTCCTTGATGTCATCTTGATTTTCATCACCACTATCACTCCATGCTCCTCCTAGGAATGCTTTGTGGTTTTCTCTCTTCTTTGAAGCAACTTTTGGACAATCACCAATGAGGTGTGAAGAGTCACCATACCCATAGCATTCTCGTGATGGTTTCTTGTCTTTATTTGCATCAATGCTTTTCTTGTACTTCTTTGGGTCAAAGGGAGCCTTTACATGCTTACCCTTTCTCTTGAAGAATTTCTTGAAATTTATCACCATCATAGAATATTCTTCATCATCATCACTATTGCCATCATCTTCCTCATCACTTGAGGATTCTTTAACATGTTTGGCTTTGAGAGCAATAGATTTGGACTTCTCCTTCTTTAATTTGGCTATTTCATCATCTTTTTACATGATAACCTCATACACCTTGAGGTTTCCAATAAGCTCATCCATTTGGAGTAGATTTAAGTCCTTTGACTCCTTAATAGCCGTCACCTTAGCTCTCCATTTTTGTGAAAGAGCCATAAGAAACTTTCTCACAATTTTTTTGTTAGAATAACTAGTCCCAAGTGACTTGAGACTAGTGACAATAGTATTAAACTTAGAGAAAGCTTCATCAATGCCTCATTTCATCAAGAATATTAAACTGCTCATATTGTTGTACAAGCAACTCAACCTTGTTGTCTAGGACTTGAGCATTTCCTTGATGGGTGGTGACAAGAGATTTCCAAATTTCATTTGCACTATCTAGCATAAAAACTTTAACACCGGGTTTCACGAGCTTAAAATCAGTAATAATTTAAAACTTTTTAAGTATACTTATCAAGACGTGCATCGGAAACTAAACACTGATTATAAAATATAAAGTGTTATTATCAAACTTGGCGATTATAAACATCAAAAGCCAAGTCTCAAAACAAACCGGTATTACACAACTATAAACCGACCACCGGATCACAAATAATTACAATAACAAAGTGTTCCATAAAAGCTAAATATATTTACCCACAAGCACCCGCCTCACCAGGCTGCCTAAATCTTTACCTGTAAAAGGGTAAAACATGAACCGGTTAGCTACACTAGCTAGTGAGTACAGATTACACATAAGTATCAATAAGCATGCAGTCGAAACACATGAAAGTACACAAGGCTATCCTATCACATCGTGGAGTGCTAACATATCAGAGGGAGTCATATCTCACGGGGTTGCAAGTCCCGCTCAACAACTCCAACTGGGGAATCAGCAACACCAATCCACACTGGTGAGGGAAGTGAAGAGCAGCCCACCGAGCGCGTTACGGAGCCACCTAGGCTCAAACTAGGCCTTGATTATTACCAAGACCTTTCTGTTGTCAAGGAACGGCGGTCCTGCAGAACCTGAGACACGGCGTGCACCACCGAGCCACCGTTGATCCCGAATAACCAGCCATCTAGGCCCTCAAGGGATCTAGCCGCAATATAGCCAGCTGACCTCAACCGAGTGGAAACTATAAGCAGTTTCCCGAGTGTCCGGACATAAGTACATAAACAATAAGTGATCCAATCAGGATCCAATATCATGCGCGCATATAATCACAGCAACTATTGTTCATACTAGGGAACAGGACATTCGAGTATAGCTTAATCATAACATACACTTACCACATGATTCACGTTACATACCTTTAGTCACTGACAATATAACACTGTAGCATGGCATATCATGTTATAACATACCTTATGCACGCACATGTGGGAGCACCAATTACACATTACAAACACACAGGGGTTAGCACTACTTACTATGGAAAACCGGTACTCACCTTAAGTTCACGATTAGCTAACACAACGATCAACACCTTCCGGTCCTTCAAGAACGCCTAACATGTCACACAATACTGGGTTATCGCTTACACTCAACAGCCTTCGTTTAAAATACACGTCACAATTCTAATATCATTGGATAGGGTCCTACGGCCGCAGAAGATAAGGCCTACGGCCGCAGAAGACCAAACAACCCTACTACGGCCGTAGAGAACATCCCCTACACCCTCAGAGGTAGTTCTTTGGGCTCCTAATGTCGTAGGTTATGTACCCACACCCGTATGCTTCGTTCCTTCACCCGTAGGTGGTAAACCACATAAAACACACTCCTACGGCTGTAGAAACCTTTTCCTACGACCACAGAAGGCTTAATTTCAATAATCCTGAAAAACACCCTCCTACGGCCGCAGGAACATTTTTCTACGGCCGCAGGAATATTAGGGTCCCTACGGCCGCATAAACATTCCCCTACGGCCGTAGGAAGGTCCTGCATAGCAACTTCGTCCCTGTTCGTGGACAGACCTGCAATCTTGAATTTTTGACACCCAAATCGACTAAAACTCATTTCTAAACATTTATACACTTCATTTAACATCCTTTGAAGTTGACTAACATGTTTTGTACATAAAAACCACATCAAAACACCATTTAATCCTTCAATTTGTACCATCACCATCATGAACTTCAAGAACAAAATTTTAATGGAGATTACCTACAAGGAAGATGATATAGGGTAGATTAGAACTTGAACTTTGTCCTGATTTCATTTGCAACTGATTTCCTCTTGCTTTCTCTTTCAAAACTCCACGAATTGAGAGTGTGTATGTGTCGTAACCTTTGTGTGTATGTTTAGTGTGTGTATTGTGTATCTACATGAGATAAGGAGAAAAGGAAACCGACTTATGGGGTTTAATTATTAAACCTCGGGTATTTTGTTCCCCTTTCCAACTTACAACACAACCTAGGTTTACCCGTTTCAACTAACGGGGATATCTACGGATTCATTACACGAAACCGTTTAACACTTTATCTCTTTTACTTGTTGACCCTAACTTTCATATGACACCTCATGAATCCACTTTAACTAACAAAATATCATTTAATCACTACAATACTTAATTAAAGTCAAGGTATAACCCCTTGAGCAAGAAGTACAACTGGATACTACTAGGCCCATTTTCAGGATGTTACAAATCTACCCTCCTTAAAGAGGATTCCGTCCTCGGAATCTAATATCGATCACACACATAGTTATAAATTATTCTCACGATGTTACATTAAACAACAACCATAATTGGTACGAAAACTATCAACACAAAACTTTAGTTATTCCACTAACTGTAAGATTATAGTACATAACATGTACACATCTTACTTATACACGTCTCACTTGACTAAAAGAAACTACATGCAACACTTCAACTTTACCTACTTAACCAAAACCTCCACTATTCCTTCGATACCTACATAACACTTCCAACTAGTTAGGACACTACGAAGAGTCGTGCCCGCACTGGCTACACTCGTAACAAAACTTACCCAAACACTCTTTGGCATAATGTCCTGGGAGTCCACATTTAAAACAAACTTTCTCTTTATACCTGCATTCTCCTGCATGATTCTTACCGCAAATTTCACATGCCACTCTAACTCTAGATCCACCAGTTTCAGTTTGTGTTTTTGCTTTCTTAGTTTCCTCATTCTCAGCTTGCTGATTTATGTTTCTACTAATCTCTCTGCAACAAAAGAACTCTTAATTAGTATAAAGACAACTTCACTTTACACATTCTTTCTTAATAAACCGTTTAAGTTTCACTTATTAGTATTCGAACTATATCTTCACACCTTTTACTTGGATTTATTGATTACTTCCTTAACTTATCTTTTACACTTTAAACAACAAGGCAATACGAATACCATTTTCTTACCGTCTTCAGAAATTTATACAAAGGTACATCTAAACTCGTCACTATTAATAATACTTTCAATAACATAACCAATCTCAGCCGTTCCTTGGATATGGGAAGTATCATGGATGGAATGCGTGGGGAAATTGAGTGTGGCAGGGTACATGTGAGGAATTTATGAGTGAGCAATGACATTGAAGGAGGAGAACTGGACGACTAGGATTGAGTCTCCCATTTTCATTTAATTTAAGGTTCTTATTTGAACCTCCCACTATATATATATATATATATATATATATATATATATATATATATATATATTTATATATATATATATATATATATATATATATATATATATATATATATATATATATATATATATATATCTTATTTCTTCCCTTCTTTTTTACACCACAATTATAACATTTGGAGTAATCAAGGACCCGACAACGTAGACGAGTAGTTTATTTATCTTTTTATGTAAGTTTTAATTTTTTAGGATTTTATTTGTAATTTTCGAAATTTTAGTTAGTATTGAATTTTATTTGTAATTTTCGAAATACTAGTTTTAGTTTATTTTATTTTTTAGTTATTAAATAAAATATTATTTAGTTATCAAGGACCCGGCAACGTAGACGAGTAGTTTATTTATCTTTTTATGTAAGTTTTGATTTTTTAGGATTTTATTTGTAATTTTCAAAATTTTAGTTAGTAATGAATTTATTTGTAATTTTCGAAATACTAGTTTAAGTTTATTTTATATTTTTAGTTATTGAATAAAATATTATTTAGTTATATAATTAATTGTTAAATTGAAAATAAAATAAAAAAGTGAAAAGGGAAAAAGGTAGGTACAACACTAGTTGGGGATAAAGAAAAGGAAAGGGGAGGGAAACTGATGTGCCACTGATGTGACAGTGAGTAAAAAAAGGAAAAAGGGTGGGTATAATGCATAGCCTAATGACCCGTAAACAAGATCATATCATCCATCTTCATACCTATGTTGAAACACTGTACGTGCCTTCGGACATTAGACATTCCATTTAGAATGAGATAACAGATTCCCCAATAAAATATTATACATTAAAATTAAAAATTTTAAATAAAATATATATTAGACGTAAAATGAAAAATTTTAATATAAAATTCCTAAATGTTCAATTTATGGTTTTAAACTTACAAGAAAAAACATGTTAAAAATTCTAATCAATTCAAATATCAACATTCGATAATTCTAAACTTTTCACCCTTTATTTTAAATATCCGTGTTCGTATATTATTTATACTAAGGTCCTGTCTTAACATACGGGTTAAACAACTTGTCGAATCTATATATCTATATATAAAAGGCTTACCAATTTTCCTAAAATAACTATAAATTAAGTCTTAATTAACCAATCACATCCTTCAATTTTAAAATTATTCAATTTTGAAAACAATTTTAGAAAGATTAGGGAGGGGGCTAATTGAAAATGTGAGGGGGTTTTATAAAAATTGTATATAAATATAATTAATTATATGTTATTTATAAATTATGTTTAGTAACTTTTGATATATTTTGTTTAAAGAAAAAATAATTATATATTTACGATCGTCTCATTTTTATCAAAGTTTTGATATAAATTTTATTGTAATATGTCATCTTTTTTTTAATTAGTATATTCATTATTTTTTATTATCCACTAATAGTAGTGAGTATGTAATCTTTTTTTTTACCTAAGTGACTGTTTTTGGGATTATGGTAATGAGCTGAGTGGTTAGTATGAATATGTTATTCAAAATATTTAGTTATTGATTTTAAAACATTTTAAATCTTATTAGAAAGATGTATGAAAACTTTTATAAAATATGGTTTAAAAATCTAAATTCTGAGATGTTCTTGATGGTCGTAAAACTATATTATTAGTGTAATTAGTTAGTCAAATGTAACATTAAAATAAAAGTGTTACTTTACACATAGAACATGAAACTACTCTTGATTTTTTAATATTTAAAATGTGAGTCATTATTATTTTTAGTTTACTTGCAAAGTGTACGAAAATTCGGCTTTAGAAGTGACAATGCAATGGAGCCCGTTCAAAAAGTAAGACATGTAGTCATTAGTAGTGGATTTAAGCATGGAAATGAGTCTCTTTATCAACTAATTTGATTCGTTAAATTATCAAACGATTCTCTACTGGATTATGTTGTTTTTCAGGTTTAGTCATGTAATGCTCGTGTGTACAAATCTGTATGTATATATCGTTATTTTAAACCCGTGCGCTTAAATCGTCATTAGTTAGTAGTTTGCCTTTCACATGTTAAAAGTAAAAAAAGGAAAAAAAAGTTTTTATTTGTGACAATAGTGGTAATGTTACAAACAAAACAACAAATGTGTCTACAAAGAAGTGCTTCAAAAAATTTAGTTATTTTTTTGTAAAAAATTCCAACATACGTAAGTTTTCAATGATATTTTATTTATTACATTATTTTAATTTCAAAATTTTAATATCTTATATATACTTCCGAAGTACTCATGCGTGCCGGGTCAATAAACTAGTATTTAAATATATATATTCGTATATTGGTTTCAATACTTTATTAATACTAAGACCCTGCCATAACATACGGGTTAAACAACTAGTCGAATTTTAAATATATATGTTTGTATATTAGTTTCAATATTTTATCAGTGTTCGTATATTAGTTTCAATACTTTATCTGTGTTCGTATATTTGATTCAATACTTTTGTACAAAACAATTGAAGTCTACATCTGAACTTGAGTCAAAACTTGAGGGATCGGAGAATAAAAAAGGAAAGACTTAAAAGGAGGAATCTCCAAAATAGAATTATGACACAACTTAAATTATATATTTACAACTTATCTTTTTATTTATAAAATTAATATGATATAGTGTACTTTCATATTAGACTAGTTTAAATACCCGTGTAGATATACGGGTAACCATAATTATTTACAAGAAAATATTATTTTATATTTGTATTGTATGAGTAAAGAAAAATTTCGATCCAATGACAATTTTAAGAATTATATATAATTTAATAATGATAAATTTTATAGTATAAATATAATAAAACATCATTTAATATATTGAATATATATTTTAGTAATAATAGTTAATCTTATTTAATGTTTTAAGAATAGTTTGGTATATAAGTCGGACTAAATTAGAGTAAGGATTGTCTAATTAAAATTATAATATTTGTATTTTTATTGATATTAAGATAAGATGTAAGAAATATGTAATGTTAAAATGTATTTCAAAAACATACGTATGGTGATGGAATTTAAATTAATCAAACTATATTTTCAATTTAAGCAATATCTTATCAACCTAAAATTGAATTTAAATAAATCTTATCATATTCTTGACATAAGTTTTTAATACTTTGATTTTAAAAAGTCAAAATTGATTTTTTGATTTAAACTAAATGAATGGTTAAGTTTAAATTTTTTATTAAATGAAGGGTTCAGATTATCTAATTTTTTTTTCCAATTAGTCCTTTATATATATTAGAAGATTATTAATATAACCGTTGTTACTTATTTTTTTTATTTATAATATTAATATGATATTGGAATTGGTCAACTTATTTATTCTCATATATCCATTCCTTTTATTGCTCCTCTTATTCTTGATCGTACCTTCCAGAACCTAATCTTTTCCTTTGTTTGTATTATATATTCTTGGCTATTATTTCATGTGATGTAGCATAATTATTGAGATTGAAATCACTATTTTTATGATGGTATCAGAGCAGGTCCATTGACTGCTTTACCAATCTTAGAAGCCTTCGAAGGCATACCAACATCGCCATGGCTGGCGATGAAGACACCTCGAACAAAACGGACCATAACTCAGCATATTATCTTCACCCGTCTGATTACCCGAGACAAATGCATGTTAACGAAGCCTTGTCCAACAAGAATTACGCAGATTGGGTTCAAGAGATGGAAAACTTTTTATTCGCAAAAAACAAGATCGGTTTCATAGATGGCTCCATTAAGAGACCAGAGAAGACATAGAAGGATTACATGGCATGGATGAGGTGCGATGCCATGATAAAGGGATGGCTTACTACTGCTATGGAGAAGGAAATAAGAAGCAGTGTTAAATATGTGAACACATCATCAGAAATCTGGTTGGATCTTCGTGAAAGGTTTGGGAAGGAGAGCGCACCGAGGGCTTATGAACTGAAGAATCAGCTAGCTGCCATCCAGCAAGACGGAACCTCCGTTTCTGCTTACAACACTAAGCTCCGATCATTATGGGACGAAATCCAGTCAGTTTTTCCTACACCGTAGTGTACTTGAAATGGGTGTACGTGTGATATCGGTAAAAGACTTGTTGAACACCAAGAAAAAAAAAGCTTTATGAATTTCTCATGGGGCTCGATGGAGAGTTCTCCGTCATAAAAACGCAAATCCTTGCAACATCGCCGACGCCCGCTTTGGGATCGGCTTATCATCTTGTTGCCGAGGATGAATGCCAAAGATTTATTACAAGTGATAAGAGACCTTCCACGGAGGCAGCAGCCTTCAAAACCTTTGTTCCTACTAAGCAAGAAAGAAATTTCGTACAACAAAAGAGCAAAATAAAGCAGAACCCATGAAACAAGAAGCTGAAACACAACATTGTACCTTTTGCAACAAGGATGGTCACAATCGTGAAGGCTGTTTCAAGCGGATTGGATGCCCGGAATGGTGGCCGGGAAAAGGTAAAACGGATAAAGGGAAACTACGAGCTGCTTGTATCGACGGAGAAACAAGTCCGATCCCAGGACTTACGATGGATCAGTATAATGCTTTCTTGAAGCATTTTGGAGAAGGAACCAAGCTTGACAATGAAGGAACAGTACCGGTTGCCAACATGACAGGTAGACTAAATGATGAGGATGATTGGGTTGTGGATTCTGTAGCTACCGAACACACGAATTATAGAACCGACATCCTTATAAACAAAAGAAAAAACCTCTACGAGAGACCTGTTATGATTCCTTGTTGGTCCCTTGGTGAGAATAACAACAAGCAACAGATGTGTAGAAGGGGGGTTGAATACACTTTCTGCGGAAATTGAATAAATCAAAATAAAGTGTTACACATAGTAAATCAAACCACAATCGAATGCTTTGCTTTTCATTAATAAGAAGATGATTACAGACTCTATTAAGTAAGAAATTCTTGATATGTAAACACCTAATATAAATCTCTCAATCTTTCAAACTTAGCTATCTATAATCAACTTATGATTATAGATACTGGACGACTCTCTAAACATGATTTTTTCACAGATTGAAAACTTACCAATTTCACAACTAATGTGAATATTCGAACACACGAATAACTTGGCAATATGTGAGTATCTTGATCACTGACAAACGGTGAATCAAGACTCGTAACACATATGGTTTGAGGTGAAACTGAGTTATGGCTCTGTAAGTCCTCGTTGTAGCAGTTGTAGTCGTCGTACCTCAAAACTTATCAGGATGATAAGTATTTATAATCCTGTTCCTACGGATCCTAACAAACTGGACTTATCCTAGTTTTCTAACTAACTAACGGATAAACCGGAATTTTGAATCTTGAATCTTCTTATCTTGAGTCTTCAATCTTCAATCTTGATTCTGGAGTCTTCTTATCCTTCCCGTAGATATATAGAGTTAAAAAAGATAAATTTAAAACATATTTAAATTCTCTTTAAACTGACTTCTTGCTCGGACTGAGTTACTTAGCTTGAAACTCATCAAGCTGAGTTCTTCGAGAACAGTCTCGAAAACAAACATGGACTAACATGTATATTAATTAACTAATCCTTAGAAGTCCCAAGAGTTAGCTAGAACTTATTTAGCAACTCTGTTGAGTTGTCTCAGTATATAAGCTGAGTCACTCAGCTTGAGACACATCAGGCTGAAAGCTCAATATATCTTAGGTGACATACATAGCTTATCACACATAGTGATAATCTTACTAAGATATAGTATAAGCTGATCGAACATATGCTCAACTTATATTCAGCTTATGCTCAGTCTGAAACACTATAAGTGTTCAGTCTGATTAAGCCTCATAATTCTGTTTAAGTTAACTTTGGAACACATCTTACAAACTTAACTTTGTCTCATCAAATCTTAACTAATGAGATCATCTTCCCAACAAACTCCCCCTATTTGATGATGACAAAACCATCAAACAGTTCTTAAGGTTGTTTAACAGAATTATGTTTTAAATCTCAAACTTATTAAGATTTTATTTTTGAACTTATCAAATATTAATTGAACTTATCAATTATAAGTAGAACATACCAACTTTAATGTTGAACAAACCAGCTAAACACATTAATGAATAAGAACTAATTAATTATTCATTCAAGCTGAACTTATCAGACTAATAATTATGAACATATCATAATACATTTGAACATATCAAACTCATACTTGTATTAATTGAACATATCATAATACAAAAGTTTTGATCACTCAGACCATGCACACTTAGTGCTTACAAAATTAGAACTAATCTAATTTATACAATAGAACTAATCTATTCTGGATACAGCTCTTCAAACTCCTTGATCTTCTTGTTGATTTCTTCAAGGATTTCTTGCAAATTAGGCAAGTGTTGTAGCTGATCCTTCTGTGATCTTATTGCTCTGTTAATTCTGTATCTGAATCTTGCAGTTTGTTCAGTCTTTTCCACTATTTGTCTCAGAGCAAACACCTGAGATACCCCATATGTATAGATACTTGCATCAGATTGGAAGCATTGTATACCATTCTTGTCCAAGTACATGAATCATTTCTGAGGCTTTTCCACATAGGTATTATCTTTGAATTCCTTGCCTTCAGGAAGATTGAGACTGTACTGGTCTGTATTTGCTAGTACAGCTCGCTTTGTTTGCTTCTTCTTTCCAACTTTATGAAAAGAAGTCAGTAGGGTAGCTATCTTAGATCTGGGTATGATTTGCATCGCATCAACTCTTGCAAGTAGCCTTAAGATTTCGTCTTTAACTTGATTTCTAGCAGAGGACTTTTCCATCTGCTTTATGAGTATGGCCACTTGCTTCCACTCTTCATATCCCAACTTATGAAGTTGATTCAGCTCTAGAGAGGGTGTTTCACCATTTCTTAAAGACATACTCCATAATGATGATCCCTTGAACTGAACTCAACTTGAGTGAATCAATCTGAGAAGAAAAGTAGGTTCTTGTATAACACTGAGTTATGTTTTTCTCCTCTTGTTGATCCTAAACAGAAGGTTCTTCTATCTCTTCCTCCTTGGACACAATAGGCAATCTGAGTTTTGCTAATTCCTCATTCTGCTTTTTTATTTGCTCAGCCCAGACTTGTTCTCTTACTTCTTTCTCATTTGCTAACACAACTTGAACATCTATTTGTCTTCTTCTTAACTCGTTGATTGACATCCCAAGCTGGTCAGCATCTTATTGTTCCAATCTCCTTACAGCCAACAGAGAGGCTCTTTCTTGTAGTGTCATTTTATCTGCAGAGTCTTCATCTGAGGCTGATTTACTAAGAATCATTTTTCTTCTTTTCTGTTGAGGGGGTTCTGACTCATCTGAACTGACCACTGCTGGTCTCTTGCCTTTAGCTTTTTCAGTCAGCTCAGCTTCTTTCTCTATTTCTTTCTCCCCCTCAATCTGATCTGCTCCCTTAGCCAATAGTAGTAAAGCTTCAGCTTTGACAGACTCAGCTTCAGCTGAAGGGTTTTGAACCTGACCAAACCACCATATGACACAAACTGGTCAAACCTGGGTTTGATTCCACTGGTTCAATCCTAAAAGCGGAACTGGATTGAACACAACCCTCTAAACCCCAAAAGGGTTAGGATCTTTAAAACTTTAAATGATCAACATAGTTTCTTAACAAACAATCCATAGACAAGGTTATAAGATTATACCTGAACAAAACCTTTAGGATTGCTAAAGATAGTCCATCACTACTACACCTCCGATTGAACTGGCTGCTAGGCCGCTCCTGGATCACCAAGCTTTCAACACTCAAAGTCGAGAGTGTGTGTGTGTGAGTACTTGCGTCGACCTCCAAAACCGAGAGACACCTTCTTGGTGTTTTTTCATTTCGACAAAAAGAGAGAGAGCCGAGAGGGATGCGAGATCGAGAGAGAGAGAGAGAGAGTGTGTGTTGTGGTGGCTAGGGTTATCCTTTCTAATCCTTTTATGTCTCTTATCTTAATCCTTAAGCCTTTAAGGATATATTTATAAGGATTAGATTGGACCTAAGCCCGTTTAATTAAAAGCCCACTGGTTTTAATTAAACTTTCAATCTCTTCATTTTGACCCCCTGGACTTTACTAGTTAATTAATTAACTATTAATTAACTTAGTCCGTTAAATATTAAAACTTAATATTTAATTCTCCTTAAATAATAAATAACTATTTATTATTTATTTCCTTTCTAATAATTAATCCAGACTGGATAATTATTTATATCTCTCAATAATTAATACTACTGATTAATTATTCGTTTATCTCTTTAATAATTAATCTAACTGATTAATTATTTACTCTTTCTCTTTAATAATTAATCTATCTGATTAATTATTTCCACACAGACAAAAGGTGAAATCCAACTGTTCTGAATTGGGTGTGTAACAGTGTGACCCTTTAGTCTCTTATAACATTGGATACAATATGCCCGTTAATTATCTCTACACATTATCCAACAGACTCCCACTTGTGCAAGATAAGTAACAGTTACTGCACATTGTTAGCCTAAGGAGGTCCATAGCCAGACACTTAGGATGACCAGGTTATAAGAACTCTTATACCCCAAAGCGACTTGTGATAAAACTTCATAAGCAACCTGCTTAGAAGTAACCTGTTATAAACTAACTGTTTATAAACTAAACTATCATAAACTCCCTGTTCATGAATGGGTACGTTTTTATATATACAAACTTGCATATATATAGGTTTGTCCTTTGCAGCGCGATATTTCAATTTTGAGCATGAGCATGGAAAAGGTCAACTCAGAGACTCAAAAATTTGTTCATGACGTACTTGATTTCAAAACTGCGTGATAAACGACAAAAGAGGTGCAATTACCATCTTGCATATTTGCATTTGACAACACGGCTCCCACTGAATCTAGACACACCCCTTATGACCACCCTATTACGGCGTGGTGTTAGAACGCGCTAAGAAGACAACAGTTACCGCATTCCAAACCAAATACCTCAGGCTTTAGGATAACCTATGTGATAAATACTTTTGACGCGAATCCACGAAGTATTTTTCACGGTGGGTCAATCCAATATTCGTAACCCTAACGAATATCCGTCAATTTTGGTCCGCAAAAACCATTTGCAGCTATATTCGATAAACTTTCGAATCTACCCCAAAATTACGATGACTTTATAGCCCTATCATAGTTCCCACCACGATAAGTAGTCACGGATGATGTTTTGAATAAACCTAGTTTATTCCTGGATAAGCCAAAACATACAAAATTGTGAAGAACAATGAAACTAATTTCTACATCCTTCCATATTCTACCCTGGAATAAAGATGCATAATTTCTACCATTTCACTGACTCGATTCATGGTGTCTACCTGAATTACTTATTATTTTATATTTGTAACTTATCACGGATTACAAGGAAAAAAATATGGTCATAAACCTTAAAAAACAAGACTAGTACTATGAAGTACTCTTTCTTGGTTTTGCTAGAAATTGTTCTTGCAACCTAAGAACAAAAACTAGACTTACTTATTTTATAAAATTCCTTAAACTTGGAGAAAACTGGAAATAACTCCAAAGTTTCTGATTTTACAAAATAACCTCCCTGTAATTAAAAAAACTTTAATTACATTTGTAGATATAATAAATCTTACTAGATTTTATTATCTACTTGAAACGATAAAACCTTCTTACACTTACTGGTAAGAACCTTGAAATTAGATTCCCTGTGTATACCAACACTAATCTAATATCATTACTAAGAATGTTAAAGAACATCCTATTTTATCATATCTAACGTTAACCAACCAACAACATTTAATTAAGCCGACCTACTGAACTTAATGAGTATAATTTTGTTTAAGTCATAACTTGACTCAAAATCTTGCAATAATATCTTTATCGAGTACCTCTCAATAAATCATGCATCTCTCGGATTAGTTCTTTCTGAAGAACTTACTGTTTTAGATAACTTCTAAAAACATCCGATAACTATATACTTTAAAAGTTCAAACTTGTATTTATCACACTGGTTAAAAATAGCCTTTTATTAACTCTGATAAATACATTGGTCAGGTGCTCCCACTATTTTTTTATGAAAAAAGTGCATTCTTTAAAACATCCTTTTAGGCCTTAGTCAAAACTTGACTACCATGCCTAAAACTTGTGTTCCAAACACATGTTTTAAAGAACTTAGTTTTTGCAAGAAATTTGTTTTATGAAACCAAAAACTTGGATCTGCCATATATCCATCTTTCCAATTACGGAAAATGGTTTCATTAAACTTACCATGATCACAAGTATGAAACACTCATAATGGTATCTTAAATTTCTTTCCTTAAAACATTTAGTATAAAACTTCCTTGATTATAATAACTATTATTATCACTTTTATACTTTCTTAAACGTTTTATCAAAAACTACTTTACCCAGAAATAATGACTATTATTTTCATATGTTCAAGACTTTGAACATTCACTTTTCCTAAAATCTTAAATACTTGTTGAATTAGAAAAACTATCTAATCTTATAAACAAAAACTTGTTTATACAAGTATTTACATAGTAGAACCGGCATTTATGTAACTACAACAAATCATAGCATAAGATTATTATGAATCACCAATCAAGTCAAGACTTGACTTATTGTCACTCTTTTAGTCACAACTGGACCAATCATGATTCATATAATAAGAACACGTGCACGGATATGAACCAAATAATTATAATTTCCATAAACTTAAAAGTATCCATAAACAATATAAAATTTGTTCAAATAAACTTAAAAAGTTTACATAACTAGGAAATATAAATAATATCCGTATGCTGCACGTAGGATCTCTTTATGCTGGGTCGCATCACTTTCCATCTCCTCCTGCAATAAACAATTGCAAGATGTTAGAATACTTGTAAAATTTTACAAGTAGGAAAGTGACAAAGAAGCTAATCACGCAATACCTGAGGAGCCAGACTTTGCCTCCTGCCTCGTGACCTTTCGGACAATCTCGTTTCCAATGTCCGGCCTCGCCGCACCTGAAGCACCGATTCTCGGTCCTTGCCTTGTTTGGCTTTGGCTTCTTGCCCTTGTTGTCGTTATTAGCCCTGGGTGCACTCTGGCAGGGCTGGGCCTTGCCCTTTCCCTTTCCGTTGCGCCCCTTCCTCTTCTTACGTCCACCATGTCCCACCATAAGAATGTCCTTAGACTTGGTCCCGATACTCTGCTCAGCAGTCTTGAGCATGGAGTGCAACTCAGCCACGGATTTCTCCATGTTGTTCATGTTGTAGTTGTTGGGATTTCGTGGGCTCACAGCGGAAGCAAGGTACAAACATAATAGCCCAAAGTACAAGCAATCAAAGCATAAAAACCGAAATCCCTCAAAAGGACCAAACTCTATGTTCAAGAAATGCAACTTGAAAAGGAAAGAGGTGTTATACCTTTCTCCTAAGCTCCAGAATACTCCCAAAAGTCATGGTGGTGATCCTCCAAGAACGAAATCACGGATCTTCTATTGAGGTATACCCCGGGAACAAGCCAAACCACAAGTGCTAGCAAGCCTTGTGATACTTCAACATGAATACCACTTAGGAACAGCAACAATTCGAGACCAAGCTTCTGGAGTACTCTCTAGCTCTCTCTTGGTCTTAGTAGCACCAAAGAAAGTGAAGTTGTGTGTAGGAAGACTTAGAGAGAGAGTTGAGAGAAAACCATGTATCTAAAATGAATTCTCTCTTGTTGATCTCTACTGCCTCCAGACCTAATAAACCCCACAAAGGCCGGCCAAAGTGGATTCCACGAGTCCCACATGCACTGGCCAGTTTGGGTGGTTATATGACAAAAAGCCAGCTGCAGGGTTAGCGGCGCTAACCTAGAGTTAGCGGCGCTATCTCAAAATGGTTAGCGGCGCTAACGGGGCCTGCCAGTGATTTGACACAAAGTACATGCAGCCGTAGCGGCGCTAACCTTAAGGACTTAGCGGCGCTAACCCCTAAGAGTTAGCGGCGCTAACGCGGCCTGCGATGTCAACTTTTGTCTTTTGCCATATTTGGTCCCTTAACTTAAGTTGCTGTCAGGTTTGACCCCGGTGTATGACCCAATAGGCCCATACATCATCAGCAGCGGTCTATATGGCGTACGTACATTAGTGGGCATATCTCTAACAGACTCCCACTTGCACATAATGCACCGTACCCATGTAACCACTGACAAAGAGCGGCCTCTAGCAAAGCATCGATGCCCCCAAGTCAGTATGGGTTCCGCTTCCTTGCAGAAAACCATAACCTACATAAAACGTAGAGGTCCTATAGATAAGTGATCAAACATCCCTTTGTTCGCGATATCCTTGTGAACACGAGACATGGATTAATATGTCAATCTCCAGATCGTTCACGATTATGTTTCTCGATCAAGATTGGTGGTGACCAAAATTTAAGGACATATCTGATTCTCAATCAATATTCCTTTGCGCATGGCCATGCTTATTTTGATGTCAGCGCCCAATCATCGAGGGGCCCAGGGATATCTCTCATACAGGAGGAACAAATTCCGTTGACTGTACAATCCCATAACATGAACCTTGTCTTACCCAGCTATTCCCTTTATAATAGCCAGTTACGAACTACGTTTTGAAATAACCAAAGTAAGAAAGTTTCATGATATGGCAATTCATACATCTCGGGTCGAAGGACGTAATGATATTATCATCCCGAGTTACTTGTGACCATGATCCATGAAGTGAACTCAGGTGTGGGTCTTCCAGTCACTTGAAACCCCTTTCAAGCACAGGTTACTGTTGCGTTTCATGCATTCAATCCTTGATTAATGCATAACCAACACCTAACCTCAGCCTTATTTCAAACTTCCTTCCCTTGAAGAATGACTGACTGTGGAATTTTAGAATGTATAAACATTCTGGGAAGTGGTTAAACATGCTAAGATGGAACACAGTAAAGTCTTATGAATGTAACCGAATCACTCGCATATCGAAACAAGCATAAATTACAATACTGTCTGTATCGTTCCCAAAGCTTATAAGTAAATCAAACATATACTAAAACGATATTTAAGCCCGGTCATAAGCATGAACAATGCTTTTATACCTAGTATGAAACTCATCACTAGTATTCGACAACGGCTTAACCATGGGATCATCTACCCGATATCCCTTTGTACTCTTTTGTATTCTCTTATTAAACCACTAGTGAAGTGTTTATTAAAGAGATCATATACAAAGTTATCATAGTCATCATATCCTCAATGTTACAGAAGTCAACAATAGGATTAATGACACTTATGATTATCAGAGTCGACATACTCTCAATGTAACCGAAGTTCACAATAGAGTCATTGACACTCATGTTTATTAGAGTCGACATACCCTCAATGTGACCGAAGTCCACAATAGGGTCGATGACACTCATTTAGGTCTAAATGTCGTATCTATACCACATACTAGATTAATCTAAACTTCGATAAAATCGACAGTCTCATAAGCATAGATTTGCTTGCAGTAATAACTTACTCAAGACAATTATACTTTTGTCGAACATCAAGAACATACATCAGTACTTCTTGAATTAGAAAATCCACTTGATTCCATATTTTCTATTTATACTCACAGAACAACAATTCCACCATTAGGTTGTGGAACAACCCTAAATTAGGACATTATTTTCATAGAGCATATTTGACTAGGAACACATGATGCTCCTTCTAGCCCTGACAAGGGTATTTGGCTTAATCTACGCTTTCTAGAAAACTCATTCCTTTGACTTTCTCATAAAGCAGGATTACAGCCACAAGATGCAAGTTTTGCTGACTTTAGTCATGAACACAATTTGGACATAATGGATATATAAGGCCTCGGAACATGATTCAAACATTTCCTCAATTTAATCCTGCAAAGGATCTTGGCCTTTTATTTCCATGCGAGATTACTTGTTTCCCCATAGTGACAACAAAGTTTCGCTTAATCCAGACTTAATCTGGTTTTTATGGATGAATGAGACCCTCGGAAAATGCCTTAAGTATTTCCTCAACTTGATCCTATGAAGGATTTAGATCTCTTTTGTCCATGTGAGCAAACTTGTTTCCACAAGGTGACAACAAAATTACACTTTATCCAAATTATCTTCAACATAACCACTAGAACTTGTTTCCATAAAATCAATATGAAACACTTTGTCTCTAGTCGGTATTTGAAGTTGTCCATTGAGGCATATATGTTAGTCCCTTCACCTTTCTTGAATTACACCTTAGGTGTGGGATTAACCCAAGTCAAGTACTTGGATGCAGCAAATAGGTTACACCATTATCTTCTTCTATTCACTAGTGAACACAGGGTCCCACTATGTTTCCGATGAATGGTAACATCACAATGATTTACCATCAAGCTGTTGTTAGTAAAATATGACAACCTCATATCTAAACAACCTTCTTGATTTCCATCAGATATAAAGAAGCAATGAATATTGTCAGGTTTTACCAGCATCTCTATGCTGATTAAATGCTAGTGTCAACATTAGGTCTTTTATTTAAGTTTTACGTTCTTCCACTGGAATGCTTTTGTAAATTGTACTTTCCCTTTTGCGCAACCAAACATGGTTCCCAAAAGTTCAAGAAACAATTATCCAAAACTCAGATGAAATACTTAAATATGTAGGCATCAACTTATAATTCATCCATCTCCCACTGAATGTAGACTGGATAATTTAAGTTATGAGATTGACAAGCAAAGAACTCTTTCTAGTCAATATCTCATTCGATGCTTAAGTGACCACAATGCTGTGTTTTAGATCGAGGACTTGGTTCATAAAATTAATGTATACCAACCACATTGAATACATGTTTTAGGCCTGCCTTTTACCAGATCATCAACACAGATATCCGGTTTTATTTAAAGTAACACCATGTGCAAATGTGTTTCTTCGGAAAAACGAATTATGGGTTAAACCCATGATTCATTTTATGTTTAAACCAATATAGATAAGAAAACTTAGCATCTATTCTAGATCTAAGAATTTATATCTATATGCCCTTATTGATTCTTAATTCTCTTTAGGTTAGTTCCGAACATCACTAGGTTTCAGACATAAGCCTTTTCTCTAGTAAACATTCTCTCAACTACTACCATAAAGATAGTGATGAAGAATTTCACTAGTGTCACTCTTTGTGGCATACTTGAACGGATTATCCACACAAATATGATCATATCCAACAAGTCACAATCCTTCCTTACCAATACTGGTGAAGGATTTCATTAATCATCCTATTCCAATAAACAAGATTTGTATATTTCATTTAGCCCGAGGCTAAACTTTTACAAAGATCCTAACCACATGGATCTAAGCGATGCAAATGTTGTTTACTTGGTCAAGTTTGATTATGCCATAGAGCTAATATATCCAAATCACTTTTGGATTTAAGAATCAATTGTTCATGATTGTTTTATTACTTATAACGAGCCTTTATGTATGCAATGATATGGATAAGTTTTGATAAAATCATCTCAAAATAATTTTTCAAAATTGTTTCAATTCTAAGTCATATCCATCGTCATCAAATGTGTATTTAAGCACTAAAATAGTCAAAATAACACAAAAGCATAGACATGGATCGAATTTGAAATGAAACTATTAAAATGAAAAATCTTTATAAAATACAAGATTCAAAAACATCCATCATCTCCAAAGGAGCATACACTAAAGTAGTTCTTGCCACGGAGGGCATACAAACAAAAGTAATAATAAATCCGGATTTAATGGCGAGACCAACACTCCCAATTCTCTTGTAGAAGACAATTAACAAAATTTCTTCTTCAGAGATCCGGTTCTTCAAGCTTTTTCCTTTTTGCGCAACGAATAGACCTACACTTTGTAACAAAATAAATTTGTGACAAACGTGAGTCTTATAGCTCGGGTAAACATCCCAGCTTATAAGGAATAGAAATGAAGTATAATCATGAATGTACCTCAAGTAGGAAAATTAACTCTCTCTTGTCTGAGAAGTTTTATATCCTTTCGGCACGAAGGGCAGGCATGACGGCCCCAATCCCCAAATCTACCGCAGAAGTAGCAAACCACCCCTTGTTGAGTCTCTTTAGGCACATCATCAATGTCCATAGACTCAAAACTTGAAGCAAGCTTGGAAACTCCAACTTCTTCTTTTAATGGGATCGATTTCTTCTTCTTCATGTTATGTTGTTCCTTAGAACCAAAAACAAGAGTGGATGAAGATGATGCATGCTTGGACATGTTAGATTCTACAACCTTCAACATTCCATGCAATTCATCTATAGACCTTTCCTTTCCATGCATATGATAGTCCTTTATAAACTTTTCATATGTGGCGGGCAGAGACTGAAGTATGAAATTCACACCAAGCTCCCTCCCTATAGGAAAACCTAATCTCTCCATCTGGTCCATGTATGATTTCATCTTCAAAACATGGGCACTTACACTCCCGCCTTCCCGCATCTTACAATCGGTTAGACTTTTAACACACTCAAAATGTTCTTGTCTAACTTGCTGTCGGAAAACATCCTTCAGCTTGTTCATCATGTCATACACAGTCATGTGCTCAAATTGCTTTCGCAGTTCCCAGCTCATACTTGATAACATGAGACTAGCAACATCGTGTGTATCCCGAACACGCTTTTCATACGCATATCGGATAGCCCATTCCGCATTGATAGCAGGTGGTTCAGGAAGGGGTTCCTCAAGAATGTGCAACTTAGACTCAGCACGTAGGACAATTCTCAATTGCCTAAGCCAGTCAACAAAGATCACTCCCGTGAGTTTTTCCCTTTGTAGAATCATACGAAGTGAATTCGACGTGTTGTGGTTTTGATTCGACATCCTATATTAAAGTAGAGTACACGAATTAGTTAGTTTGATTTGAATCCTCGTTAAAATAATTACCCTTATCGTCTCGAAAAATATTTTAACAAGGGCTAAGAACCATATTTCACTCCAATTCATGACGGGGTTGCCGCGGATCACTTCATGGAGCTATTTAGGCCGATAACCACTTTACCGATTGCAATCTCTATTGCAACTCTTAGACACTTGCGGGATCCTACGACAACCATCGGTCGTTTGGCATGTTTGATCCCTACTAGCACCAATTCCAAATTAAAATTCTTGGTTGACTCGTGCTAAGCTCGACAATCACTCAAGGATTCTAATTTGTAATTGCAAATCGTCCAACAAGATACACGGTGATACCCCGACAACTACCGGCTCGTGCTAAGCTCGACAACCGATAATTTCAAGATCCCACACTCACCTTCCACACTGATCCACATGGAATAACTCGTGCTAAGCTCGACAATCACTCCATGCTTCACTAGATTTGGGTGGTGTCATCTTTTGGATGGTGCAAGATTTACGTTTTTATGAAAACGGGCTTTTGTTTTCGGCTTGGTTACTGATTAACTTGTTTAGTGACAAAACCTATTTTCACTAGGTGAGTTAATCTTGTATGTGAGCGCGCGAGAGAGTTGTAAACCATACCAAATCTCTTGTGATTTTATTAATTTCGAAAAAAAAATTTCTAGCATGCGAATCCTAAGCAAACCATGCAAGAATAAAATAAAATCACATCACACGCATATATACGAAATAAATTGGTAACCCTTGCCAAAATCCTATGCGTTCTTCCCGTGAGCCAAAACGGGTAGAACGTGGTCAATCTAAGGGACGGAAGGTCTTCAATGCGAGCTCCCACTAGAACCGCTATCACCAATGGACTTCACCGGCTTCTATGGACACGCTCCATCTCCTTCCGACTCCATCTTGTGTGTTTTCATCCAAATTGTACAGCAAATACAATAGAAATTGAAATGGCGTACAAGCCACACTAATTTCCTATTTATCTAGTACAAATACACGGATGAATGAAATGGCATGCAAGCCACAATATTATTACAAATATAACAATTTTAATAAATATTACAGCCCATGTGATTAAAAATCACCAAATGCATCCAAACACACAAAGTCAACCACAAGGTCAAAGGCAAGGTTACCAATTTCAAATCTATCACATACAACCAAACAAACAAGGTGGTAACAAAATTACCAAACACAAAACTGGAACAAAATTCCAGAATCACAAAAAGGCTAAAAATTCCCGAGACCAAAACTGATTTTAACTTTGAAAAATAAAACTGTTACAGCGCGTTAGCGCCGCTAACATTTATGAGTTAGCGCCGCTAACATTTATGAGTTAGCGCCGCTAACCCGAGTTTAGCGCCGCTAACCCTGTTCGAACAGAAAACAACCATTTTGATTTCGGGATTTTTCAAGCCACCAAGTGCAGATCTAACATAGAGGTGGCTCTGATACCACTGTTGGGATTTCGTGGGCTCACAGCGGAAGCAAGGTACAAACATAATAGCCCAAAGTACAAGCAATCAAAGCATAAAAACCGAAATCCCTCAAAAGGACCAAACTCTATGTTCAAGAAATGCAACTTGAAAAGGAAAGAGGTGTTATACCTTTCTCCTAAGCTCCAGAATACTCCCAAAAGTCGTGGTGGTGATCCTCCAAGAACGAAATCACGGATCTTCTATTGAGGTATACCCCGGGAACAAGCCAAACCACAAGTGCTAGCAAGCCTTGTGATACTTCAACATGAATACCACTTAGGAACAGCAACAATTCGAGACCAAGCTTCTGGAGTACTCTCTAGCTCTCTCTTGGTCTTAGTAGCACCAAAGAAAGTGAAGTTGTGTGTAGGAAGACTTAGAGAGAGAGTTGAGAGAAAACCATGTATCTAAAATGAATTCTCTCTTGTTGATCTCTACTGCCTCCAGACCCAATAAACCCCACAAAGGCCGGCCAAAGTGGATTCCACGAGTCCCACATGCACTGGCCAGTTTGGGTGGTTATATGACAAAAAGCCAGCTGCAGGGTTAGCGGCGCTAACCTAGAGTTAGCGGCGCTATCTCAAAATGGTTAGCGGCGCTAACGGGGCCTGCCAGTGATTTGACACAAAGTACATGCAGCCGTAGCGGCGCTAACCTTAAGGACTTAGCGGCGCTAACCCCTAAGAGTTAGCGGCGCTAACGCGGCCTGCGATGTCAACTTTTGTCTTTTGCCATATTTGGTCCCTTAACTTAAGTTGCTGTCAGGTTTGACCCCGGTGTATGACCCAATAGGCCCATACATCATCAGCAGCGGTCTATATGGCGTACGTACATTAATGGGCATATCTCTAACAGACTCCCACTTGCACATAATGCACCGTACCCATGTAACCACTGACAAAGAGCGGCCTCTAGCAAAGCATCGATGCCCCCAAGTCAGTATGGGTTCCGCTTCCTTAAAGATAAAACTTTTAAGTGTAATTTGGTTACCTAGCTATCTGTTTTTGGTAACTCTTTAATATATGTTCCCTGATATTCTGTTTTTAGGAATCTTTTCATTTATGAAGTACCATTTTTCTGTTTTTGTGGTATCTTTTCTATCCTTTTTCTGTTTTTAGGATTTTTGATATTTTCTATATTTACACTATGTGAGCTATCTACTAAGATTCATCTATACTAGCATTTTAGCTAAGTAGTCCATGATCAAAGTTTCAAGCTAGATTACAAAACAAATATTTACAGAGAGTTTGTACAGAGCAATCTAACTATGAGTTAAACTAAGTACAGAAGTTGAACTATTCTAGGAATTGAAAAAAAAAACAACTAGTCTAGTTATGAGGTTTCAGTTTTCTTCTCACCAAGGTTCTTCTTTCACATCCAGAAGTCTGTCTAGTGGATTTGCAGCCAACAACTCTTCAGCTCTTGCTTGAATCAGACTTTCAAAATGTTCACTTCTTGTCTGTCCCCTTGTTGAAGTTGCAGCTTGAAAGATTAACTCTCCAGGGGCTCTTCCTAAGTCAGTTTCTCTTAGGAATCTCCAAACATCAGCTCTGTTCTTGAAGAACATCCCTCTTTTAGGTTCAGTTATGTACTTAAACATTTCTGGTTCAATGTTGGAGGGCAGAGCAGTGTTGAGATTTTCATATGCAGACAGGTAAGGATGATTAGGATTAAGTATGATCTGTTCAGCAGGTACAAAAGCTTTGGAGGATTTCTTGAAGGCATCCTCAATCACATCAATGTGTTCCATAAATTGATCTTGAGTGCATATCCTGTGGTAGACAGACATTCTGATCCAGTATTCGAATTTGTTTATGAACCTTGTGGTAATTTCACTTTTGGATTTAAGGAGGTGGTACAGAGTTTCAATCATCTCACTAAAGGAGAACAATTTGCAGTGATGAAGATAGGCATTCTCATGTGTTTGTCTTTCATCTCTTCTTACTATTCTGAGATATGGCCCTTCATCTGTTCCCTTATATGGAGTGACTCTGGAAATGAGATTTGGATCCTTTCTTTCTACCAAGTTCTTCTTGTTTTCCAAGAGCTCTTTGATCTCCCTTTCAGATTGCTGAGTTGTAACTCCAAAGTTGAACTCATGCAATTCTTGAATGGCTTCTCTGTGAGTTCTTCCTCTTTTAGGAACTTTCTTGGCAGTAAGATCATCTTGCTGTGGTGCAACATGTGTTAGATGTGATTGAGAGGATATCATGATGATTTCTTCTTCTTGTAATTCTCTTAATTCATCATCAGTGACACCAATGATTGCAGCAAGATCTTCAGGAGTAGTGAAATCCTGGTGTCTCTCCTTGGTTTTCAGAACATCTTCAATGGTTGTACCAAGAGCAGCAGCCAGTTCACTTAGCTCTCTGAGATTCTCATCCTCTTGATTTAATTCTTTTTCCTTTCTTTCTTCAGCTTCAATTTCCTCAGCAGACATGATTTTCTTTCCTTTTCTCCTTGATGTACTGCTGGGAGTTGGTTGGCTTGAATGAACAGGAGAGGAAACTTGGACTGTTGGAGCTTGAGTTGAGAGGCTCTGCTTTTTCAAGTTGAGCAGAGAGGACAGAGGTACCCTATCTTCATCATTATCATCATCAGAATCTTCTGATGGCACATTGAATGATACACAAGATTCATCTTGTCTGGGCTTTTTAGCACTCTTCCTTCTAGCCATTTGTTTGAGTCATCTTTTTGGCCTCTGCTCATCCTGAGCAGGTTGCTCCCCCTTAGATAGATTCTCCCCCTCAACATTTGATTTCCTTTGAGTTTCTATTTCTTTGGGGTCTGTTTGATCTGCTGTTGCTGCCTTATCAGCTTCTACTTCTTGAATAGGATCTGGTGAAGGGCTTGAGTTAGTAGAATCCGAGGCTGACTTCTCCCCCTTTTTGTCATCAACAAATGAAAAAGGAAAGTTGTCAGAAGGCTTGGCAACAGAAGGTGGGATAAAGGAGTAAGGAGATGGAGAAGGAGTGGAGGTAGATGGAAGGATAGTTGAAGGTGAAGGAGAGGTAGTAGTGATAGGAGGTTGGGTGAAGGATGGAGGTTTTCTTAGGCTTAGGATAGCATCCGTGATATTGGTGAATTCCTTAAGGGTTTCACTGTGCTTTTGGATTGAGGAGTTGCTTAAGGTTTGGAGATCAGTAGTTATGGTTTGGAGAAGAGAAGGGACTCTAAGAAGAGAGTCAGGGATAGTTACAGAAATGTTGGGAGGGGAAGGTCTTAAGGTGTGGAGTTGGGAAAGAAGATTAGAAATGGTTTGGTTTAAGCAAAAAATTATTTGGTCTGAAATGGGAGGTGAAGGAGTGGGTGTATGGTGAGATGTTTGGGATAAGAGTTGATCCAATTTAAGAAGAATTGGTGATAGATCAACTGGGGCAGGGGTGGGTTGGGGTTGGAATTGGTTAGCTGTATGTGACTCAACTTCTTAGGTAAGAAATGAAAGTTGAGTTTTTGTTTTAGATTTGAAGTTGGTAAAGGAGGTTTGAAAACTATCCATCTTTTGAGAGATGGACAGAAGGCTGTGAAGTATTTGAGGGGAGGGTTCAGAAGAGATAGAGGGAAGGGGTTGAATGGGAGTTGATTGAGAGATTGTGCTTAGAACAGGAAGAGATTGAGGTCCCTCACTTAGACCTTGGTGTAAAGGCCTAAGATCACTAGGAGCAGAGATTGTACCCTGTACCAATGGTTGGTTTATACCACTGACATTGACAGGTAGTGTGGTGGTTTGTGTAAGAATAGAAAAAATAGGTGGTACAACAATGTGAGTGTGAGGTGGGGTTGAACTCACTTGGGTTCCCCTTGTTATATCAACAAGCTGTTGTGAGCTTGTTGAGGGTATAGGCAGACTGACTATGGGTAGTGACACAGTGTGACCCTGGGCTGAGGTCTGTCTTTCAATGGTATCACTCTGTTGGGAGAGTAACCCAGATTGCAGGATTCCCATTGTTACAGGTGCACCTTGTTGGGAAGATGCACCCACTGGATGTAGAGTTATATCAACTTCCATAAGCTCCCCCTCAACATAAGAGGAAACTATAGGAGTTGAGGTCAAGGGTGCATTATGCAATCCCTTTGAGATAAGTGCAGTGTGCACTATCTCTAATGACCTTCTTTCTGTGTGGGTTACAAGTGGAGTAGAACTAGTGACTGTTGGGAGTTCACTAGAGCTTGGCATTTGTGGGAGTGTTTCAACAGGAGTTGAGGATGGGTTCTCACAGGTTGGGATTACCAAATGAGTGTCCTCAAGGAGTGATAAAGGTATACCTGAGATGCGTTTGATCTCTATGAGCTCCACTAGCTTATCAGAGACCTCTTCATTATCAGGGACTTCTTCATCTTCACCACTTGGTGCTCTATGAACAGAGTCACTTGATCCTTGTTGTTGATCAGGGTTGGGATATGCAACTGTGCCTCCAAGAGTCCTACTGGGAGAATCATCATCAGATTCTTCTTCACTTTCATGAGTGCTTAGGTGCCCGGACCTCCTTGAAGTAGTTGAACTAGAGGGAAACATTTGTAATGGTATTCCATGTTGACTGGATGAAGTAGAAACATAATGATAAGGCTCATCTCCCATGTAAAATCCACCAGTATCACCATCATGGCCATTACCACCATCACTATGATCATCACCATCATTACCATCACCAGCATCAGTACCATCACTTGAATCATTACCTCTTACAGGTTCATCAACAATCACCTCATCTAAATTTCCTCCTTCAAACATGGCTTCATCATGAGTAACAGATTGAGCCACTTCCTCAGTTATAACATCAGGGGACTCAGAATCATGAGCCACTTCTTCATCATGCACCTCCTCCTCCTCATCATCATCATTAGCAATATCAATTAACTCTTGCATCTGTGTAGTGATTGCAGGACCCTGATCTTCCCTTATCAGATGAAAGATCTTTTGACCCATTTGAGTTATGGTTATTGTGTCCAAAACAACAGCAATCCCATTGTATTGTTCCCATTGAAGATGATGAAGTACAAGTAAGCTTAGGTACCTGATATAGGGAACAACAGTTCTTGTGGATTTCTTTGCAGTGCCAAGAGTGATCTTATCCACCATCTCTGAGAATATGACTTGAGCAAAGTCAATATTCCTCCCTGTGACCAAGGCGTGCAGAATTATCAGTTCAGTTTGATTCATTTGGTCAAAGCTTCCAGACTTATGACCAAAGCACCGAGTGATTACATTTTCCAAGTACTTCCATGGGTGTCCTAGCACAGACAACTTATACTGACCATGGGTGATAGCTTCATTGTAGCCAATCAGGGGTAAGACCTCCAAGACTTGATCCATTTGAGCAAAAGGTTGATATGGAGCCAAGTTGGGCAGAGAGATGGCTTGACGAAGAGTATTGACATTGATGTTGATGTTGATTGTGCCATTTAGACAGGTGCAGGTAATGAGTTCTTGATTTGTATGGTACCTTGCAGTGTACCACATCTCACCGACAATGTTTGGAAAGATGAAGAAAGGATGGGCAGAGAGACAGGGAAACAGGGGATGAGCAGTGATGAATGCTACCATTTGTTCGTATCCCTGGTTTGATTTATTTGTGGGAATTTTAGTGTTGATTAGAAAGTTTTTTGGGCGAATGGTGATTTCGAGTTAACAGTAATGTTTTCACCAGCAACAGCGTTAGGGGTAGAAGCAGGATTGAAGGACACCATGATTACAGAGTGAAGAGATTTTGAGTAGCAAGAGTTTAGGGTTTCAGCTTGAAGAGAAGAAGTGTGTTTGGGAAATATGAAAGCATAAGAAAAGAGGAACCGCTCAAAAACACCTTTAAATCTTCTTTGGAAACTTAAACTGCTATCGAGATATCTTTTTGAAAAAGTAACTGTCACATCTGCAAAAAGGTGATAAACGGAATTGTTAATAAATACACAGACAACTAACGGACAATTTAAAAGAAATTAAATACCTAGTTAACATATTAACTACAAATGATAAATTAATAAAATAAGTGCGGGGACACAAAAATTTTAACTCTTAGAATCATCAGCTGACTGAATAAGGTGTCAGCTGATCCATGTAGAGTCAATAATAAGTGTCAGCTAATGAATGCAATCAGCTAAGCGTCTAAGTCTTAACTGATGGTTGATCAGCTGAGGTATAGTATCAGCTGATGATTGTCAGCTGACAAAATATCATTAGCTGATTTTTCATTAATAAGACATAAGAAGCTTAGATGAGTACTACATTTTACACACGAATTGAATTATTTTCTCACACAAAATTAACTACTTAAGAAGGGGAAATGTTACAAATTTAACATGCCAAGTTTGGATATTAGGAAGTTGAACCGAGACTCATCCAAAGTTTTTGTAAAAAGATCAGCTAATTGAACATCAGTACTTATATAGTGCATTGAAACTTTCTTTTTCTGCACATTATCTCTAAGAAAATGATGTCTGATTTCAATATGCTTAGTTTTAGAATGCAAAACCGGATTGTTAGAGATAGAAATGGCACTAGTGTTGTCACACAGGATTGGTGAGTTTTCAAACTGTATGTCATAATCAAGTAGTTGATTTTGCAGCCATAGTAGTTGAGCACAGCATCTTCCAGCAGCAATGTATTATGCCTCAGCTGTTGAAGTTGAAACATAGTTCTTTTTCTTGCTTGACCAGCTAACTAATCTTCCACCTAATAGTTGGCAACCACTAGATGTACTCTTTCTGTCTAGTGTACAACCTGCAAAATCAGAATCAGTGTATCCAACTAACTCAAAATCAGAGTCTTTGGGGTACCAAATACCTAGATTAGAAGTTCCTTTGAGATACCTGAAATTTCTTTTAACTACAGCTAAGTGAGATTCTTTGGGATCTGCTTGGTATCTAGCACAAAGACATGTTGAAAACATAATATCTGGTCTACTTGCAGTAAGGTATAAAAGAGATCCAATCATACCTCTATAAGCTATAATGTTCACTGATTTACCATCAGTGTCCTTACCAAGCTTTAAGGCAGTAGACATAGGTGTTTTCATTGAAGAACAATTTTCAAACTGAAATTTCTTAAGTAAGTCATTTACATACATTGTTTGATGAATGAAAATTCGATCAACCTCTTGTCTAATTTGAAGTCCAAGAAAATAGTTTAGTTCACCCATCATGCTCATCTGATAGTTATCAGACATGAGTTTTGAAAACTTTTTACAAAGATCCAAATTTGTAGACCCAAATATTATATCATCTACATATATTTGTACAAGAATTACATCACCCTTGATTTTCCTTATAAACAAAGTGCTATCTATGCTTCCTCTTATAAAGCCTTTGGTGATTAGAAAAGAAGAGAGGGTATCATACCAGGCTCTTGGAGCTTGCTTTAAGCCATACAAAGCTTTGTTCAAGAAGTATACATGATCTGGCTTGCTTGCATCCTCAAAACCTGGAGGCTGTTTGACATACACCTCTTCCTTCAATTCTCCATTGAGGAAAGCACTCTTAACATCCATTTGGAAAACTTTGAAGTCTTTGAAGACAGCATAAGCTAAAAACAGTCTTATGACTTCAAGTCTTGCAACAGGAGCAAAGGTTTCATCATAATCAATACCTTCTTATTGGCAATACCCCTGTGCAACTAACCTTGCTTTGTTTCTAATGATCAGCCCTTGTTCATCCATTTTGTTTCTGAACACCCACTTAGTACCAATGATGGATTTTTCCTTTGGTCTTGGCACCAAAGTCCATACATTGTTTCTTTTGAATTCTGCCAATTCTTCTTGAATGGCATTAATCCAGTGAGGATCATTTAGAGCTTCATCTACCTTCTTTGGTTCAATCATAGAAACAAAACCTGTGTATAAATAGAAGTTACAAGCTTTTGATCTTGTTAGTACAGGTGCTTCTATATTACCTATGACCTGATCTTTAGGATGATCCTTGTGGTCTTTATAGGCATTTTGGATTCTGGGAGAGTTTGAAACAATTTGGATTAAGGGAGTTGAAATTCTTTGGTTTGGGTCAGCTGATGAGAATTCTGGTTGATCAGCTGACAGAATTTCAGGAATGTTATCTGATGAAACTTGTACTGATGAAGGAATGCTTGATATGGAATTAGAGTCCATTGATGTTGAAACATGATTCCCATCATTCAGTAAAAGTGTGGGTTGGTTTGAGGTAGGTTGAACATTGGCTGGTTATGCATTTGGAACAATTTCATCTAAATCCTCCATATCAGTTGATGGGAGTGGATCAGCTGACACTGGAATGTTGTCTTCAGTACTCAGCAGATCATTAAATTCCTCACCTGTAGATGGATTAGTAAAACAGGAAGCAAAAAAGTCATTTTCATTAAAACTTACATTGATTGATTCTTCTATGACCTTTGTTCTAAGATTGTAGATTCTGTAGGCTTTGGAAATTACAGAATATCCAACAAACACACCTTCATAAGCTTTTGGAGCAAACTTCTACAACTGATCTCTCTGGTTCAGGATGAAACACTGATACCCAAAGATATGCAGAAAGCTGATGTTGGGCTTCCTCCCCTTGAGCACTTCATAGGGTGTCTTGTTATGTCTCTTGATAACAAGGGATCTGTTATGAGTGAAACATGCACAGCTGACAACTTCAGCCCATAGATTAAATCCTAACCCACTCTCACATAGCATGGTTCTTGCAGCTTCTATTAATGTTATGTTTCTTCTTTCAGCTACACCATTCTGTTGTGGAGTCCTTGGAGCAGAGAAGTTTTGATATATACCTTTATCATCACAGAATCCTTCTAGAGTTTGATTTCTAAACTCTGTTCCATGATCACTTCTGAGCATCCTTACCAGATTTCCGTTTAGCACTTCCATCTTCTTTATGAAGCTTATTATCTCTTCAGCAGCCTCACTCTTTGCTTTTAGGAAGATGACCCAAGTGTACCTTGAGAATTCATCAACCATCACTAAAGCATACTTACTTCCACTAATGCTAGCAGTAGCAACAGGACCAAATAGATCCATGTGCAACATGTAGAAAGGTTCAGTAATAGAGAATGCTTGCTTAGATGGAAAATAAGTCTTGTGCTGCTTTCCCTTCTCACAGGCAGAACAAGGTTTAGGCTTTACATAAGTCAGTGAAGGTATTTTTTTGACACTAGTTCACCCTTGCTCAGCTTGTTTATATTTTTGAAGTTTAAGTGAGAAAGCCTTTTGTGCCATAACCAGTTTGTGTCAGTTACAGATTTTGTATACAAACAAGTTAACTTGGATGGATCACCAGAGGACATATGTAGAGTATATACATCCTTGGTTCTTTTTGCACGAATAATTGTTTTACCTTCTTGATCTAAAATGGAACCACCTATTTTTGTAAAGAGGACTTTATGATCACCATCACATAACTGACTTATGATGATGAGATTGTACTTAAGCCCTTTAACATATGATACCTTAGACAAGGTTAAGTTCCTATTATGAAGCTCTCCGTAGCCTTTTGTTTGCCCACAATTGCTATCACCAAAGGTCACTCTTGGACCTTTTTCCTTCTTGTAGTTACTTAACAGAGCTTTACAACCTGTCATGGTTCTTGAACATCTACTGTCAAGATACCATGTGTTCAGCCCCTGCATAGTTGTGATTGAAAGAAGGTTAGTGATACTTGGGCATCCACATTTAAGTGGATCCCTGTGGATTGCACCTAGCCATCCACTTTATATTAGGTTGTTTATGAATGAGAGAAACAACGGTGTTATCATTATCAGTCCGCTGTCTTGAGTTACCTTCAAGAGAACAATTACTTGCCTTATGTTCATTGCTCCCACATTTATAACATTTTTGATTTTTGGAGCCTTTAACATGTTTTGGTAATTGCCTAAGAGATGTCTTAACTATTTTCTGATGACTATGGGTCATCAGCTGACAGATTTCACCATTCAGTTGTTGCAACAGATTCTGTAAACTGATAAGGTCTTTGTTTACAGTTACCTTAGGTTGACCCTTAGTTAAAATGAGTTTATGATCAACTTTAGGTGTGGCAGACTTAGAATTTTTGTAAACAAAAGGTCCTTTTCCCTTGGTTTCTCCTATTAAAGGAGTTTGAAGTGATGTTTGATCAACTAAACAAACAGAAGAGGATCCATGATCAGCTGAGCAGTTATCATCTACTTTTTGATCAGCCGATGTAATATCATTAGCTAAAGAATTTTCAGTCAGCTGAGTTCCTAAATTTAATGTATCAGCTTTCAAGGTTTGACAACAGAATGTCTCTTTGGTATCAACAAATGATTCCATTCCTTTACTATTAAATTTTCAGTACTTTTGCTTTCTGTCAAAATAATAGAACTTGAACCAACTTTTGAAGAGGTTGAGTCTTTCAGCTGAATACTTTTACTTTTGACAAATCTGTTAGTGATAATACTTTTTCCTTTTACAATCTTTTGAAAAGTAAGAGGTAAAATATCAGCTTTTTCTAAGATATTTATGTCCTTGCTAAAATCAACACAGTTAGCAGCTTGGGAATAATTTCCACCAATAATAGCTTGAACTTGTTTTGGAATCTGCTCATTGACACACTGAGTGGTCTTCTCAGCAGATACATACCAAGATCTAACTACTTTTTGAAGGTCATTAAACTTTATTGTTGCTTCATTGGTTTCTTTTACCAAGATCTGATTAAGTATCTTTTGATTAGCTAAATCATCTTCCAGTTTTGTCATTTGTTTCAGTTTCTCATCCTTAAGACTTAACATCTCATTTAGTGATTTTATTTCTATTTTTAGCTTCTTTTCTCTTTGAATATTTGACTAAAACTCAACACACAGATAATCAAACATAGTGTTCTTTTCATTATCTTCATAGTTAATAAATTTTCCAACCTGATACATAGAAGAGGGATCCCAGTCAGGAGAAGTACAAGCTTTAGCAGCTTTCTTCATGTCTTCATCAAAGGAACTTGTACTTGCTGTGTTAGCCATCAAACTGAGCTGAGCTGTGAGGACCTCATCTTCATCACTTGAGAGATCTTCCTCAGCCCAATCTTCTTCTTCAGCTACCAGCACCCTGTTCTGAGCTTTCTTCTTCTTTTTGTCAAGGACAGCAGCAAGAAGCTTCTTATACTTAGCTTCATAATCAATCTTGCTGTCTAAGCTTGAGGAACCCTTGAACCCTTTGTTTCCTCTGGTCTTACATTCAATGGCATAGTGACCAGTCTTGCCACTATGCCAACAACCTTCAGAAGCCTTTGGTTTTGACATGGCTCTTTCTCCTTTGAAGGGTTTCTTCTCAAACCTCTTGACACCCTTTCTTTTTAAGAAATGTTTGAACCTTTTAACCAACATGATAGCCTGCTCAACAGCAGATTCAATGTTGTCCATGTTCTCCAGAACTTCATCCCCATTAGCCACTTGCTCTTCATCAGAAGACTCCTCCTCTTCCTCCTCATCACTGGACTCATCTACAACTGCAGCAAAACTCCTAGATCTTGTATCCTTAGATACAATGGCAGTAGTTGGAGCTTTTTTAGCCTTCTTCATATCCTTGGTAGAGAGTTTCCTTTGTTTCACTGATTGTTCATGATTCATAAGGTTTCCATATAAACCAACCAGTGTAAGACCCTTGATTTTCTCACCATGTTTAAGAACAGTGATAAAATGATCCCAAGATTCTAGGAGAGAGTCTAGAAACTTGTTTACAAGTTTCTTATTGCTCTTGGGAACATCTGCCCTTCTTAAGTCATTAATAAGGTAGTTGAACCTGGTGTAGGTCTGAGTAAGACTTTCACCTTTATGAGCAAAAAAGAACTCATATTCTCTAACAAAAAGGAGTTTCTTGTTTTCCTGCACTTCTTCAGTGCCTTCATATGCAACGGTCATAGTTTCTAGCATCTCTTTTGCATATTTGCAGTTAAGAACTTGATGATAGACATCATTTGGTAGTGCAGAGACTAAGGCTGTTCTTGCTTTAACATCAAGATTAACAAGCCTTTTGTCTTCATCAAACCATTGATTTATAGGCTTTATAATTAGTCTTTCAACAGCAGGAACTTCATCAGTGGCTTCAGTTACTTGAATGGTTGAGGAAGGAACATAAGGACCTTCAGTTACAGTTTTGAGCATCACATCATCTAGGCTTGACATATAGAGAAGAACTCTACTCTTCCAGAGTGAAAAGTTTTCTCCATCAAAAGTTGGACACCTAGTGAGTGAGCCATTATTTTAAGAACCATTTGAAGCAGCAACCGGAGTGGCCATTTGGTAGTTTGGGGTAGAAGTAGTTGAAGAGTAAGCAAAACAAATCTTAGATATGAGTTATCTAGCCTGCGCTGATACCAGTTGTTGGTCCCGAATGGATACTACAACAACAAATGTTTGTAGAAGGGGGGGGGGGTTGAATACAAACTTTAGCAAATTAAAATTTAAGAGACACACGGTTTACTTTTATATAATTCTTATTGGTATGAATCAAGAATTACATGAACTAGATGCGGAAAATCTAAGTTCAATAAAAGGTGGCAATTAAATTTGTCTAACACATAGACTAAGCTAATCTTAAACAACTTATGTCTAAGATGTTCAACACATGAACAAGTTTGTTATACTGAAAATAAAATGCTAACTCTTCTAATTCTCAACAAATGAGATTTCAGTATTCAACTATCTATTCGCATACATAGCATGTTTCCATGCATGAGTACTTATAAGCAAGGGTGTCCGGGTTGATGAAGAGGAGAAAGAGATAAATGTACTTGATTTAATAATATTATAATAGATAAAGTTAGTGGGTGAAAAGTAAGTTAACTTTATACACAAAGTGTGTAAAGTGAACATACTTTTCAGTAATGAGTGTACCCACTATCTATTATTATATTATTAAAGTACTACCTTTATGTCTTGAGAAAGTAAACTTCTCCTTCCATGCTTGTGCTTTAATCAACACCATGCTTTCTGAAGATTTGACTTAACCAAGTATAGAGTTGCCAGCCATACTTAGTTGTTGAAGCATATCTTCGAGATCTTCTCTTCTAAAGTATCTTTCTCCTTTTCCAGAGGATAAAGATCTATCCTTTTTGTTTCTTTGCAGATACAAAAAGTGCTAAGTACTTTTACAAAGAAAGATCTAAGGCATAATAAGAACAACACATGTTCTGCCTTTGACTAAAGAAAATATTACATAGAAAAACTATTAACTGAGTATAGAATAATAACTCAGCTAACAGACACTGAACTGCAAATGTAATTTTGCTCAGCTAAGGATAAATGTGAAAGACTCAGCTGACTAGATTTGCTCAGCTGATCGAATTGCTCAGCTGATAACATCAATCAACGTATAGCTAATAAACTGATCTAACTAAACTGTCAGCTGATCTCAAGGGCTCAGCTAATCATTTGAGTATGATCAGCTTATGAAGAATAAGATTGGATAAGTAGTAGATACCTTATCTGACAGATGAGAGGCATCAGCTGATCAATGTGATTGTGTCAGCTGATTCTTTGATAGCTCAGCTGATCTTGAAACTTTCCTCAGCTGATGGTTTTGGACCATCAGCTGATCCATTGTAGATCCTCAGATGATGCTTTTTGACTGTTCTTCTCCTCTCAGCTGATCTTCCTGAAGCTTGTCCTTTAGCTGATACTCAGTGTTCAGCTAACACTCGTTTTCTTCAGCTGACACTTCTTACTTATAATTTTCTTTAAGTCTAACATGAAAAAACAACACATGTTTTTCATTTACCTAAGTCCAAAAAACTGAATATGTGGTTTTGTTAACATCAAATCCTATCTTAAAATAATAGACATGTTTGATTTAGGTTTGATATTGCTATCTCCCCAACAGGTTTCCTCAGGCTTTTCAAGCTCACTCAGACTAACCAAGTCAGCTTGTCTTTTCTCAGCTTAATCAAAACTGTCTTCATCAAATGAGACATGAATTGATTCTTCTATAGCCTTTCTCCTAGTGTTATACACTCTGTAAGACTTGGAGATTGAGGAATAACCAACGAATATTCCAGGATAAGCTTTGGGTTCCAACTTATGGAGCTGTCTCTTTGATTCAGCACATAGCATTTTGAACCAAAGACATGGAAATAACCTATATTGGGCTTTCTAGATTTATACATTTCATATGGAGTCTTGCCATGTCTTTTGACAATAATTGATCTATTTTGGGTATAACAGGCTGTACTGACAGCTTCATCCCAAAAATAAAGTTTCAATCCTGCCTCACATAGCATTGTTCTGACAGTCTCAATTAAGGTTCTATTTCTCCTCTCAGCAACTCCATTTTGTTGAGGAGTTCTGAAAGATGAGAAATTTTGTAATATTCCCTTTTGTTCACAAAAGCTTTCAAGGGTTGAGTTTCTGAACTCAGTCCCATGATCACTTCTGAGTTGCTTTACCGACTTATCTTT
This sequence comes from Pulicaria dysenterica, assembly GCA_947179395.2. NCBI lineage: Eukaryota > Viridiplantae > Streptophyta > Magnoliopsida > Asterales > Asteraceae > Pulicaria > Pulicaria dysenterica. The sequence continues at coordinate 1,583,249 of OX359294.1, forward strand.
CTGCAACTCTTCCTGTTTGATAAAACTTATTATCTCCAGGGCAGCTTCACTTTTGGATTTTAGGCATATTACCCAGATGAATCGTGAGAACTCATCTACTATCACCAGTGTGTACTTCTTGCCACTTAGGCTTGGAGTACTTATGGGTCCAAACAGATCCATATGCAACATATGCAGTGGGTCTGTTATTGAAAAATTTTGCTTTGATTTAAAGGACCCTTTATGGTGTTTCCCTTGTTCACAAGTTGAACACAATTTGTCCTTGACAAATGTGATCTTTGGTAATCGAGAGACTAACTCTTTATTGTATAGCATATTTATATTTTTGAAATTTAAATGTGATAATCGTTTATGCCACAACCAACTCAGCTTAGAAACAGATTGGGAATACAAGCAGGTTTCAGTATAGGGATCAGCAGAATTGAGATCAAGTAGATACACATCTCTTTCTCTTTTAGCTAGTAATACAGGCTTTCCCTTAGCATTATATATAGTTCCTGCTTTCTTCCTAAAAGTAACTATATTATCTTCATCACACAACTGGCTGATACTGATCAGATTGTGTTTAAGAACTTTGACATATGCAACCTTCTGGAAAGTTACCTTGCCAGCATGTATCTTCCTATAGCCTTTAGTTCTTCCATGGGAGTTGTCACCAAAAGTTACATTAGGACCTTCATCTTCCTGGAAATCACTAAGAAGTCCTTTCCACCAAGTCATGTGTCTTGAGCATCCACTATCCAAGTACCATTTACTTGAACCCTGCACATGATATGAAAACTAAACATATTTGTTTTGTTTGGGAACCCACTTCTTCGTGTGTTCAGATGATGAGCACTTAGCATCTTCATCTTGTTGAACTGACTGTTCAGCTTGAGCAGGAACTGAGTCCTGTGTAGGCTAATCAGCCTATTCTTGTTCAGGCCTTGAGATTTCAACATCACAGTCCTTAGCCTCATGACCTCTACTTCTGCACTTGTAGCATCTCCTTCTTCCAATGATTACAGGAGGTAGAGTTTCTAGTAATCCTTGTGAGAACTTGCTCTCAGTCTTGGGATTATATGTAGTGGGCAACTTTTCAACTTTCTTTGCAAGTTGATTCACTTGATTCTCACTGACTTTGGACTTACCTTTGTCAGATCTTTGTTTGTTATCCTTTTGATTAGAAGCTTGACCAACAAACTTCTTTTCCATGACCTTGGACTTACCTTTGTCATGCTTTCTGGACTTACCAGTTTCAACTGGTTTGGACTTACAACTGTTGATCTCCTTGGACTTACCAAGATCCACAACTTTTGACTTACCATTGTTGTGATTTGACCTCTGACTTACAGTGGTCTTCCTATTCTTGTAACTTCTCTCCGAGCCAGATATAGAGTGTTGTCTTTTGGAAGGATTTGGATTAAGCCTTTCTATGACTGAAGCTCTTTGAATAGGTAAAGTGCTTAATCTGTCCAGCACAGACTTACTATGCTGTTTGGATGTTGAGCACTCATTTCCATGATCTTTAGTCTTTACAAACATATTGTATTTCAAGCTTGGATCATGTCTTTTCTCTGAGGCTGACTTCTGAGACTCCATCAGTTGTCTATGTTCCTCAGAGTCTGTACTTGCTATCTCATCATTAGCTACATAAGCTGCAGTTTGATAGTCACCTCCAAGTACAACTTGTACCTGTTTAGGAATTTGTTGGTCTATGCACTTTTCAGCAAGCTTTGATGACTTACACCAAGACTCAGTGACCTTTTAAAGTTGGTCAGCTTTGATTTTAGCTTCCTGAAGTTATTCACTTAGAAGTTTATTAACGTGTCTTTGACATCAATGAGAGATTGATTTTCCTTAATCTCATCTTTTAGTTTAGCTATCTCAGCTTTGAGGTCATTTTGAGACTTAAGGCTGGTCGTGAAATCATTTAGCAGATAATCAAATGCAAGACCCTTTTCCTCATCGGTGTAAGAGTAGAAATTACTGACCTTGTACATGGAAGCAGGATCCCAATCACTAAGCTTGCTGTTTTCCTCAGCTTCCTTCATGTCAGCTTCAAATATTGATTCGGACTGACCATAATCAACCTCATCTATTTCCAACTCTTCATCTTCTTGAGCCATCAGACATACATCATCATCTGAGGTAGATGATTCTGTATCCCAGGTTTCAGCATATAGTCCTTTTGCACTGGGTTTGTCTTCATGCTTTCCTTTCTTGAGCTGAGTATATTTCTTCTTGTATTTGTCAGCTCTATAAGCATTCTTATCAGCAACTGATGCTGATTCTACCTTCTTTGATATGCACTCAGCAGCAATGTGTCCCTTTTTCTGACAGTTGAAGCACACAACATTCTTAGGATCAAAAGAACTCTTTCCTTTGCTCCTGTCAGATCTTCCTCTTCCCCTTTGAGCTCTTCTCAATCGTCTGGCTAGCATAGCCATTTGCTCAGTGATGGTCTAAACATCATCATCATTACTTGAGTTTGAGTCTGAGTGGTCAGCTTGAGATTCTGACTCAGTCTCAGATTCAACAACCAAGGCTTTGGAACTTTTCTTCTTTTTTTGTGCAACTAATGCAATATCAGCTTTATCCAAAGAATCCTTAAGTTGTTGTTGAGAAGATTTCTTGTGTTTTGTAATCTATTCATGATTAAGCAAGAACCCATAGATGGATTGTAGGTTATACATATGTAGTGTTCCTCCAGCCCTCAGTGATGTGGTTACTTCATTGAACCTTTCTGGTAACACATGCAGAAATTTCAGCACAAGTTCAGCTTCATCTTTTTTAACACCTACACTTAGTAGGTCATTTATCAAGCAGTGAAACCTTGTGAACAAATCAGGCAAGGTTTCATTCTTTTTAGAAAAGAAGTTTTCATAGGACCTATTCAAGCGATTCTTCTTCTGCTGCTTGACCAGATCAGTGCCCTCATATGTAATACTCAATGTATCCCATATCTCTTTCGCAGTTTGACACCAAGTCACTGTATGCAAGATCTCATTAGTTAGGGCATTTGCCAGAACACTCTTTGCCTTGTCATCCAAAGAATGTAGTTTCTAATCTTCTTCAGTCTAGGATGCAACATGCTTTCTCATATCCTTTTCAGATCTGCCAGGAGACGTATCACTGACAGTTGCAAGAATCTTGGGGATTATTGGTCCTTTTGTAATAACATCGTACATACGATTGTCAATGGACTTGAGGAATAGCATGGCTTTGAATTTCCACATAGGATAGTCAGATCCATCAAATATGGGACAACCCTTAGCAATCATCTGTGAAAAGTTTGAAGAATTATTGCTTGTAGACATTGTTAACTTTCTCAGAATCTTGAACTTTCAACTTATGAAACTGTTCAGCCTGCTCTGATACCAGTTGTTGGTCCCTTGGTAAGAATAACAACAAGCAACAGATGTGTAGAAGGGGGGTTTAATACACTTTCTGCGGAAATTGAACAAATCAAAATAAAGTGTTACACATAGTAAATCAAACCACAATCAAATGCTTTGCTTTTCATTAATAAGAAGATGATTACAGACTCTATCCAGTAAGCAACTCTTGATATGTAAACAACTAATATAAATCTCTCAATCTTTCAAACTTAGCTATCTATAATCAACTTATGATTATAGATACTGGATGACTCTCTAAATAGGATTTATTCACAGATTTAAAACTTACCAATTTCACAACTAATGTGAATATTCGAACACACGAATAACTTGGCAATCTGTGAGTATCTTGATCACTGACAAACGGTGAATCAAGACTCATAACACATACGGTTTGAGGTGAAACTGAGTTATGGCTCTGTAACTCTTCGTTGTAGCAGTTGTAGTCATCGTACCTCAAAACTTATCAGGATGATAAGTATTTATAATCATGTTCCTGCGGATCCTAACAAACTGGACTTATCCTAATTTGCTAACTAACTAACGGATAAACCGGAATCTTGAATCTTGAATCTTCTTGTCTTGCGTCTTCAATCTTCAATCTTGATTCTGGATTCTTCTTATCCTTCCCGTAGATATAGAGAGTTAAAAAAGATAAATTAAAAACATATTTAAATTCTCTTAAAACTGACTTCTTGCTCGGACTAAGTTACTCAGCTTGAAACTCATCAAGCTGAGTTCTTCGATAACAGACTCGAAAACAAACATGGACTAACATGTATATTAATTAACTCATCCTTAGAAGTCCCAAGAGTTAGCTAGAACTTATTTAGTAACTCTGTTGAGCTGACTCAGTATATAAGCTGAGTCACTCAGCTTGAGACACATCAGACTGAAAGCACAATATATCTTAGGTGACATACACAGCATATCACACATAGTGATAATCTTACTAAGATATAATATAAGCTGATCGAACATATGCTCAGCTTATATTCAGCTTATGCTCAGTCTGAAACACTATAAGTGTTCAGTCTGATCAAGCCTCATAATTTTGTTTAAGTTAACTTTGGAACACATCTTACAAACTTAACTTTGTCTCATCAAATCTTAACTAATGAGATTATCTTCCCAACATTCCTAATGGTGATGCCATACCAGTTGAAGGTAGGGGTGACTACACCTTGCCGGGTGGTACTAAAATTGACGGAATCCTACACGTTCATCAATTTAACTACAACCTTTTAAGTGTGAGTCGTTTAACCAAAAATCTTCAATGTGCAGTGACTTTTTTTCCGGATTTTTGTGTTATGCAGGGTCTACAATCGAGGAACTTGATTGGTGCGGGTGATTGCCGGAGGGGTTTATTCCGAATGAAGATGCTTGAAGATGAAAGGAAAGGCATGTCTATCACAATGGAGATATGGCATAAGAGATTGGGTCACGCTTCTAAAGGAGAGCTCGCCAAAGTAGATCTTTTCAAAATTGTTTCATTTAATTTAAAGGACAAACTTTGTGATTCTTGTTCAAAGGCCAAACTCACCAGGTCTCCCTTTCCTATAAGTCAAATTAAAACAAAAGAATGCTTTGAGTTAATACATTGTGATGTTGGGGGAAAATATCGTACACCTTCATTTACAGGAGCCAATTATTTCTTGACCATTGTAGATGACTTTAGTAGATTAGTTTGGATTTTCTTGATCAAGCATAAAGATGATGCTAGTAAATGCTTGATTAATTTTCATAAGATGATAGAAAACCGATTTGGAAAACGTATTAAAAGGATAAGAAGTGATAATGGTGGTGAATTTACTTCTCACTTCATGAATGATTTTTATAAGCAACATGGGATTTTATTTGAAGCTACTTGCCCTTACACACCCCAAAAAAATGGGGTGGCCGAGCGCAAACATAGGCACTTGTTAGAAACAGCTCGAGCCTTAAGGTTCGAAGCTAAATTACCAAATAAATTTTGGGGAGAATGCGTCTTGACGGCCGCTTATATCATCAATCGGTTACCATCCAAAACTCTTGCAAATAAAACTCCTTATGAGGTGTTATTTGACCAAAAGCCCGACTACAACCGTATGAGGGTTTTGGTTTTCTAATGTATTGTAGGAGCAACGAAACGAAGGGTGATAAGTTTGAAGTAAGGGGGAGGCCTGTAATGTTTTTGGGGTATCCTCAAGGAACAAAGGGGTAAAAAATATTTGACATAAAAAAGGGAAAATTATTGTGTCAAGAGACACCAAATTTCATGAAGAAATTTTCCCATTTTCCACTAATACTATCCAAGGTAGCAAAGATTTAGGTGATGGTTTTGATATTGAGCCAGCCCACTTCATTCAAGAAGAAGAAAACGAAACACAATCTGGAGGTATAGAAGGAGAACAAAGGGATGAGCACACATCACCTAATCCACATTTTCAAGGTTCACATAGTGAAGATGAAGTTACTGGTACCCAAAATGAAAATGTCGAGAGTCCAGAAATTGAAACTATAGCTGGCAGACCTCAAAGAAATCGAGCTCCACCAAGGAATTTGGATGACTACATCGTAAAGCTTCCCCCTTCCGTCGATCATTCACAAAGCACACCAAATCAAGGATCCTCGACGATACACCTAATCTCTAATTATCTTTCTTATGAAAAGTTTTCTGACTCACACAAAACTTTTTTAATGGCCATCACCTCAAATGATGAGCGGACTTGCTTTAAACAAGCCATGCAGGAACCTAAGTGGGTCGAAGCTATGAAAAAGGAAATTCAAGCCCTCGAGAAAAATGGAACTTGGACCTTAGAAACTCTCCCGAAGGGGAAGCGAGCCATTGATTCAAAGCGGGTCTACAAAATAAAATATAGACCGAATGGTGAAATCGACAGATATAAAGACTCGTCGCCAAGGGCTTCACACAAACTGAAGGAGTAGACTTTCATGACTCATTTGCTCTGGTTGCCAAGCTAGTTAGTGTTAGAACTCTTTTAGTCGTTGCCACTAAAAAGGATTGAATGATCCATCAACTTGACGTGAACAATGCCTTTTTGCATGGCAACTTGGAAGAAGAAGTTTACATACGCCAGATGAGTTTGTCGTTTGAGAAAATCACTTTATGGAATGAAACAAGCTTAACGCAATTGGTATAAGGAGTTTACAACAGTTCTCCTTGGCCTTGGATTTAATCAGTCCAAGTCAGACCATTGATTGTTCATTTATAAAAGTGGTGATATCTTTATCGCCACTCTTATTTATGTTGATGATGTCATAGTTGTAGGGAACAATTCTTGCAAAATTCAAGAAATAAATAAGTGCTTGAATGAGAAGTTTAGCATCAAGGATCTTGGGATCCTAAAGTATTTCCTCGGTATTGAGGTTGCAAGAACTTCAGAGGGTTTGGTTCTCAGTCAAAGAAAATTTACTCTTGACATTTTGAAGGATAGTGGTATGCAAGGATCACGGCCCAGCTCGTTTCCAATTGAGCAAAACATAAAGATCGACAAGGATGAGAGCCAATCGAAGGTCGACGCCAATCATTATCATCACTTGATTGGTCGACTTCTTTACCTACAAGCAACTAGGACGGATATAGCCTACTCGGTTAACGTTCTCAGTCAATTCGTTGCTGACCCCTGACAAAACCATCTAGATGCTCTGACGAGAGTCCTTCGATATCTTAAGGCCACTCCTGGTCAAGGAATTATTCTCCCACGCGCAGGTGGAACCAACCTTTTAGCATATTCCGATTCTGACTGGCTCGGTTGTCGCTTGACAAGACGATCACGAACGGGATATCTATTACTTCTTGGTGGAGCAACGGTCTCATGGAAAACAAAAAAAATCGGTGGTATCACGATCTTCCGCTGAAGCTGAGTATCGCGCTATGGCCACCACCGTTAGTGAAGTGATTTGGATGCGGTGGTTACTAAAGGAGTTGGATGTTGAACAATCTGTGCCTACTACTCTTTTTTGTGATAACCAAGCTGCTCATCACATTGTCAATAACCCTGTATTTCACGAACGAACTAAGCATGTGGAAATGGACTGTTATTTTGTTCGCGAAAAAGTTGAGTCAAAAGAAATTCAACCCATGCACATCGATACGAAATTACAGCTCGCTGATCTCTTCACAAAAGGCTTGACTGCTCAACAACTGCGTTTTCTCCTGGACAAGCTGGGCATTCGTGATCTTCATGCTCCAGCTTGAGGGGGAGTATTGGAATTGGTCAACTTATTTATTCTCATATATCCATTCCTTTTATTGCTCCTGTTTATTCTTGATGGCACCTTCCAGAACCTAATCCTTTCCTTTGTTTGTATTATATATTCTTGGCTATTATTCCATGTGATGTAGCAGAATTATTGAGATTGAAATCACCGTTTTATGAATGTTGTGTATTTTGATATAGTTACCGAGATGAGCATGCTTAGATGGACTTGTGGGAAGACTCTATTGGATAAAATCCTGGTTGGAGTCTTTAGAAACGAATTAGGAGTAACGTCTACTGTCAACAATTTGTGTGAAGGGAGACTGATGTGGTTTGATCACGTTAAAAGGAGGAACCCAACTGCACCAAGTAGGAGAGCGGAGTCGATTTTAATTGATGGTACTAGGAGGTATGGCCGTCCCTATCTGAGGTGAGAAGATAGAGTTAAAACAGACTTGAAGGAGTTTTCTCTCCCTGAAGACATGATTTCAGATAGGCTGTCATGAGGAATGAGGATCGAGATTCAGGGTTAGAAAGAAGCGAGACTACTTCATTCAACATTGGGCTTACGAATTAGGTTTGAGCTTGTATTCTCAAATTAATATCTAGCTAAGAAATTAAACCTAACCGTTATAAGGATTTCAGACCTAACAATACAAGTGTTAGTAGATCCCCAAATAAGAAATTTGTATCTTACTTTATTAGTTACTAGACTACATCAATTTTGTTTAGATCATTTGACTAGATCGGTGGAACCTGTTGGAATTGTGAGGAAATTGTACTAAATACTCGTGTAATGATAATGTTATGCAGGCGGTTAAAAAAAAATGTCCCACGGGTTGATTTAAAAGATAATAAATATTAAAAATTAATAAATAATAAATATTATATAATAAATAAAACGCGAATTAAATGAGAACTATAAAATGATAACATACGACATAACACTTTGACCAGTAGTGGAATCATCAACGCGAGTGGGAGGGCAGAGTTGACGGCGGAAACATAATATCATGATACGAAAAGACGTGAATTTATTTCTTATATAAGTCATTAATCATTATTGTTACAATTAAGGGTAATAACGTTAAGCGTATTGGTTACAATTAAAAAAAGTTAAAATGATTATAAGATATTTTTGAATGATAAGACTAAGAATTTGATTAAATATGACATTTTGAATATTATAAAAGGTAAATATGATATTTGTAAGTTAAAATTGACAAATACGATAATAAGGACATATATGAAATTATCTCTAATAATTTTGATTTAATTTAAAGTCAAAGTTGAATACAATTTTTAACAAATAAAGTCAAAATTGGATTTTAATTTTTATCAAAATAGATGATTAAGATTTGATCATTAAAACTTTTATCTAAATTTAATAGCTATAATTATTTAATAGATTTAAATAAAAATAGTCTTTTATTTATAGAAGATTGTTATTATCGTCATTATTATTATGAATTATGATTAGATAAAAGATAAAAAAAATTAAACAATAAGTTATAAAAATAAAATAAATTATAGAATTGGGAGACGATTATTTTTTTTCAACTAAACGGTTGCCATATTGATTACGATAATTAAGGGTTCAACAATAAGTTTGATAATTAACTATTACTAATGTTTGAAATTTAAAATTTTTAAATCAAAGTTGGGTTATTTAGGTTTGGAGTGAGATAATTTTAATTTTAAAAAGTCAAAATTTATTTTTAAGAGAATTAATGGTGAAGATTAAATATTTTCTTAAATAAATGGTTTAGATTGTCTAATAAATTTGATAGATATATTGATTGATTAATATTTTACGTGACCATATGTTTTTTTCAGGAAGCAATCTTTCCACCTACAGACTAAGGTATGGTTACCTTCCTATACCCCGTTTTAACAGGATTAAATATTTTTATTGATGTTGGGTTATTGCAACAAAAATTATTTTATGCGACCTGGAAAAAGGTAATACACCATAAATTTATTTTGACGAGCGTATGATAAGAATGTTATCGTGGAGTATGATAAGAAACATAGAAAGATTTTAGTTTTATAAAGGTTCCACAGAGGAATTTCCACGTGGCAGGCCTCCAACCACAATGCGAAAAGCAGCTATGTGTACAAAACAAGTGCAGTTTTGGATTTTAAAAGAGCTTACAATTACGATGCATTCAATATCAGCTCCACTCCATGTGTTGTAGTCATAATATTATTATATCTTTCTCTCTCTTCTCTTTTCACAAGAATTCCGCATTCCATTTTCGGATGTAAGTGACAATACATAAAACAGATTGCGTTTCCAAATTCATGGCTTTCTGGGTTTGTAAGGTAAGTGTGTGCGTGTGTGTGTTTTGTTCTTGTTGTTAATCTTGAATTGGGATTTTGTTCAATTGGGTATTCGTTTTTTCTCAATTCCGATTGATAGATTTCTGTTTTATCCACCCCCCAATTTCGTGGATTCATTTCTCTGTCATCCATCTGTTTGGATTTTTCAATTTAATCGATTTCTGCAACATCTTTGAGCAATAGAATCAACACCAACAGCAACAGAATCTGTTCTAAGAACTTACCAGTTTTGGAGAATTCTGCAGATATAACTTGGTTTTCTTTTTCAATTACTGATTTGTTAAGAATTACAGTTAATGTTACATGGTCTTTTGAACAGATGGTTATTGGTTAAGCTTGATTGCTGACATGGTGGATGAGTGATCGTCATTATGTGTGTCTACTTGCACCTTTCATAAGAAGTTGTAACCATGAATATGTTTATGCTTGATTTCAGGATTCGTTGTTTCTTCAAACTTAGGCTCTAATGGCGGAGAATGTGAAAGGGAATGAAATCGATTTGGGGCTTGCTCTTGGTACTGCTAACAGAGGTGCAGTTGCAAATGCAAATGCAAGGTCAACATTAGACACGGTTGTGGGTCAACGTCCGTTAGGCGAGTTAGTTTGGTCTGCACAAAATGCTTTAAGCATCAAGTCTGCTGGCATGAAGTCTTGTATATTCAAGGATGTTGGTCTTACAGGTACATGTTGTTCCTTACCTTGAAGAAGATGCGGACTTGATTTTTAAACCAGTGAAGGTGCATCAGCAATATGAGCGCCTTTCTTGGGATTCTGGTTACATGTTTTAACAATTAAGTGTGTTTTGTAGGTGGGAAAAACCAAAGAACTGCTGATCTTTTGCCACTGTTAGTGAAAGATCCTGAAGTGTTACAAACTAATGCTGAAAACATTGGATTGCCTTTGAAAATGCAAGTTTTAGTGAAGGAAGACGAGAGTCGTTATCTTGAAAAGATTGAAGAAACGAATGAATATGATGCGACTGTTAGAGATGCTGCTGCCATTGTAGGAGGTGAAGAAGATTCATGGAGAGAAGAAGAAGGGGAGAGTGTGGAAAGTTGCAACAGTGCATCAAAAAAGAATAAGAGATGGAGGTTTGAACAGCAGTGGATTGTAGGAAGTAAAAGAATCAAGAAACAAAGTCAAGAATGTGGTGGTGTGGTCAAACAACAAGATAGTTCTTTCATGAATTGGATTTCCAACATGGTGAAAGGGGTGAAACCATATCAAGAAGAGGGTCACCCCTCAACACCTGATGATCATGAAAAAAGACTCGAAACGAAAGCACAGATGGAGAGTGGTAACTCAAAAGAAATCATCTTGTTTGATGACAAAACCACAGATGATAACAGCCTGTACCAGAACGCGTTTGGGAACTTGTGGATCACTCGTCTTTCCCCAAAAACACCCTCCACTACCCGAATGGCAACTCACTCAGAGATAACTTGTTTCATTTGTGGGAAAACTGGGCATGAATCGCGTGATTGTTTACAAATAAATGAGAATACAAGTGTCTTGTCAAGGAAAAAGGTATCACATTTCAATGAAATTCCAATGCAGATTGCTTCAACCTCTGAAACTAACATGATGAGAGAAGACAAGATCCTCAATGTACCCAAAGAAATGTTTGACACCATAAGGAGGCTTAGGTTGTCACGAACCGATATCCTCAAGTAGGACTTCCCTCCCTTTGTTTTACTGTTTATTTGTATTTTCCACCAATTCTTCATGAACAGTGATGCAACTAGGGAAAGGATACTTTTCATGATATTTCATTCATAAAGGTGATACTGTGTAGTTGATATTTGTTGTGTACTTAAACTATCTTAGATGGATGAATTCTCATCTAGAGATCTCAAAGTTAGATGGATATTTCTTACGGTTGCGGGTTTCAAAGGGGCAAAAGGGAGTTGTGGAAGGAGGATACTATGTTGCTCGCATAACTGGTATGATTGCACGCTTTTCCCCCCCTGGTTCTTCATATTGTATACCTTTTAAAAGTTGTATAACATTTTGAACTTTCAGAGTCAAAATACCAATTTTCAGCTTCCAAAATGATATAAATTTGTTATTTTTTTAGAAAGTTAATTATAACAACCTTAAATAACTGTGGAAGCACTTGGATCCAAAAATTGTTGGGAGTTAAACTTGTACACTTTTCCATATCAATTTTGAATTGGAAAAGTTGGTAGGAAGACCTTAAAAGTCCAAGCATCTTTCACTATATAAATGATGTGGGTATCTTCTAGTGATTTAAAATCCTTCAACTTGTTAGTGCTAATAATGTAATCTACATTTAATGTTGTTATGAAGATGAAAATCCATCAAAAGGGTCCAAGAAGCCTATCCGCGTCAATATTAAAGGTGTTCAATGCTTGGTCGAATGTCGTTACATCTCCAACTGTGACTTTCTCGAGGTAAAGTCCTCATCTTTGGTTCAAGAATTGAAAATTCTAAAAGTCATAGGAATGACTTTAAGAATATATATATATATATATATATATATATATATATATATATATATATATATATATATATATATATATATTTGTTCTCTTTTCAAAGTATATCAATAATCTTGTTTGAACAAAACTTGATCTGTAGTACTCCATCTTCATCAAGTTCATGTGATAATATTGAACAGTAATCTAATTATATATTAAAACAGATTGATTCATGAGGAACCCCTTATAGTTTGCTATTCACATCTTTAAAACTTTTTCGGTTTTCATATATGTCACATATTGGACTGTCACTAGTAAAGATGTACGTGTGTGACCCTTTTCTTCTTGGTGAACTGATTGTTTTTTAAGGATGAACTAATAACTTGGTGGCGGACAACGTTCACTAGTGGACAAGCTGTAATGGAAAAACAACTGACCTCCAAGCTGGAGGAGAGGAAGAAGTTGGGGTTCTAGTCTCCAAGAAACCAACTCTAGAAAATTTGTAGTCAAACAGCATCCTTTGCTTTGGCATGATTGGCAAGTTTGCAGACAGCCTTTGCTTTGAAAATCATAATTGTATAATCAGTTACATGGAGGTTTTCAGCTAAAGGTCTTTCTTTGATTAGGGCGCGGATGCTTAAAAGACAAACGACAAGTTTTTACCCCTTTTTAATGTTAATGTTCATGTGATAACTGTCTGTAACATATATGTATATTCAGAAAAAGCATAACACATGAAATGTATTCACTTGCATGTATTGCTCTTGCTATCAACAGTCCGACTATTAATCTTTTTCTTATGCTTATAAGCACCCTACGGTATGGCCGTACGGGAAAAGTAGCATAATACCACTTTTAACTATTGACCCGACCCGTTTGACCAGTAACAAATTCTAGTTTTGACCGGTGTCCACTAATTCAATCTTTTGACCAACTTTTTGTCATAATTAGCATGTGAAACCATTATAGAATCAAACTAGACTCTTAATGAATGTTCAAAATGAATGTTCATGTGTCCAAAACGATTTTTGGTTGATTTTCTATGATCATTCTAAACAAGTTTTAATTATTTTAATACCTACTTATATAAATTGAACATTGACAAATGTCAAGGATTTCTTTTGACTCTAATCTTTTAAATCAACATCACTTGAATATCTATCCATTCAAAGAAACATATATTATTTCATAATTCTATTATGAGTGGTTAATTGGTCGGTTAATGTGAAAGTTAGTTACAATTTAGTTAGAGTGTTAGCTGTTAACTAGCTCATAACTAACTATAAATAAGTCAGTGATAGGTGATTAGCTTAGCTTAATCAGTTGTAATCTGTTCTCATATTCTATGTACTCATTTGACTGACAATAACACCTAAGTACTTACCTCTAGTTCTCTTTCCTTTTTTGAAAGTCTTAGTAACTAGTTTCAGACTTTAGATCTTCACTGGTCCCGAGTTGAATCAAACAATTGGTTTCAGAGCTGTGATTGTGGTAGCTTGAGACCTTCAATTTGACAAATCTTGTTAATGGTTCTAACATGATAAAAGACAATGAATGAACCAATGAAATAATTCATTTCAGAAGCTATGAAACATCATTGGGCAATATTCATCAATCGATTAAGGATCTTATATTTTACAATTCTACTCGTATCAGTCAGTTCACCAAAGTCGAATTTCCTAAGTTATATGGTGATGACGTCAATGGATGGATATATCGATGTCAACAACTTTTTTCCATTGAAGATGTGATAAACAATGAAAGGTCAAACTGGCACCTATTCATCTATATGATAGAGTCTAGTCTGGCACTTACAGTTTCAATGTAACACCCTGAAATAGGGCCTAGTTGTGTATAGTTGTACATTGTGCTTAAGTGTTTGTACCTTGATTTTAATCAAAGTGTTTTAGTTGTTAATTGGTGTTAATTGTCGATTTAATGTGGTTAAGTAAATAAATGTGGTTACGTGTATAATGTAGACAGAGTTGATATAATATTGAATGGTTTTAGATAATGGTTATGAAGATATACCCGTTAGTTGAAAAGGGTAAATGAGGCTTGTGTTGTAAGTTGATTAGGTGTAACACCCCAAAATGGGGCCTAGTTGTAAATAGTTGTACATGTAGCTCTAATAGTTGTACGTTGACTTTAACTGGTGTTTTGTTGCTAATTGTAGTATACATGTTGTTAAATGGTGCTTTATGTTTTAATTGGTGCTTATTGGTGTTAAATGGTGTTAATTGGTGTTAAATGTGGATTAAAATGTGGTAATGTGAAAAGTGTCATAAGTTGACCAGATAGATAAATAGTTGTACGGTTTTGGATAATGGTTCCAAAAATATCTCCGTTAGTTGAAACGGATAAACCTAAGTCGAGTAATAAGTTGAATAGGAGAACAAAATACACGTATGGGGTATTTGTGAGTCACAAAGGCGGTTTAGCCTTTTATGACTTCTCTGGAAGTCAAAAACACACAAACACATATCGTACATACGTACACGTTAGAACACACATATACACACTTGGAGTTTTGATCTTTTGAAGTTAAATTCGTGGAACAAACTGTAGATTGAAGTTACCATAGCTGATTTTCGGAAGCAAATCACCCATAGTCACCATCTTTGTAAGTTTTCTTGTTTAAAACCTAGTTTTGAGTCATGTGAAGAAGAAGAACTTTTTGTGGGATTTGAGTGTGTTGTTGTGTTGTTTTTATGTCCAAATGATGTTAGTTAGTTAACATATATGTTAGAAATGCTGTATAAACGCTTGAATGATTGAGGAACTAACGGTACTCAGGAGTATACGCCTGGGTATGGCTCTGCAGGCCATCATTCCTCTATGGAACTGGGTTCTTCGCTTCGGCTGGAACCAGAATGATAGACAGATTGGTGCAAACGGTTGTGGTTGATTCCCCAGCTTGGATTGTTGAGCGGGGTTGGCTCCCCTGCGATATACGACTCCTGCTGACGTGATTGGCGCGCCACAATATGATAGGATAGCCTTGTGTGCTGTTCTGATACATGATAGCCTGCTTATTGTTGCTTATGTGAAATTGGTGCTCACTAGCTAGTTGTAGCTAACGGTGCAAGATTTATCTTTTTCGCAGGTTGATGCTAAAGGCCTGGTGAGGCGGGATTGTTAGTAGTTTTATTCTAAATACCTTTTGGGGAACACGTTGTTGTATATATATGGATCCGGTGGTCGGAAACTAGTAGGTAACGCTTGTAGGATACGAACTTGGCTTAATTTTTGGTGTAATTAAATAGCCGAGTTAGTTAATGTTGTTTTTGTAAATAGCGTTTATTTCCGCTGCATGCTTTTGATAATAGTTGTTTAAAAAGTTTAAATTAATCCTAATTTTAAG
Source organism: Pulicaria dysenterica (assembly GCA_947179395.2). Taxonomy (NCBI): domain Eukaryota; kingdom Viridiplantae; phylum Streptophyta; class Magnoliopsida; order Asterales; family Asteraceae; genus Pulicaria; species Pulicaria dysenterica. The sequence goes on from OX359294.1 coordinate 1,598,979, forward strand.
CTCGTTAGAGGCGGCGTTACAATAGGGGAACAAAATACCACTTTTAATTAAATGAACCACCAAAGGCGGTTGTGTATTCTTCTTATCCCATGGAGAAGATAAACACACACACACAACACATACATACCTATGTGAAAACACACACACACACACAAGCCCTTGACATTTTGAATAGAAGAAATCTAGAGGAAGTTGCTGATTTGTGATTCTAGCAGTTGATTCAAGTGTAAGAACTGTTCTTAATTCATCTTCTTGGTAAGTTTCTAAACTAGAAACCTAGTTTAGTGTTTTAAAGAAGACAATCCATTTGAAGGATGATTTGAGTAAGAAAATGGTGTTTTTGTGTCAAGAAACATGTAGGAATGTTGTAGTAATGTTTTAGATCATGTATGGGTGCTAGAAACACGAATTCAGTGTTAAAAATGGTGAAAACGACGACTTGAAGGTCTGTTTTACGAACAGAGGATGAAAACTTGTCACTGGTCTGTAACCAGTACCCTTGCGGGCGTAAGAGAAAACTCTTACGGCCGTAAGGGAGTGTTTTTAAGAAAAGCCCTTGTGGGCGTAAGGGAAAACCCTTACGGCCGTAAGGGGGTGTTTTTCAGGATCAGTTACCAGTTCTGTTGTAATTCGTGTGTTGAGGCGTGAGATGTTCCTTGCAGCCGTAAGCAAAGGTGTTTGCGGGAGCAAGGCTTGTACCTTGTTGTTTACCGTCTACGGACGAAGGAAACACGCTTGCGGGCGTAGGCACATAGCTTACAACCGTAAGTAAGAAAAAGACACTGCTTGCGGGCGCAAGGAGGTACTATTGTAGTCGTAAGCTATGGTGAATATGGAAGAAATCTTGCGGCCGTAAGATGTGGTTGTTATGTGTCTTACGGGCGTAAGCCCTGCCCCTTGCGGGCGTAAGCAGTGGTACAATGACTGACAGTTTGTAGACTTATGTTAGACCGACAAATAGTTAACGTGAGGTGATGATTGATCCTAAACATGTCGTGTTAGGTGTGACTGAGGAACTAGAGAACTCCGGAAAATTTATCTGTAACGCGCGCCTTTACGAGCTTAAAATTAGGATTAATTTAAACTTTTTAACCAAGTATATCAAAAGCAAGCAGAAGAATTAAAATGTCAACAAAAGTATCGCTAACTGACTTGGCTATTTAATTACATCAAAAGAATTAGCCAAATTCATAATCTACAAGCGTTACCAACTAGTTAACCGACCATCGGATCCAAGATTTCAACACAAGTGTTCCTCAAAAGATATATACAATAATACTACCATCAGTGCTCACCTCACCAGGCCGGAAACTAGTAGGTAACGCTTGTAGGATACGAACTTGGCTTAATTTTTGGTGTAATTAAATAGCCGAGTTAGTTAATTATGTTTTTGTAAATGGCGTTTATTTCCGCTGCATGCTTTTGATAATAGTTGTTTAAAAAGTTTAAATTAATCCTAATTTTAAGCTCGTTAGAGGCGGCGTTACAACTAGGTATCAGAGCCTAAGTTTGAGGAATTGGGTACTCGTTGAAGTATTCAATCTCAAGCTCGGGCCCGACCATCGTTAAGTGTTCCTATCGGGGTAATTGGGGTTGAGTTGAGCATTATGTGGTTGTCCTATGTGATAGACTAAATGTAGTGTTTATAAATGGTGAATAAATGGTGTACTAACTGTGGTCTATGTTTAAATAGTAAGTTGATTAGAAATGGCCGAACGTAGAGCTACGACAGAAGAGGCTCTCAAGCAAATGGAGGACGAGGCCTCCAGTATGCGTCGGGAAGCTGAGGACGAGGCTTCTCAGCACGATGTGGAACAGCCAAGGCATGATCCAGATCAGGCGGCATATGTTAGATTGTTAGAAGAGGAGCTCCGACTGACGAGGGAGCTGTTACAGAACGCGATGGCAGGAAAGAAGCAAGAGAAATGTTCCTATAAGAAGTTTATGTCGTGTGGGCCGAAAGTTTATGAGGGTAGTGATAATCCCTCTGAGACTATCCGTTTGTTACGTGAGATGGCTCAAGTCTTTGAATCGTGTGACTGCGAATCTGAACTCCGGGTTAAGTACGCTACTCGACTGCTGAAAGGGCGTGCTTTGGATTGGTGGGATATAGTAAAAGATACGTTGAGCCCGGAGGTAATCGCTGCTCTAACTTGGGGGCAGTTTTCTGAAAAGTTGAAAGTGAAGTACTGTACGGATTATGACTTGGAAAGAATGGAGAACGAGTTTAACAGTCTCCGTAAGGGGGACAAGCCAGTAGAAGACCTTATCCACGCTTTTACGGATAAGGTGAGATTTATACCGCATTTGGCGACTGACGAGAAAGCCAAGATGCGCAAGTTTGTGAACATGTTGCCACTTGATTGCCGTGCTCATGTGAGAGTTGCGGCTACCATGGATTGGGCGTTTGAGATAGCCTGACAGGTTGATGGGGATAGTCGACAGGGTAAGGGGGATCATACTGCAGAGGGTCAGAAGAGGAAGTTCCAGCAGTTTGCAAAATCTGGTACTTCAAAGGGGCAGCCGTCGACTGGTGGAAAGCCTGATTCTTCAAAAAGGGCTAAGTTTGAGGGTTCGTAGTGCTCTCTATGTCGTACCTACCATAGCGGTGATTGTTCGAAGGCCACTACCAGTTGTTTTAGGTTTGGTCAAAAAGGGCACTCGGTGAATGAGTGCGAGTTTAAAGAGAATGTTTGCTACAAGTGCCACAAGCCAGGGCACATGATTTCGGATTGTAGATCAAAGACAGATGCTGGAGCTGGAGGATCTGCCTCAGGGCAGAAGAAAGATAACGCTCCCCGTACTAAAGGGCGGACGTTTCAGATGACGAAGGAAGAGGTGAAGGGTGCTGGAGACGTGATTACTGGTACTTTTCTTATAAACTCTACCCCAGCATGCGTATTGTTTGATTCTGGAGCTACATATTCTTTTGTGTTTGTATCTTTCTGTGATTAACTGCAAATGCCTGTATCTGTGTTGTCTGAGCACGTAAGAGTAGAGACTGCTAGTGGTAAAGTAGTTTCAGATGTAGATAGTATCACTCAAGCGGTTATTGATATCGACGGGAGTAGTTTTCCTGTTTCTCTTCTTCTGATGCCAATTGCGGGATTCGATGTTGTGATTGGGATGGATTGGCTTAGCAAGCTGAACGCTGAGATTTTCTGTTCCAAAAAGTTGATCAAAGTTCCTTTATCTGACGGGTCATATGCGGTGGCTCGCGGCGAAAGGCGAAAGTCAGATATTCCTATCATTTCTCTGATGAAAGCTCGGAAGTCAGTTTTGAAAGGTTGCGATTGTTATCAAGCACATGTGATTGATGCTAAATTGGAGAAACGTGTCGTTCGTGATATTCCGGTGGTGACCGATTATCCAGAGGCATTTCCTGACGAGTTGCCTGGGTTACCGCCAGTCAGAGATGTCGAGTATCGAATTGATCTTGTTCCGGGGGCTACCCCTGTGGCTAAAGCTCCATATCGTCTTGCTCCTTCAGAGGTTCGCGAGATGATGACGCGGATTCAGGAGTTACTTGACAAAGGCTTTATTCACCCAAGTTCTTCTCCGTGGGGTGCTCCGGTACTATTCGTGAAAAAGAAAGATGGAACAATGAGAATGTGTATTGATTACCGGGAGCTGAATAAGCGAACGGTAAAGAACAAGTATCCTCTGCCGTGGATAAATGATTTGTTTGATCAACTACAGGGAGCAACGTGCTTCTCAAAGATTGATCTGCGATCTGGATATCACCAAGTGTTAGTTGCCAACGAAGACGTTCCAAAGACAGCTTTTCGTACTCGTTATGGTCATTATGAGTTTTTGGTGATGCCTTTAGGTTTAACCAATGCTCCTGCTGTTTTCATGGACCTGATGAATCGAGTTTGTCGTCCTTTCCTTGATAAATCGGTGATTGTATTTATTGACAATATTCTAATCTATTCTAAGACTGAAGCTGAACACGAGTTACATTCGCGAGAGGTTCTCGAAACTCTCAAACGGGAGAAGCTTTACGCCAAATTTTCGAAGTGTGAGTTCTGGTTGCGAGAAGTCCATTTTCTTGGTAACGTGATCAGAAGCCTTATGGAAGTCTGCAGCAACTTGAGATCCCTGAGTGGAAGTGGGATCACATTACGATGGATTTTGTGACGAAATTGCCGAGAACCTTTAGGGGTCATGATGCTATTTGGGTCATTGTCGATAGATTGACCAAGAGCGCTCATTTTCTAGTTATCAGCGAGTCTACTCTGTTGGAAAAGCTAGCAAAACTGTATGTAGATGAAGTGGTGTCACGACATGGTTTACCATATTCGATTGTATCTGATCGTGATGCGAGATTTGCTTCACACTTCTGGCAGAGTTTACAACACGAATTGGGTACCCATATTCATCTGAGCACGGCATATCATCCATAAACAGATGGCCAGTCAGAAAGAATGATCCAGACGTTGGAGGACATGCTTTGCGCATGTGTTCTCGAGTTTGGTGGTGCGTGGGATTCTCACTTGCCGTTGGTCGAGTTTGCTTATAATAACTCGTACCACTCCAGTATTGTGATGCCACCTTATGAAATGTTGAATGGGAGGTGTTGTCGTACTCCCACATGTTGGTTAGAGCCCGGTGAAAAGCAGTTTGCCGGACCTGAGATTGTTCAGATTACGGCAGATAAAGTGAAGATTGCACAGGAAAAGCTTAAAGCAGCCCGTGACAGACAAAAAGTTTATGCTGACCCTAAATGCAGACTAGTTGCATTCCAGGAGGGCGATCGGGTGTTCCTGAAAGTTTCTCCCTAGAAGGGCGTGATTCGTTTAGGTAGAAAGGGCAAGTTGAGTCCACGTTACATTGGTCCATTTCGGATCATTCGCGTAGTTAATAACCAAACTGTTACGTTAGAGTTGCCTCCAGAGCTTTCTGGAATTCACAACACGTTCAATGTGTGTTATCTGCGTAAGTGTAAGGAGGAGGAGAACCAGATTCTGCCTCTACAAGAATTGAAGGTTAACACTTCAAAGTGCCTAGTTGAAGAACCTGTTGAGATACTTGGTTCTAAAACCAAGAAGTTGCGCAGAAAGATGATCAAACTGGTGTTAGTCAAATGAAAGCATAACTTGGGTTCGAATATGACCTGGGAAACGGAAGGCGACATGAAAGCTCGATACCCACTTATTTGTAGACGATCAGATTCCGAGGACGGAATCTTCTTAAGGGGGGTAGATTTGTAACACCCCAAAATGGGGCCTAGTTGTAAATAGTTGTACATGTGGCTCTAATAGTTGTACGTTGACTTTAACTGGTGTTTTGTTGCTAATTGTAGTATACATGTTGTTAAATGGTGCTTTATGTTTTAATTGGTGCTAATTGGTGTTAAATGGTGTTAATTGGTGTTAAATGTGGATTAAAATGTGGTAATGTGAAAAGTGTCATAAGTTGACCAGATAGATAAATAGTTGTACGGTTTTGGATAATGGTTACAAAAATATCTCCGTTAGTTGAAACGGATAAACCTAAGTCGAGTAATAAGTTGAATAGGAGAACAAAATACCCGTATGGGGTATTTGTGAGTCACAAAGGCGGTTTAGCCTTTTATGACTTCTCTGGATGTCAAAAACACACAAACACATATCGTACATACGTACACGTTAGAACACACATATACACACTTGGAGTTTTGATCTTTTGAAGTTAAATTCGTGGAAAAAACTGTATAAACCCCTTTTTGTAAGTTACCATAGCTGTATTTCGGAAGCAAATCACCCATAGTCACCATCTTTGTAAGTTTTCTTGTTTAAAACCCCTTTTTGTGGGATTTGAGTGTGTTGTTGTGTTGTTTTTATGTCCAAATGATGTTAGTAAGTTAACATATATGTTAGAAATGCTGTATAAACGCTTGAATACGGATTCAAGTCGAGATTTGTGTTTAAAACCCGAGAAACAGCGGCTGTGTTCGAACAGAGCAAGAACCCTCTGTAATAGGGGTCCTTGCGATCGCAGGGGAGTGCTTTGCGTTCGCAAGCAGGTGTATGGTTCCTTGCGATCGCATGGTTGTTCTTTGTGGTCGCATGCGAGTTTGGTGTTCCTTGCGGTCGCATGCAAGGGTCATGTGATCGTAAGGGGTTCGTTGTCTTGGTTTACCATCTAAGGACGAAGGAAACATAACTTGCAGTCGTAGGTACATAACTTGCGATCGTAAGCCACCATGATACCACCCTTTCGGTCGTATAGTTAAGCCATGCGATCGTAAGCTGGGGTGGTTAGGGCAGGGCCCTTGTGGTCGCATGGATATCCCTTGCGATCGCATGGATATGCCTTTGCGATCGCATAGAGTTGCCTTGCGATCGCATGCTGTACTGTTGTGTTGACAGCTTTGTAGTCTTGTGTTTTAAGTCTCGTTATATGTCGTTAATTGGTGTCTAAGCCTGAACCATATGTGTTAGGTGATTCGGACGACTCTTGGGATTCCTGGGATTCTCGATTCCACTTCTGCCTCCTGTAATCTCGAGGTGAGTACCGGTTTCCCATGAGTCTCAGTAAGTAAGTTATCTGTGGTCCATGTTGACACGTGATTGGTGTATTGATATGTAAGATATGAGGTATATCATGATAGAGTTGTACAAGCATGCTTATTGTTGATACGAAAGAAATTGTTGTGATTATATGCGCGCATGAACTGTATCATTATTGGATCAGCTACTTGTTTATGAAGTTATGTCCGGACACTGAATTGGTGAACAACTGAGGTCAGTCAGGTAGATGGGTGTTAGTATCTGGCTGGGTTCCCAGGGTCCTTAGGGACTACGAATTGGGGAACTAACGGTACTTAGGAGTATACGCCTGGGTATGGCTCTACAGGCCGCCGTTCCTCTATAGAACTGGGTTCTTCGCTTCGGCTGGAACCAGCATGATAGACAGATTGGTGCAAACGGTTGCGGTTGATTCCCCAGCTTGGGTTGTTGAGCGGGGTTGGCTCCCCTGCGATATACGACTCCTGCTGACGTGATTGGCACGCCACAATATGATAGGATAGCCTTGGGTGCTGTTCTGATACATGATAGCCTGCTTATTGTTGCTTATGAAAAATTGGCGCTCACTAGACAGTTGTAGCTAACGGTGCAAGATTTATCTTTTTCGCAGGTTGATGCTAGAGGCCTGGTGAGGCGGGACTATTACTAGTTTTATTGTAAATACCTTTTGGGGAACACGTTGTTGTATATATATGGATCCGGTGGTCGGAAACTAGTAGATAACGCTTGTAGGATACGAACTTAGCTTAATTTTTGGTGTAACTAAATAGCCGAGTTAGTTAATGTTGTTTTTGTAAATGGCGTTTTTTCCACTGCATGCTTTTGATAATAGTTGTTTAAAAAGTTTAGATTAATTATAATTTTAAGCTCGTTAGAGGCGGCGTTACAATAGGGGATCAAAATACCACTTTTAATTAAATGAACCACCAAAGGCGGTTGTGTATTCTTCTTATCCCATGGAGAACATAAACACACACACACAACACATACATACCTACGTGAAAAAACACACACATAAGCCCTTGACATTTTGAAGAGAAGAAATCAAGAGGAAGTTGCTGATTTGTGATTCTAGCAGTTGATTCAAGTGTAGGAACTGTTCTTAATTCATCTTCTTGGTAAGTTTCTAAACTAGAAACCTAGTTTAGTGTTTTAAAGAAGACAATCCATTTGAAGGATGATTTGAGAAAGAAAATGGTGTTTTTGTATCAAGAAACATGTAGGAATGTTGTAGCAATGTTTTAGATCATGTATGGGTGCTAGAAACACTAATTCAGTGGTTAAAAATGGTGAAAACGACGACTTGAAGGTCTGTTTTACGAACAGAGGATGAAAACTCGTCACTGGTCTGTAACCAGTACCCTTGCGGGCATAAGAGAAAACTCTTACGGCCGTAAGGGAGTGTTTTTAAGAAAAGCCCATGTGGGCGTAAGGGAAAACCCTTACGGCCGTAAGGGGGTGATTTTCAGGATCAGTTACCAGTTCTGTTGTAATTCGTGTGTTGAGGCGTGAGATGTTCCTTGCAGCCGTAAGCAAAGGTGTTTGCGGGCACAAGGCTTGTACCTTGTTGTTTACCGTCTACGAACGAAGGAAACACGCTTGCGGGCGTAGGCACATAGCTTACAACCGTAAGTAAGAAAAGGACACTGCTTGCGGGCGCAAGGAGGTACTATTGCGGTCGTAAGCTATGGTGAATATGGAAGAAATCTTGTGGCCATAAGGTGTGGTTGTTCTGTGTCTTACGGGCGTAAGCCCTGCCCCTTGCGGCCGTAAGCAGTGGTACAATGACTGACAGTTTGTAGACTTATGTTAGACCGAAAAATAGTTAACGTGAGGTGATGATTGATCCTAAACATGTCGTGTTAGGTGTGACTGAGGAACTAGAGAACTCCGGAAAATTTATCTGTAACGCGCTCCTTAACGAGCTTAAAATTAGGATTAATTTAAACATTTTAACCAAGTTTATCAAAAGCAAGCAGCAGAATTAAAATGTCATTTACAAAAGTATCACTAACTTACTTGGCTATTTAATTACATCAAAAGAATTAGCCAAGTTCATAATCTACAAGCGTTACCAACTAGTTAACCGACCATCGGATCCAAGATTTCAACACAAGTGTTCCTCAAAAGATATATACAATAATACTACCATCAGTGCTCGCCTCACCAGGCCAACTAGCATTAACCTGCGAAAAAGGAAAATCATGCACCGTTAGGTACAACTAGCAAGTAGGCACAAATTACACATAAGCATCAATAAGCAGGATATCACATATAGGAACAGCACATAGGGCTATCCTATCATATTGCAGCGTTCCAATTATGTCAGCAAAAGTCGTGTCTCGCAGGGTAGCGAGCCCCGCTCAACAACCCTAGCCGGGGAATCAGCTGTAACCAACCGCACCAGTGGGGGAGCGAAGAACAGTCCACTCGGCGTGACTCAACCAGTTCTGGCTTGCACCGAGAACCCCATTCGTAACCAGTTCCGGCTGATAGCCATGAACCCCTTCTCATCAAGGAACGGCGGACTGCAGAGCCAACACCCAAGCGTATACACCTGAGTACCGTTAGTCCCCCATTTCGTGGCCCAAGGGACCCCGGGAACCCAGCCTACCCAGCTGACCTCAATCGTCCTCCAATCAGTGTCCGGACAAACTCTAGTTAACAAATATGACCCAATCGGGTCCAATTGCATGCATGCATCATATACGACAATTAATACAACATGTCAAATCATATTATGGCATACCTCGTGTGCGCATGTATCAAAACACTAATCGCATGTCAACAAGTACAACAGATAACTTACCTACTGAGACTCATGGGAAACCGGTACTCACCTCGAGATCACAAGAGGCAGATATAATGTCAGGAATCCCCAGAGTCCTCCGAATCACCTAACACAATAGGTTCTGGCTTAATCACCAATTAACAATAACTAACGCAGCTTAAAACACAAGGCCACAAAGCTGTTAGGATAAAACCCCTGCTTGCGACCTCAAGGGGTTTCCTTACGGCCGCAAGGGCCATCTCAAACCCCCCCTACGACCACAAGGGCTCTCCCAAACAAACCAAGCTTACGACCGCAAGGAATACCCATACGATCGCAAGGGTGGTTCTTCAGGTGCTTACGATCACAAGTTATGTACCTACGACCGCAAGGGCGTTTCCTTCGTCCTTAGACGGTAAACCATTATGCAACAGGATTACGACCGCAAGACCCATTGCCTGCGACCGCAAGGGACACCAGACCTGCTTGCGACCGCAAGGCTTTTCCCTTGCGACCGCAAGGACCACTTTTACAGTAAACTCAGCTCTGTTTTCCTACATATGCTCTTCTTCGTGTTTTTGATAACAAAATCGATTCAAACTCAGTTTCAATCATTCCTATAGTTTGTTTAACCCTTATGGAAGCTTACTAACATGTTTTGAACACAAAAACAACACTTACAACTCATTTAGACCTTCAAATTAGGTCATCTTCTTTATAAGACTTATGAACTAAGTTTATGTTGGGAAAATAGGAGTATAATTCATATCCTCTTTTGTTAATTAAAAAATATACAATTTTTTTATATAATTGTATCCATTAACATTAACATATGTGCACATATACATATATATATATATATATATATATATATATATATATATATATATATATATATATATATATATATATATATATATATATATATATATAACCAAGCAAATAAATATTTATATTTATTTGTTACAAATTGTTTTTATACAAATCGTCAAAAATCCAATCGTCCAAGATCATCGTCATCAACGCTCAAGATCAAGTCTTCGCCGAAGATACCTACATGAATAAATTTGAATTATATGAGCTTACAAATAAAATAAGTAAATAAGTTTAAGTTGTTATAAAATTATTTTTATAAAAACTTTTATAAAAATAGACAAATTTTTTATAAACTTATTTGTGTTGGTTGAATTAATCTAAGAATTCCCATTTTAGCAAATACCAAACACAATCCCACTTTGAAACAATACACAACCATATTTGGAAAAGGAATCTTCCAAAGAGGTAAAATTCCAACATGCTTTGTGTATTGGTTTCCAAACTTCCATTTTTGTGTTTGAATTCAAACTTTAGAAGTATGGGATCAACCAACCTTTTAATAAATCTTCTTTTCAGTTGATTTTTATGGTAAAAATGAGTTGAGTGTAGTTTTAAATTAAGTCCAACGTCTATATTGCAAAGAACAAGAATTTCCAGCAGACCGACGGTCGAAGCCACGGTCGACCGTGGGAAGTCTGGCAGCTTTTGAACTTACACCTTTTCTTTATTTAAACCAACTCAAACCTCATTCATTACTCACCTCTTGCAAACATAAAAATCCAGAATCCTTTCTAATACTTGTGAGCACATATTTTCTTGATTATTCATTCAACTCTCAAGATCAAGATTCTAGCAGGAGTCAAAGCTTTTTAAAGCTTAAACACTACTTCTACATTTCATACATCTTGTATTAGTGTGAGGATCAACTCTAGCCTTTCAAACTAGAGTGAAGTGAGGATCAACTCTAGCCTTTAGAACTAGAGTGAAGTAAGGTTATCTTTACCTTACTTGCATGTTTGAAGTGTTAATTCTTGCACAAAAGAGAAGTGTAAAAAGTTTATCTCTACCTTCAAAGAGAGAAGATAGTGGATCAAACTCTTGGTGGGTGAGGCCAAGGAGTGGATGTAGTGCAAGTTTGTTAACACTTGCATGAACCACTATAAATCATTGTGTCCAACTTGTGTTTGGTGATATCTTTCTAACTCTATCTCTTTTATATTATTGCAAGAACTTGTAAAAACTTCAAAAATTGGATATATAACCTATTCACCTGTAACACTGTACTTTTAAATTAACATAAAACTGCGTGCGGAAGCTAATTACATATATTTACATTAAGAAAATAAGATATATACAATAATTATCATGTTTTAAATTTACAAAATGCCACTACAGTGTTAATTACAAACAAGCTCTATTAAAAAACTTTTGACATCAGAGTAGTGGTATGTCCATAATCCCAGTCATCATCTTCAAGAAACTCACCACGGAGGATCTGCAAAACAATCTAGTGGGGAATTAGCACAAAGCTATGTGAGGGAACATATATCTAAACATACGCAAGGCAAACATGCCCAAACACATAGCTCAAAATCCAAGGAGAACCGGCGGTGTTGCAACCACCTACAACCAAGGTCGGCCAAAAAAAAGGTTTATTGATGGCCCAGTTACATGGACAACAATATTACCACCCTTGAATACAACAAATGCATATCAAGAAATGTGCTAATACTATATATCCATAAACAAAGGCCCAGCCGAAAATCCGCCACGCTGATCTCCAAAACATGTATACATATTAAACAAGAGCATAATTACAATTAGGATATCATATCCTGTATATCCGAAGATATAAATCCATTCACCACAGTCTGCACGACTTTAGTTTACTCAGGTGACTAACTCACTGAGTCTTCTCAGTTCCTGAGAAGATATAAACACCAGTCAGTATATAATCCAGTATACTGATTCACAATAAATAATAATTCATTCATACATTACATGTGTATATATATTTCATATATATAAATCATTATATCATATTCTGAATTGTTAAGGAAATCCTCAAAATCCCAAATTCCGGATACATCATGCGGAATTATCATAATTCTGAATATAAATTCTGTATTCCGAATAAGCAAAGGCAATTCATGCGGTTTTATATAAATTCCGGATAGCATTAGGTTTCCTCAGAATCCGGATAGGTTATAATTCCGCATAAGTCCAAATCCGATTAATCCAAATCCGATTGAAACATAGTTCAATCCCGAGCAAAGGCCAATTCCGAGTAAAGGCACATATTCAATTCCGAACGATCTTCAATTCCGATCACAATCCAAATCCGAAAAATCATCAATTCCGATTAAAGTGTTAAGGAATTTCATTCTTGGTTTTATTCGGATTTTACAAAATCCGATCATTTCATTCCGATTGTCTTCAAATCCGATCAGTTCATTCGGATTCTCCAAGTGTTAAGGCAACAAATGTTTTGTTCGGATTTCAATATAAGTCTAACTGTTTATTTGGTATTCATTATGTTCGGAATTCGCAATGTATTCGGATTTTATCATAAAGTCTAACAATTCATTCGAATTTAATCAAATCCCGAATATTTTATTCAGATTTCTCTCAAATCCACATGCTTCATACCCAATTCCGAATAATTCAAGTGTTCCTGCATATTTTCGATTTCTTTTCAATTCTATACTGTAATTGAACATGCAATGTAATCTATGTTTCCAGAAATCATCATAAACACGTATAAAACATAATTCAACAACATAATCTAACATGCATACATCCTAAGGTCATGACTTAATTCTCGAATCATGCGGAATTCACCCTAAATATTCAAAACCGAATACAAATAACAATTAACAACTATAAATCAGTATCTAACCTCCTGGATCAATATAGAAGAATCCAATTTCAATTAAACTAGCAATGAAGAGGAAGATTATCCCTAGTTCTTGATCTTTGGCCTAGAGGTCTCAAACACACACACACACACACACTTGATTTTTCTTAATTTGCATGTAATGGTGTGTGTTGGTGGCAATTAAGGGTTTTAGTGTCATCAAAGATGACACATCATAATCCACTAATGTATTTATTTAAATTAATTAACTCTTTTCTTGAATTTAAATAAATTACACAATAATTACGTTATTATCACATTTTAATTTCCATAAAACACTTAACATATAATAACAATTAAAACCACATAATCACCAATATATCTTAAGGTTAATTAAACTAATTACCTTATAAATACTAAGCCGGTTAAGAGGGTGTTACATCACCCCCCTCTAGGTTCTAACAATTGGTATCAGAGCAAGTTGCTCTTGATAACTTTTGAAAACTTGCTTTGAGTCTTATAAAACATTTTTCAAAAATTCTTTGAGTTGAAAATGGGACAAAACTTTGTAGAGGGGAATTCTATGGTTAGACCTCCACTTCTTGAAAAAGAAGGTTTTTGCTTTTGGAAACAAAGGTTTATGACATATGTTAAAGCCAAAGATGTTGATCTTTGGGAAATCATAGAGGATGGTGATCATGTGCCAAAAACCTTTGATTCCAAAACTGATGCATATATACAAACTCCTAAGGACAAATGGAATCAAGATGACAAGAAGATGATTTCTAAATTTTTTGAAGTAAAACTCTTTTTATATAATGTACTACCTAGAAAAGAGTATGAAAGAGTTTTTATGTGTGATAGTACAAATGAAATTTGGAAATCTCTTGTCACTACCCATCAAGGAAATGCTTAAGTCCTAGACAACAAGGTTGAGTTGCTTGTAAAACAATATGAGCAATTTCATATTCTTGATGAAATGAGCATTGATAAAGCTTTCTCTAAGTTTAATACTATTGTTACTAGTCTCAAGTCACGTGGCACTAGTTATTTTAACAAGAAAATCGTGAGAAAGTTTCTTAGGGCTCTTTCACCAAAATGGAGAGCTAAGGTGACGGCTATTGAGGAGTCAAAGGACTTAAATATACTCCAAATGGATAAGCTTACTGGAAACCTCAAGGTGTATGAGGTTATCATGCAAAAAGATGATGAAATAGCCAAATTAAAGAAGGAGAAGTCCAAATCAATTGCTCTCAAAGCCAAGCATGTTAAAGAATCCTCAAGTGATGAGGAAGATGATGGCAATAGTGACGATGATGAAGAATATGCTATGATGGTGAGAAATTTCAAGAAATTCTTCAAGAGAAAGGGTAAGCATGTAAAGGCTCCCTTTGATCCAAAGAAGTACAATCAAAGCATTGATGCAAAGAAAGACAAGAAACCATCAAGAGAGTGCTATGGTTGTGGTGATTCTTCACACCTGATTGGTGATTGTCCAAAAGTTGCATCAAAGAAGAGAGAAAACCACAAAGCATTACTACAAGGAGCATGGAGTGATAGTGGTGATGAAAATCAAGATAACACCAAGGAGGAAGCATGTCTCAAGGCCTTTGAGACAAGTGAGGTACAATCTGATTCAAGTTATTATAGTGATAATGACCAATATGATCAATTGTGTGACTTTAGCTCAAAAATTCTTGCAAAAAAGGAGGAACTAAAGATTGAAAACAAAAGTTTAAAAAAGGAGATTGAAAAGTTAAACTTGACTATTAAAGATTTACAAAGTCAAGTTGTTCCTCATCCATCTCCAAGCTTAATAAGTTTAGAGAATAAGGTGAAGACAAACTTTGACAACTCCACCTTGTCAAAATTTGAAGAGAGTACACATAAGTTGGATGAAATGCTAAAGTCTAAAAATCATCAAATGATAAGGGTGGTCTTGGTTTTTCAAGTCTTTCAAACACCATGCCTATGAGCCATGTGACAACAATAAAATTTGTGAAGGAAAAAGGAAAAAAAATCCAGGAGACCCACGGTCGAACCACGGTCGATACCGTGCATCGACCGTCGGCCACTGGAATTTTCAAAGTTTCAAAACTTGTCACTTGGTTTTAGTTCTTCCACTTGTAAACCAAAAGCTGCAAGTGATGAACAAGTAAAAAGGTTTTACACTCCAACCATAAGGCATGAACTTGGATTGAAGAAACCTAAGTCAAATGTTGTTCAAAGACCAAAGCATTTCATCAAACCTATTAACTCTTTGAACACATGGTATCATAAAGGTTTCAAGATTACTCAAAGGTGGATTAGAGTAAGAGTTTTTGATGCTAACCATCCCGGACCCATGAAACATTGGGTACCAAAAGCTTGAATGATTATTCCATGTGTGCAGGTTTGCAACAAAAATTAGATTATGCCTCATGAATGGATACTTGATAGTGGTTGCTCAAAACACATGACCGGAAATAGAGAACTCTTCACTTCATACAAAGAGTATGATGGAGGACATCTGGTGTTTGGGAGCAACCTAAGAGGAAAGGTGGTTGGTAGAGGTAACATCCTTCATGACAATATTAAATTTACAAATGTTGAGCATGTTAATGGTCTAGCTTACAACTTGATAAGTGTTGGTCAATTGTGTGATAAGGACTTAATTTAGATTTTCCAAGCATGAAAGTGTGATATGCAAAGATGATCATGTGCTAGTAAAAGGTGTTAGGAGGAATGGACTCTATAAATGTAGACTTGGTGACAATCCTAACACTCAAGTATGTCTTGCATCTATTATTGATAATTCAACTTTGTGGCATAGAAGACCAGGACATGCTAACATGAGATTATTGCATAAATTGTCTAGTAGTGAACTTGTTAGAGACATGCCTATTGTGAAATTTGATAACATTTTTGTGATGCATGTAAGATAGGTAAGCAAGTGCATTCATATCATAAATCTAAAAATGTCATATATTCTAAGAGATGTCTTGACCTTTTGCATATGGATCTTTTTGGACATTCATCAATCCAAAGTTATGGAGGAAACTTCTACACACTAGTTGTGGTAAATGATTTCTCTAGATATACGTGGACATCCTTTTTGAAAACAAATAATGAAGCTTTTGACAAATTTAAAATTCTTGAAAAGAAAATTCAAAACCAATTCGGTTGTACGATTATTTCAATTCGTACCGACCATGGTAGAGAATTTGACAATGAAGCGCAATTTGGAGCATTTGGAGTTTCTCATAACTTTTCGGCTCCTCGCACTCCTCAATCAAATGGGGTAGTTGAGAGGAAAAATAGGACCTTACAAGAGATGAGTAGGACTATGCTTAATGAACAATCCACCCCACAAAAGTTTTGGTGTGATGCGGTCTCAACGGCCACATACATAATCAATAGAGTTTTGATTAGACCAATGCTAGGTAAAACACCCTATGAGATTATCAAAGGTAGGAAACCTTCCTTAGGTCACCTTAGAGTATTTTGAAGTAAGTGTTTTATCCTTAACACCAAAGACTATTTGACCAAGTTTGACCCAAAAGCCTATGAGGGTATCTTCTTAGGATACTCTCTACATAGCAAAGCCTATAGAGTACTAAACAAATCCACTATGGTTGTAGAGGAATCCCTTAATGTCACATTTGATGAATCTCCACCACCTAAGACTCAACCTCTAGTAGATGATGAAAAACTAGAAGAAGAACCCATTGAAACACAACTCTCTAGACTTGACTTAGATAAACCTAGTGACCAAAATCCTATAGTAGATGATAATATCACTAGTGAACAAAATGAGGTTAGGGAAAATAGGAACCATCCAATAACCCAAGTTAGAGGAGACCTAAACCAAAAACTTACTAGATCCTAAGCACAAAACCTTAGTACATCCTTTGCCTTTGTGTCTCACATAGAACCCAAGAATATTAAATAAGCAATTAAGGATGAAAGTTGGGTAATGGCAATGCAAGAATAGTTAAACCAATTCACTAGAAGCCAAGTGTGGGACTTAATACCTTTACCTAGTGGTCATACCATAATAGGAACGAAATAGGTGTTTAGAAACAAAGTGGATGAAAATAGAGTCATTACTAGGAATAAGACTAGATTAGTTGCCCAAGGATACAATCACCAAGAAGGGATAGATTATGATGAAACATTTACTCCGGTTGCTAGATTGGAATCCATTAGGATTCTACTTGCTTATGCATGTGCAGATGATTTTAAACTATATCAAATGGATGTCAAAAGTGCTTTTCTAAATGGTTTTATAAAAGAGGAAGTCTATGTATGTCAACCTCCTCGATTTGAAAATCCAATTAATCCATCTCATGTATACAAACATAGAAAAGTATTGTATGGCCTTAAGCGAGCACCTAGAGCATGGTATGATAGATTAAGATCATTCTTGTTGAAAAATGATTATGTCATGGGAAAAGTTGATAACACTTTATTTACCAAGAAGAGAAAGCATGATATATTACTTGTGCAAATTTATGTGGATGATATTATCTTTGGATCAACATGTCAAGACTTATGTGATGAATTCTCAACTCTTATGCATAATGAATTTGAAATGAGCATGATGGGTGAATTAAATTACTTTCTTGGTCGTCAAATAAAGCAATATGAAGATGGTACATTCATAAGCCAATCTAAGTACATCAAGGATATGCTTAAGAAGTTTGATTTTGAGAATGTCAAACCTATGAGTACACCTATGGCCACAAACACACACTTGACACTTGATGAAGAAGGTGAAGTATTTGATAGTACTAAATATCGTGGTTTAATCGGGAGCTTGCTTTATCTAACAACAAGTCGCCCCGATATTATGTATAGTGTTTGTGTTTGTGCATGTTTTCAGGAAAATCCAAAGAAATCACACTATGAGGCCGTTAAACGAATATTCCGGTATATAAAGGGAACAATCAACTTAGGATTGTGGTATCCAAAGATGGGTGGACTTGATATTATGTGTTATGCGGATTCGGATCTTGGAGGATGTTACTTGGATAGAAAGAGTACAAGTGGAGTATGTGCATTCAATGAAAATTGCCTTACTTCATGGTTTTCAAAGAATCAAACATGTAACTTCCTGAAAATGGGCCTAGTTGTGTAGGTTTGTACCTCGTGCTTAAATAGTTGTACAACGGTTTTAAGTGATTTAAATTAGTGTGTTTTAAGTTGATAACGCGTGATATGCGTTAATTAGAGTGATTGTGTAAAGAGTGTCAAACACGTTTGAAAGTGATAAGGTGTTAGACGGTTTCGTGTAATGATTCCGTAGATATCCCCGTTAGTTGAAACGGGTTAGCGGGTGACAAGATGTAAGTTGAAAAGGAGAGCAAGATACCCCGTTGTCTGATTTAAAGACCCTTGAGTCGGTCTTGTTGTTCCTTATATCCTGGGAACACAAAACACACACTAACACACATACATGTGTACGTGAAAGCACCCACACATCCTCTCAAAGTGTTGAAAGAGAAATCAAAGGGAAGTGTTCTTGGTGAGCTCAAGAACTGATTTCAGTGTTCAATTAGCTGCTACTTCATCATCTGTGTAAGTATTTCCTTGTGAAAACCTAATATGTGTAAAGGACTGAATCTGGTTTCAATAGAGTTTTTGGTGTCAAAACATGAGTTTACAGTTGCTGTGTGAAACAGGGACGAAGACCTGCTGTGCAGGTACTTCCTACGGGCGTAGGACCTAGTCCCTACGGCCGTAGGAGGCCTTTTTTGTCTTCTACGGCCGTAGGAGGTGTTTTTGTGTTGTTTACCATCTACGGACGAAGGAACAAGGTCTACGGGCGTAGGTATGTAACTTACGGTCATAGGTCACCAGAGAATAGCTTCTACGGGCGTAGGAACTGGTTCTTGCGGCCATAGAGCATGATTCGTTGGAATGAGGCCATACGGGCGCATGGAGCAATCCATAAGGCCTTAGGAATTGTTTGGCGTGTGTCCTACGGCCGTAGGATATGTCCTATGTGGCCGTAGAAGACTGTTTTGTGCTGATAGTTTGTTTAACTTACGGTTCGACCTAGGTGCACTATGTATAAGTGATAACCAAGCGTGTATGCGTTGTGTTAGGTGTATCTGTGGAACCGGAAGACGCGAGTGCCATATCTGCTTAGCGAGGGCTCCAGGTGAGTACCGGTTTTCCCGTGAGACTAAATAAGTAGGGCTATCTACTGTGTGTTGAAACGTGCTATTGTGATAGTGACATATGCACGTGCGAGGTAAGTGGAGAAGTGACGTGTTATGTTATAACACGTGTTATGTGGTTGTAGTAGTGACGATAGATAAGTGAAGTGATACTAGATAGACCCAAGTAGGGTTATGACTTATGTGACAACTGTATGCTATGTTTAAAGTGTAGTTTGTATTCTGCTCATCAAGTATGAGCAGAAGCTAATGTAATAATGTATATGCGCAAGTAATTGGATCCTGGTTGGATCAGCTGTGTTAGAGTATTAAATTATGCATGCAATTGGATCCTTATTGGATCGGTTATGTGCTGTTATGTTATGTCCGAACAAATTGGGGAACTGTATTCATAGTTCCTGGAGATTGGTTAAGGTCAGCCATGTAGGCTGGTCCCTGGGGGCCCGATAGGGTCTAGAAATGGGGGATTAACGGCACCGAGTGTATACGCTTGGTGACGGCTTTGCAGGCCACCGTTCCTTGACGAAGATGGGGTTCTCGACGAAAGCCGGAAATGGTATTGTAATGGGGTTCTTGGCATAAGCCGGAAATGGTTATGAAATGGGGTTCTCGGTGCAAACCGGAACCGGTAAACGTGATGGTGGGCTGCTTTTCGCTCCTCCCCCACCGATGCGGATGGTTGTGACTGATTCCCCAGGTTGGATCGTTGAGCCAGGCTAGCTACCTTGCAAGATATGATCCCGCTGACATGTCGGCACGCCACTATGTGATAGCTTAGCTCTGTGTGCCTTATTGTGATATGATAGCATGCTTATTGATGCTTATGTGTAAATTGGTGCTCACTAGCTAGTTGTAGCTAACGGTGCAAGATTTCCCTTTTTCGCAGGTTAGGGACTGATGGCCTGGCGAGCTTGGGTTACTCATGGGTAATTGTAGTATTTATATTTGTGGAACACTAATTGTTAATTATTTGCATGTGATCCGTTGGTCGGTTGTTAGTTGTGGTAACACCTGTTATTTGAAATGTTAAATAATCCGATAACGATCTGATATTCTTATAAATGGTGATTTCATCCACTGCAAGTTTTTGATAAATAAGATTAAAAAGTTTAAATTGGCACTAATTTTAAGCTCTTGAAACACGGTGTTACAATTAGGTATCAGAGCCTAAGTTTGAGGGAATTGGATACTCGGAAGAGTATTCGATCTCAAACTCGGGCCCGGCCATTGTTAAGTGTTCCTATTGGGGTAATTGGAGCTGAGTGTGAGTGTTATGTGATTGTGATAGATTGTAGACTAACGCCCCATGTTAGTAGATGTCGGATAAGTGATGTTCTAAGTGTGGTTTTCATGTGTATAGTGAGTAAGTGAGAATGTCAGAGCAGCGAGTTGATAATGAAAGTGTCTGTAAGCAAGTGGAGAACGAGGTATCTCGTACTCATGTTGAAACTGAGAAGGAACCCTCTCTTCGTGATACTCAAGACTTCAAGTCGGTTCCATAGTTGCAGGCGTATGTTCTGCACCTAGAAGAAGAACTTCGAATGACGAGGGAGATATTGTTAAAATCCGTCAAACGCAAGAGTCCGGAGCCATGTTCCTATAAGAAGTTCCTTTCTTGTGGACCCAAAGAGTTCGAGGGTAGTGATAATCCTTCGAATACCATACGATGGCTTCGGGAGACGGATCAAGCTTTCGAGTCTTGTGATTGTGAACCAGAGTACCGTGTTAAGTATGCGGAACGCATGTTAAAGGGCGATGCCATGTTTTGGTGGGATTCCGTGAAAGATGCAGTGAACAGAGAAGTGATTGTTGCAATGATGTGGGAGCATTTTTCTGAACATGTGACAAGGAAATACTACACCGACTACGATTTAGAAAAGATGGAGCGAGAGTTCAATGATCTCCAGAAAGGAGATAAACCAGTGGAGGATTTGATCCATGCTTTTACTGATAAAGTGAGATTTATTCCTCACCTAGTAGCAGATGAAAGTGCGAAGATTCGCAAGTTTGTGGGAATGCTACCAGTAGAGTATAAAGCGCATGTTAGAGCTGTGTCTAGTTTGGATCGGGCTTTTGAAATAGTTCGACAAATTGAGGGAGATCGCCTCTAGTGTAAGGGAGACAAGACGGTTAAGGGTCAGAATTAAAAGGTGCGGAAATCCTCTAAATCTGGTCCTGCGAAAGAACACCCTTTTGTAGGCGGAAAGTCGAGATCGTGTAAAAAGCCAAAGTTTGATGGTTCCTGGTGTTCTCAGTGTCGTGCGTATCATACTGGTTCTTGCTCCAAAGCTACAACCAGGTGTTTGAGGTGCGGACAGATTGGTCACATAACTGCAGAATGTGAGTTCAAAGGAAATGTGTGTTTTAGGTGCCACAAACCGAATTAGTGATTGTCCGATGAGATAGGATGCAGGAACTGGAGGATCAGTGTCAGGACAAAAGATAGAGAGCTCTTCCCGTGTAAAAGGGGTGAGCGTTGTAGATGATGACAAGTGGAAGCTAAAGAGGCCAGGTGTATCGCTTTGGTTATTTGGTGTTTTTTAGAGTTTTGATAAACTGTAAGCGTTTGTACTATTGTTGACTGAACTCGTTTAAGAGTGTAATTTGTTGATGTTCAAGTAGTTGTAATTGTGATTAGTGTTTTATGAATTGTTATGGCTGTAGTGAGATTGTTGGTTTCTTGTTTTATTGTAATTGTGTTTCTTATGAGGGTCCAATATTGGAACTGGAGTGGGTTAATTCGGCAATGATGTTGTCGAGGAAATCCAATTCAGTTGATGTGATAGAGATCCATTGTTTCTCGAGATAAGTGTTTTTAGCTCGATGCAAACAACGGAAAGGTATGATATTTGTGATTGAGTGTAAGAATTTGGCTTAAGAAAGTTAGTTAAGAATAAATGACCAGTGTGTTAAATAAACGCGAATGCGATACGAGAAATAAAGTGATATTGTTAATGATAATGTGAAAGAATAGTATTAGTGGTAATAAAGCAAGGCTTAATTAGTGTATTAAGAAATGATGTGTGTCAAGTGCGGACAGTCGAGAATGTCCGAGTATGATTAGATTGAATTGGTGAATAGTAGGAAGATTTTAATGATGTTTTGTGTTTATACTAATTAAGAGTTCTTTTGATTGCAGTAAGATGGATAGAGACTCGAATAGACAAGCTGGAAACGAGAATTGTGAAGAGATCTTGGATTTAACTATTATAGGAGAAGTCCAGGATTATATCTCTGTTTATGGAAGTAAACGCGGGGCAGTGCCTACGCGTCACCTTTGAGAAGTAGTGACCGATCAATTCGATAAAGTGTTTTAAGAAAAATATGCCTCCCATTGTAGCGGGCATAAGTAATGAGGTGAAAGAGGAAATGAAGGACGAGATGAGAGACGTTGTACGAGAAAAGTTTCGTGCAACGAAAGAGGAACGAAATGAAGAAGTCCAAAAGACGAAGACTCAGGCTGAGGCCGGAGTGTCTAGACGTCGAGTTACGTGTGAGATTTGCGGAAAGAATCATGCCGGGGAGTGTAAGTACAAGGATAGAGTGTGTTATTCGTGTGGACTCCCAGGGCATTATTCTAGAGAATGTTTGGGTAAGTTTTGTGATGAGTGTAGTCAGTACGGGCATGACTCCTCGGAGTGCCCTAACTACTTGAAAGTGTTGTGTAAACCTTGAGATGATAGTAGTGTGGCCTAAAGTAGTTAAGTGAAGTCTGTGTAAATGTAGTGTGTATTTGTGTACAAAGTGTAATGTTGCAGTTAGTCGAAATAAATAGAGTTTTGTATTAGTTGCTTTTTGTGTTAAATTGTGGTTGTGGCCTAGTGCAGGATGATTGTAGTAGTGATATTGTGGCCTCTTATTGACTAAGTGTGATAGTGGTGATTGTGGCCTAGTATTGGCTAGTAGTGGCAACGAGTGGCTAAGTGTGATCGAGATTAGATTCCGAGGACGGAATCCTCTTTAAGAGGGGTAGATTTGTAACATCTTGAAAATGGGCCTAGTTTTGTAAGTTTGTACCTCGTGCTTAAATAGTTGTACAATGGTTTTAAGTGATTTAAATTAGTGTGTTTTAAGTTGATAACGCGTGATATGCGTTAATTAGAGTGATTGTGTAAAGAGTGTCAAACACGTTTGAAAGTGATAAGGTGTTAGACGGTTTCGTGTAATGATTCCGTAGATATCCCCGTTAGTTGAAACGGGTTAGCGGGTGACAAGTTGTAAGTTGGAAAGGAGAGCAAGATACCCAGTTGTCTGATTTAAAGACCCTTGAGTCGGTCTTGTTGTTCCTTATCTCCTGGGAACACAAAACATACACTAACACACATACATGTGTACGTGAAAGCACCCACACATCCTCTCAAAGTGTTGAAAGAGAAATCAAAGGGAAGTGTTCTTGGTGAGCTCAAGAACTGATTTCAGTGTTCAATTAGCTGCTACTTCATCATCCTTGTAAGTATTTCCTTGTGAAACCTAATATGCAGTTCTTAAAGGGGAAACACCAATTTGATGGTGTTTTTGGTGTTCTATGTGTAGTTTTTGAGTCCAAATGTGTTCCTAAGTTTTAATGGATGTCAAGTAATATGTGTAAATGATTGAATCTGGTTTCAATCGAGTTTTTGGTGTCAAAACGCGAGTTTACAGTTGTTGTGTGAAACAAGGACGAAGACCTGCTGTGCAGGTACTTCCTACAGGCGTAGGACCTAGTCCCTACGGCCGTAGGAGGCCTTTTCTGTATTCTGAGGCCGTAGGCAGGGTCTCTGCGGCCGTAGGAAGTGTTTTTGTGTGGTTTACCATCTACGGACAAAGGAACAAGGTCTACGGGCGTATGTATGTAACTTACGGTCGTAGGTCGCCAAAGAATAGCTTCTACGGGCGTAGGAATTGGTTCTTGCGGCCGTAGAGCATGATTCATTGGAAAGAGGCCCTATGGGCGCAGGGAGCAATCCCTACGGCTGTAGGAATTGTTTGGCGTGTGTCCTACGGCCGTAGGACATGTCCTATGCGGCCGTAGAACAATGTTTTCTGCTGATAGTTTGTTTAACTTGCGGTTCGACCTAGGTGCACTATGTATAAGTGATAACCAAGCGTGTATGCGTTGTGTTAGGTGTATCTGTGGAACCGGAAGACGCGAGTGGCGTATCTGCTTAGCGAGGGCTCCAGGTGAGTACCGGTTTTCCCATGAGACTAAATAAGTAGGGCTATCTACTGTGTGTTGAAACGTGCTATTGTGATAGTGACATATGCACGTGCGAGGTAAGTGGAGAAGTGACGTGTTATGTTATAACACATGTTATGTGGTTGTAGTAGTGACGATAGATAAGTGAAGTGATACTAGATAGACCCAAGTAGGGTTATGACTTATGTGACAACTGTATGCTATGTTTAAAGTGTAGTTTGTATTCTGCTCATCAAGTATGAGCAGAAGCTAATGTAATAATGTATATGCGCAAGTAATTGGATCCTGGTTGGATCAGCTGTGTTAGAGTATTAAATTATGCATGCAATTGGATCATTATTGGATCGGTTATGTGCTGTTATGTTATGTCCGAACAAATTGGGGAACTGTATTCATAGTTCCTGGAGATTGGTTAAGGTCAGCCGTGTAGGCTGGTCCCTGGGGGCCCGATAGGGTCTGGAAATGGGGGATTAACGGCACCGAGTGTATACGCTTGGTGACGGCTTTGCAGGCCACCGTTCCTTGACGAAGATGGGGTTCTCGGCGAAAGCCGGAACTCGTATTGTAATGGGGTTCTTGGCATAAGCCGGAACTGGTTATGAAATGGGGTTCTCGGTGCAAACGGAACTGGTAAACGTGATGGTGTGCTGCTTTTCGCTCCCCCACCGATGCGGATGGTTGTGACTGATTCCCCAGCTTGGATCGTTGAGCCAGACTAGCTACCTTGCAAGATATGATCCCGCTGACATGTCGGCACGCGGCTATGTGACAGCTTAGCTCTGTGTGCCTTATTGTGATATGATAGCATGCTTATTGATGCTTATGTGTAAACTGGTGCTCACTAGCTAGTTGTAGCTAACGGTGCAAGATTTCCCTTTTTCGCAGGTTAGGGACTGATGGCCTGGCGAGCTTTGGTTACTCATGGGTAATTGTAGTATTTATATTTGTGGAACACTAATTGTTTATTATTTGCATGTGATCCGATGGTCGGTTGTTAGTTATGGTAACACATGTTATTTGAAATGTTAAATAATCGGATAACGATATGATATTCTTATAAATGGTGATTTCATCCGCTGCGAGTGTTTGATAAATAAGATTAAAAAGTTTAAAATGGCACTAATTTTAAGCTCGTGAAACACGGTGTTACAAAATATCCCTGGCACTATCAACAATCGAGGCCAAATATCTAGCCGCAGGAAAAGCATGTGCAAAAGCATTGTGGATGCAACAATCCTTATTGGACTATGAGGTAAATTTAAGTGATATTCCTATTATGTGTGATAATAAAAGTGCTATTGATTTAAGTAAAAATCCTGTTTTGCACTCTAGAACTAAAGCATATTGATATTAGACATCATTTCTTACGTGACAATGTGCAAAAAGATGACATTAGTTTAGAAAAGGTTGATTCATGTGAAAATATTGCGGACATATTCACTAAACCACTTAAGAGAAAAACATTTGATCTATTGAGACTTGGTTTAGGAATGATGGAGCATGTGCCTTAGAAAATATATGCATTATTATGTGAAAGTGTTCAAAAATTGGTGCTCAGGGGGTTCACGGTCGAACCACGGTCTCAGGCGTGCATCGACCGTGGGCTCACTGTCCAAAATGTCAAAAATTTGGTAAAAACACACGCGGTCGATACACGGTCGACCGTGCATCGACTGTTGGCAGTCTGACGAGTTTTTAACCTAGTTTGCCCCTTTTCTTTCTCTCTCCTCCACTTTATCTCTTCCTCCCTTCTCTCTCAAAACCCTAGCCGCCCCCCATCCTCCATTAACGATTTTGAAGCTCTAAAATCACAAAAAATTCGATTTTTCACCATTTAAATTACAAGAAAATCAAGGATTACCTTACGGTCGAAGATCCGGTCGACCTCACGAGTTTTTCACGGAATATCTACGGTCGAAGCTTGGTTTTTCCTCGATTCATTCTCGGTTTTCAACCTCTTTTCACGTGTTCTTCACTCCCCAAGGTATAATTTCTTTAACCTTCTTCCTTTCCCTCATTTAGGCTTCGATTTTGCACCAAAAATTTCGTGGATCTTAAGAATGTGTATACTACCTTCATTATTTTCTTTAAAAAACTTAGGTAAATATGCTCTTGTGAGAAAAACCTTGAAATTTGATTTAGTATATATGTATTTGTGTGAAAAACTTTGAAGTTTGTTTAAAAAGGAGTTTTGGTATGAAAACTTTTTGTGTGTGTATAAAATAGTCTGTGTGCTGTTAATATTGACTTAAAGTGTACCTATCATGTCAAAAAAGGACAAAACGAGATGTATTTGAAACTGACCTGCACACTGACGGTCAAATCTACGGTCGACAGTATATCGACCGTAGCATGAATGCACAACACACAAAACTTACAGTCCCACCACGGTCGATCCACGGTCGATACCGTGTATCGACCGTGAGCTTGCTGGATTTTTTCAAAATTTTCAAATTTTTCATCTTTGACTTTTTATTTCCAAATTCACTTTAATATTGTTTCTTATAGGTTATCTAACAATAGTATACACATGATCCATCATTTTTTAAAATTTTCTAGCGTTTAGGACACGCATACACTATTTATGCACACATTGTACATAGACTTTGCTATTTTTAATTAGCATACTCTTAAATGTGTTACATATACATTGAATTATCATATGCCTTGTCATAAATCTTACCAAATATAATTTTTTTTTCTTCATTAGTGTTATGACAAGAATTCAATGAACATAGTTTTTCACATTAGACACACACTAGTCCACAAATACAATTGAATATTAATTATATATTTATATGCGTATTATCTTATTAGATCAACATGCCTAGAGTTCCTGCTTCCTCATCCAAGAAACAAGATAATCCTTCACCTAGACAAACCGCCAATGCCCTTAAAAACGTGGAATAAACGAGGGTCGATTGGTTGCAGTCAACCAACTTGATCAATTTCAAACTCAAGCCACTTTTGATGCTATAGGATGGACCACCTTTTTCACTCTTTCCAATGTCCTCTATAAGTCTCGCATATATGAGTTTTATGCCTCCTTTACTTATAATGAAGATGAGGACCTCATTACCTTTGCCATTGAGGGGAAAGACTTTGTGTTCACTTTAGCACAATTAGGCATGATCCTAAATGTTCCCTCCTCCGGTTTGAAATTTTATAGCACTGTTCATAGTCTAACCACCCTTCCCGGCTCTCTCACTATTGAAGACATTGTTGGTTCGATTTGCAAATCCAATATTCCTCGCACTACCACAAACCTCTACGGAAGAGATCTTCTTCCCGAATGTGCTATGTAGAATAAGATCATTGATTCAAACATTTTCCCAAATCAGGGAATCACTCTGAAATCAGCTCCATTCAAGCCGTTCTACTCCATGCCCTAAAATCAAGATCACAAGTCAAAATCATGCACATTCTTGCTAAATGCATGAGTGAACTTGTAACTAGCCATCGAGACCTTCCTCATGGGCGTCTTATTTCCTTGCTTTTCATCAACCTTCTGGGGGTTCCTCGCATTGCATCTACTCCAGCCTCTTCAGTTGCCATTGACCTTGTGATACTTCGCCAGATGTCTTCCCACAAAAGGAAGAAACGTGCACACTCCTCTTCTTCCAGAGATACGGAAGCCGAAATTGATGCATTTAGTTTTGGAGATGAGGAGGAGACGGAGGCGGACAACACTATCCCACCGGACTATGGGATGATAGAGGGCGACGTGGATCAACGCATTGCGGCTCTACACCGTAATTTCAGGAGCTGAGAAACGAACATCGGTCTTTTGAAAAGAAGATGACAAAAGAGGTGAAAGGCGTCAAGAAGATGTTGAAGGCCATCATGGATGCCATCTGGTGCAATTCCGGCACGAATGCGGGTGAACCATCTCACCCATGATCACATATCTACTTGCTTGATCATTATGCTTAAAAACAATTTCAATTTGGTTTGTATGTTTGAAAACAATTTATATTTGGGTTGTTAGTCTTGAAAACAATTTACTATGCTTTCCTAGGTTAATTGCAAACATTATTATGGATTTGGTGATGCATGAGCAGTTTTAAATTTTGGTTATGTATGACTTATGCTTCTATCTATCTTAGCTTGTGATCATGTATGATTTGTTCTTGTGGTGACATGTATGACATTGCATTGGTTTGAAATGATTGAATATATTGTATGCTACTTGGATGGTTTATATATATTATGCACTCACCCTCCTTCACAAGTCCTTGGTAGTATCTTCATACAGTTTTATAGATTTCAAGAAGTGGAGTTCTACAATCAAGGGGGAGTTTCTCTTCAAGGGGGAGCTCAAGTCAAGGGGGAGTTTTTTTGTTAAAACAAAAAAAGGGGAGAATGTATACATATATATGTATAAATGCACATGTTAACATGTTCAAGTTATTTATACAATTTGTTCACAAATTGTAAATTTTTGTCTTTAACAAAAAGGGGCATATTGTTGGGAAAATATACAATTTGTTTATATAATTGTATCCATTAACATTAACATATGTGCACATATACATCTATATATATATATATATATATATATATATATATATATATATATATATATATATATATAACCAAGCAAATAAATATTTATATTTATTTGTTACAAATTGTTTTATACAAATCGTCAAAAATCCAATCATCCAAGATCATCGTCATCAACGCTCAAGATCAAGTCTTCGCCGAAGATACCTACATGAATAAATTCGAATTATATGAGCTTACAAATAAAATAAGTAAATAAGTTTAAGTTTTTATAAAATTATTTTTATAAAAACTTTTATAAAAATAGACAAATTTTTTATAAACTTATTTGTGTTGGTTGAATTAATCTAAGAATTCCCATTTTAGCATATACCAAAGACAATCCCACTTTGAAACAATACACAACCATATTTGGAAAAGGAATCTCCCAAAGAGGTAAAATTCCAACATGCTTTGTGTATTGGTTTCCAAACTTCCTTTTTTGTGTTTGAATTCAAACTTTAGAAGTATGGGATCAACCAAACTTTTAAAAATCTTCTTTTCAGTTGATATTTATGGTAAAAATGAGTTGAGTGTGATTTTAAATAAAGTCTAACGTCTATATTGCAAAGAACAAGAATTTCCAGCAGACCGACGGTCGAAGCCACGGTCAACCGTGGTTCTACCGTGGGAAGTCTGGACATCTTTTGAACTTACACATTTTTCTTTATTTAAACCAACTCAAATCTCATTCATTACTCACCTCTTGAAAACATAAAAATCCAGAATACTCTCTAAATACTTGTGAGCACATATTTTCTTGATTATTCATTCAACTCTCAACATCAAGATTCAAGCAAGAGTCAAAGCTTTTTAAAGCTTAAACACTACTTCTACATTTCATACATCTTGTAATAGTGTGAGGATCAACTCTAGCCTTTCAAATTAGAGTGAAGTAAGGATCAACTCTAGCCTTTAGAATTAGAGTAAAGTGAGGTTATCTTTACCATACTTGCATGTTTGAAGTGTTAATTCTTGCAAGTTAAAAAGAGAAGTGTAAAAGGTTTATCTCTACCTTCAAAGAGAGAAGATAGTGAAACAAACTCTTGGTGGGTGAGGCCAAGGAGTGGATGTAGTGCAAGTTTGTTAACACTTGCATGAACCACTATAAATCATTGTGTCTAACTTGTGTTTGGTGATATCTTTATAACTCTATCTCTTTTATATTATTGCAAGAACATGTAAAAACTTCAAAAATTGAATATATAACCTATTCACCCCTCTCTAGGTTCTAACAGTTTAGATGAAGAACACTTACAACAAAAGAAGAACAAGAACAGCAACAACAGATTGACACTAGATTTCTGCTCTTAATCCTCTTGCTAATTGATTCTTCTTAGTTTCTCTTTCAAATTTGGAGAGTATTTGAGTATGTGTGTATGTAAGTATGATGCTATGTGTTTTTGTGTGTGATTGAAGCTTCCAGGGTATAAGGAAAGCTTAAGACCGACCTTAAATGGTCTAATAACCCATCTCGGGTATTTCGTTTCCCTATTCAACTTATTACTCGACATAGGTTTATCCGTTTTGGGGATATTTTTAGAACTATTATTTAAAACCGTTCAATAAAATACCGACTTTAACTACTTACGACAATTTCCACTAAACCACATTTTTATCCATAATTAACACCAGTTAACACATAAAACACCATTTAGTAACAAGAGACCAATTAAAGTCATAGTACAAACCACAAAGCTACATGTATAACTCGTTACAACTAGCCCCTAATACAAGGTGTTACATTATCTGTCTTCTCTGATTGTGAGGTGAGTACCGGTTTCCCATGAGGCTCAATACGTACTGCTAACTATGGTTTGTTGTAACGTGTTATGATTTTTTATATTGATTATGAAATGCACGCGTATTGTGAGACCCGGTACGGGTCATTTGTTGCATGTTGTGACTGTTTGTTTCCCATGTGCGTACTCGAGATATGCTATGCTATGATAGAACGTGATATGAATTGACATGTTGTGATATTTGCTGAATGTGAAATGCATGCAAGTTGTTGGACTCGACGTGGTCATATGTGAAATGAAGTTGTATTTGAAATGCGGTCATTTGTAAAATTGCGGTTAAATGTGAAGTGTGGTATCCGTCCGGACAAATAAGTGTGGTTTGTTAAAAGTGCGGCCTATTGAAAGTGTGATTTAACGAAGTGTGGCAAGTTGAGGACTGTTGTTCCTTAGCGTGAGTTGTGGGGGTCTTAGCCTATGGCTGGATCTGCGTAGCTCTGTAACGCACTGGGTGGACTACTCTTCACTCCCCCACGAGTGCGGTTGGTCGTGGCTAGTTCCCCAGTTAGGGTCGTTGAACGGAACTTATAATCCCGCAAGAGATGACCCTGCTGATATGTTGGCGCACCATGATGTGGTAGGATAGCCTTATATGCTATTCCTGTGTTATTGTAACATCCTGAAAATGGACCTAGTAGTGCCTAGTTGTACCTTGTGTATAACTAATTGTACGTTGGCTTAATTAAGTATTTTATTGTTAGTTTATGTTGTTAGTTGGGTAAAGAGGATATCTGAGGTGTTAGATGAAAGTTGAGGTTAAATTGAAACGAGTAAACGGGGGATTAATTGTAAGTTGAAAAGGGGAACGAAATACCTGCGTTTAATTAAAGTGACCACCAAAGGCGGTGCACTCTTTTCTTTTCTTGTTCTTCCAGTGAGTTCAAAAACTCACACAAACACACATACGTGTATACAAACACCCACAAACCTTTGAACCTTTGATGAGATCAAGTTGCTACTAATTCCAGCAGTAAGGATTCGAGTTTCAGTTGGTCTTGCTTCATCTCCTTTGTAGGTATTGATCTTTGTAAGCCTAGTTTTGAGTTATAGAATAAGATTATCCATTTTGATGATAAATATTAGGTTCAAAGTGTTAGTTTTTGTGTCTAAAGTGTTTATAAGCTTCAATGGTTGTTAAACAATGTCTATGAACAATTGGAAATGAGTTTTGGTCGAATTCTATGTCAAAACACGAGTTACAGCTGCTGTGTTCGGACAGGGACGAAGCTTACTGTTGGTCCCGAATGGATACTACAACAACAAATGTTTGTAGAAGGGGGGTTGAATACAAACTTTAGCAAATTAAAATTTAAGAGACACACGATTTACTTTTATATAATTCTTATTGATGTGAATCAAGAATTACATGAACTAGATGCGGAAAATCTAAGTTCAATAAAAGGTGGCAACTAAATTTGTCTAACACATAGACTAAGCTAATCTTAAACAACTTATGTCTAATATGTTCAACACATGAACAAGTTTGTAATACTGAAAGTAAAATGCTAACTCTTCTAATTCTCAACAAATGAGATTTCGGTATTCAACTCTATCAATTCGCATATCTAGCATGTTTCCATGCAAGAGTATATATAAGCCAGGATGTCCGGGTTGATGAAGAGGAGAAAGAGACAAATGTACTTGGTTTAATAATATTATAATAGATAAAGTTAGTGGGTGAAAAGTAAGTTAACTTTATACACAAAGTGTGTAAAGTGAACATACTTTTTAGTAAAGAGTTTACCCACTATCTATTATTATATTATTAAAGTACTACCTTTATATCTTGGAAAAGTAAACTTCTCATTTCACGCTTGTGCTTTAATCAACACCATGCTTCTGATGATTTGACTTAACCAAGTATAGAGTTGCCAGCCATACTTAGGTGTCAAAGCACATCTTCGAGATCTTCTCTTCTAAAGTATCTTTCTCCTTTTCCAGAGGATAAAGATCTATCCTTTTTGTTTCTTTGCAGATACAAAAAGTGCTAAGTACTTTTACAAAGAAAGATCTAAGGCATAATAGAACAACACATGTTCTGCCTTTGACTTAAGAAAATATTACACTGAAAAGCTATTAGCTGATTGAAGACTCAGCTAACAGACACTGAATAGCTAACATAATTTTGCTAAGCTAAGGATAAAATGTGAAAGACTCAGCTGACTAGATTTTCTCAGCTGATCGAATAGCTCAGCTAATAACATAAATCTTAATACAGCTAATGAACTAGTCAACCTAAACAATCAGCTAATCCCAAGGGCTCAACTAACTATTTCAGTATGATCAGCTCATTGAGAGAAGAAAGCATAAGTATAGAATACCTTATCTGACAGGTGGGAGGCATTAGCTGATCAATGAGATCCTGTCAGCTGATCTTTGTCAGCTCAGCTGATCGATGAGATACTGTCAGCTGATCTTTGTCTGCTCAGCTGATCTAAGAAGATCCCTCAGCTGATGGTTAGCACCATCACCTGATGCTTTGTAGATGTATAGCTGATGCTTCTTAACTTGTCTTTTCTTCTTAACTGATCTTCCTGAAGCTGGTCCTTTGGCTGATACTCAGTGTTCAGCTGACACATTGATTTGTCAGCTGACATTTCATTCTTAGAAATTCTTTAAGTCTAATATGAAAAACAACACATGTTTTTCATTAGTCTAAGTCTAAAACTGAATATATGGTTTTGTTAACATCAAATCGTATTTTACTTAATAGACAGGTTTAATTTAGGTTTGATAATTGCTATCTCCCCAACACTTACTGTAACATAGGTTCATGCGACCGCATGGCAAGTACACGCGACCGCAGGGGAGGTACATGCAACCGCATGGAAGGTCCATGTGACCGCAAGCAGTCCAAGAAGCCATGTGACTGCATGGAAGGTCCATGCGATCGTATGCAGTCCATGCGAGGCATGCGACCGCAAAGGGGCTGTTTTGCTGATTTACTGCTTACGAACGAAGGAAATGAGGTTTACGATCGTAAGTACATAACTTGCGGTCGTAACCAACCAAAGAACCATGTTTGCGATCAAAAGGGACTCCCCTTGCGATCAGAAGCATCGTTGATTGGAAATAGGGTCCTTGCGACCGCATGGGATATCTAGCGATCGCAATGGGTGTTTTAGTAAGGTCCTTGCGACCACAAGGAAAGTACATGCGGCCGCAAGGAGGGTCTTGTGCTGGAAGTTTATGAAATCATGTTTAAGCGGAGATTAGTTTATATAAAGTGGTAATTGAGCCTAAACCTATCGTGTTAGGTATTGTAGAAGAACTGGAAGATATTGAGTGATGCATCTATCATCTTTGACTGCCAGGTGAGTACCGGTTAACCTTAGATATCATAATAAGATTGTTGTATCAAGTTTAAGGTGAGTTATCACGTTGGTATTTCCAAATGGATATGATGTATATGTATTTCTTATGTTATGGCTTAAGTAGGCCAATTATGTTAATCGCATGCTATAGTTAAATGTTTATTAAACATCAAAGTGATGTTATGATTATGGTATTCTTAAAGTTGAATGGATACATTATGTTATGATAAGATACGAAATGGTATAAAAATGTTATGTTGTGATATGAGTTGATACGTTAAAATGTTAGGCTTGGGTAGGCCAATTATCATATGATTTGATATATATTGATGCTATAGGCTTTTGTAGAACAACTTTGTTATGCTATGGGCTTTTGTAGGCCAACTCGATATGATATAGGATTTTGTAGGCCAACTCATTATGATTTGGATTTTGTAGGACAAATACGTGCTCGTGCTAGCACTTTGTTAGCTGTTTGGGGTAAGGTGATTCGACGATCGCGAATCTTTGGTTCTGCAGAACCTTCATGCCTCAACTCGGGGCTCTCAGTTTTCACTGATCTCCCCGCTCGTTAGGGGCTCTCACTGATTTCCCCGCTCGTTAATGCAATGGTGAACTGCTACCCACTCCCCCACCGGCGCGATATGATAGATGTATTTGGTTTTCCCCAGTTTGGATCATTGAGCCGGGCTTACAACCCTGCAAGATATGACTCCTCCTCTGTATACCGGAACATCGCTAGCTGTTAGGGTAGACTTGTTTGATGATCTGCTATATGCCTTGCATGCTATGATATTCTTGTTATGATACTATGTTTAATCGTTACTCACTAGCTATTTATAGCTAACCCCTCTTCCATGTGCAGGTATATAGTTGATCGTGAGGAAGGGTGCCATGCTATGGTTATTTTATTAGTAATTATGGGGAACACTTCTTACTCTTGCTTTGTTTACTCTGATGTTTATTTTTAATGGTCGGCCGATATTCGGTAACACCGTTGGGTATTTTGTTAAAATTTATACTATAATTTTTATATTTAGTTAGTTAAATACTTCCGCTGTGTTTGTTAAGTGATATCTTTTGGTTA
This sequence comes from Pulicaria dysenterica, assembly GCA_947179395.2. NCBI lineage: Eukaryota > Viridiplantae > Streptophyta > Magnoliopsida > Asterales > Asteraceae > Pulicaria > Pulicaria dysenterica. The sequence continues at coordinate 1,634,019 of OX359294.1, forward strand.
AACAGTTGGTGTCTTAATTTTATTTTATTAATTAAGCTTCTGAAAACTCAGCACGTTACAGTTATGATAGCATTCTTGTTGATACTTATGTGCTACCTGTGCTCACTAGCTACTTGTAGCTAACGGTGCATGATTTACCTTTTTTGTAAGTACAGATAAGTAGGCCTAGTGAGGCAGGTACTTGTTCGCGGTTATGTATGTATTTAGGGGAACACGTTTTTGTTGTATATAACTGTGACCCGATGGTCAGTATAGTTGGGTAACACCTGTTGGTTGGAACTTGACCTACATTTTTGGTGTAAGTTAACTGCTAAGTCAGTTAACAGTTTTAATGTTTTGCAAACTATAATTGCTTCCGCAACGTGCTTTTGGTAAACACGTTTAAAACGTTTAAATTTTCCCAAATTTTAAGCTTGTGAAAGCAGGCGTTACATTCAAATACATTACAATTTGTTTAGAGAAGCCAATCATAGTTAACACTAGTCAATCAATATAATATTTTATTTAAATAGATAAATCATAATCAACATTGAGTAAATCATGATTAAACTTGTTTCAATTAGATGATACAAATTACATTTGGTTTAAATAAGTAAAAACGGATCCATATAATTTCATATTCCCTCTCAAATTTTCACTTTTCCACTTTTTATCTTTTCACTCTCTCAAAATTTTACTTTCCCACCTTGTTATTATTATTTAAGAAAACTGATTATTATTGTTTTAGAAAGGAACTGGTAAAGTAATTTAGGCTATATGTTTAAATGTTTAATATTGAAGAAAAAAAGAAGATTCAAAGAGGCATTGGAATAATATATATCGTTAAAGTGTCTTCGCTGTAGCAAATAACATGTCTAAAAACATAGGGTTCCATTAAGGTCTCATTAGTTATTCATTATAATTTGTTAATAATTTGAAGTTAAAATTTTTTACTTTTATTATAAAAAATCGTGTTAAATAGGTCACCTACTCGTCATGTCAACCAATTTTGTGTCATTTCGGGTCAACCCAATTCAGTTTCGTGCTGATCTAGATCATGTTCGGTTGGGTTGAGTTTCTTGTCGTGTCATGATTTGCTAGCCTTAGCTTGATCTAAGATCCATATATGTTAAAGTTTCTGACTTTGTTGTTGATGAACTGAGTTTGCATAGGTTTAGGACCAATCTATCTATATATACTTTTATCATGGTATCTAAGGCCATTAGGTGATTGTGACTAGGGATTGATCAAATCCAAATATTAAGTGACAAAGTAGTTATCTTACTGTGTATGAACAATTGCATGTGATGATCATTATGTGTGATTAATTGATTAAATGAATAATACAAATCAATATTGATTAAGCCTTGCATGATTCAAATTTATTGACTCATTATGGTAGTACTTGATCCTATGACCATAGGATTAGTGCTTTCATGATTATAGGGTTAAAGTTTCTGATCAAGATATGTAACTAATTTAGAAATTTGTAATGATTAATAATATCCATTGCACTATCTTGAAATCAACCAAAAATAGAATTTATCGAATCTAAGTGAAAACACTATTTTTCTTGATCATTCTCATTCTAAACTCTGATTTTTATCTTAATTTTGAATTGTTGTCTCTTTTGTCTGATTAGTAATTATTTATCGTATTCTTAGATTTATTCCCAAATTTCCTATTTACTTGTTTTTTAGGCTAATTTTAATAATCAAATCTTTTAATCCCCAAGTGTTCTACACTCGGTCTTACCAATACTATACTATAATACAATTAGGTACACTTTCTTAGTTGCGTGATAGTCGTTAGTGTCAGTGATTCCAATTTATAAACATAAAACCTGATTTGATTTACGCACATCATTAATCAATCTTTATTTACTAATTGATTATTTTCACACAATAAATGGTGACATCCAATAATGTTCTAATTTGTATGCAACATCTGGACCCTTTAGTGTCTTGTATCATTAACATGGTGAGACGTGTTCACTGTCTGGTGCACATACACTAGCAGACTCTCACTTCCGCAAGAAAAGTAACACAACTTTTTCACCATTAGCGTAAGGAGGTCTTCAGCCCCACACAATTAGGATAACTAAGTTATAAGATATCTTACATCTAGAGATATAATATACATATAGATTACACATGATTTTCCTTTTGTACCACGCTATTTCATTATAGAGCATTAGACATGGTGCAAAGAATCAATTCTAAAACTTAAATTATATTTCCCTACTCTGACTTTGACTCCCTACACTCACGGATTCCGAATAATAACTTTTATTCTATCCGAGTGGTCATAATTGAGTATTAAACATGGAGCGAAGAATCAATTCTAAAACTTAAATTATATTTCCCTACTCTGATTTTGACTCCCTACAATCACGGATTTATGAATAATAACTTTTATTCTATGTGAGTGCAACCATGCATTTTCAGTAGTTTTAATCATCACCCTCAAATATCTCTCTTTAAAAGATGTGCAAATCAAATCTTGACTTATTGCATTTGATCACATGGCTTCGCTACATTTAGACATGCCCCTTACGATCACCCTATTATAGCATGATGTTAGAACGCACTAAAGCATTGAATTCCTCTTGTTTCAAACCAAATATCTTAGGTCTGTAAAAAACCTAAACAAATCATACTCATGGCTAAGCTCCATGAAATTGACTTGATGCGGATCACTTCCAATATTTATCTTTTTTGATAAATATCTATGAATATTTGGCCAATACTTTGTGCTTTATTCAATGTCTGTGAATAAACCAACAAATATTCATAATAGGCGTTATCTCCTCGTTTTGTTTCCCACTACAACAAGTTGCTACGCAAAAATACAGACAATACAAAACTTTGTAAGTTAAGGATAGGTTTAGAACATGCTAAAAATAAACAACATGAAACATTTATGTAAATTGTTCTATATCATAAACCATGAAAATGTAATCACATAAATGAAAATTTTAAGTGATTATATATGGTAATATTGAAAAGATAAACTAGGAGCTTGATTTTATATACTGCATTCGTATAGAATTGGCATGTTTATCATGCTTACATCTCGCTAGCGTCTTTGTCAATGGGTCAACAACATTGTCGTTCGTCGGATCTTGTATATCATGACATCTCCTCTTCCAATAATCTCGGATTAAATGATAACTCGACCCAAGTTATCATAGAATATATCAATCAGATTACAGATACTACTGGCAACAACTCTAAGATACGTGATAAAATTCTTCAGTCATACAACTCCATTGCCGCATCTGCAATATCCTCAGGCTATGTAGTTGAGTTTTCATGAAATTGCTCCTCCGTTTACGGTAAACACATACCCTCACTGTGACTTAAAGTTAACTCTATAAGTTTGGAAACTAGCATCAGTGTAACCAATCATGCTAATTTGGTCTACCGAACCTCTAAAGATCAACAACACGTCTTTTGTCCTTCTTAAATACTTGAGAATGTTCTTGACAACCACACATACATTGTTAATCTATTTGCTGAAGTATACGGAATCAACTTCACTCTTTTTTGCCTTGTTCAATACGGTGCCACTTTGCACCGGGATAAATCCTATTAGGGATTATGTGCACAACAGCTACATGATGTTACAAGACACTTGAGCTAGGGTGACACATGTGAGTGCTATAATTCGTGCAACAGATACAACCATGAAATGAGAGACAATATTTTGTAAGGATTCAGAAAATAAATGTTAAGTAAATTAAGGGTTAAAAATTTACTTGTTATTTGTCCGAAAGAGTAATTAATTACATATTTATTTTGGATGAGATAAATGTGTATATTAATTAAAAGATATGTTGATTAATTAAATATGACTTTTGAATTTATTTAGCTTAATTAAAGAGCCAAAAATTGAAGATTTTAATTAATAAAAATCAGTTATTTGAATTAATTAGGATAAATTGTTTTTATCTTAACTATTTAAATGAGATATCTTTTAATTTATTTGATTTTGATAATTATGGAACAAAAAATTGTATCATAATTTAAAAAGGAATTATAATCGTATATATAGGGCATTAAGGCTTTTGATTTAAGTTATAAAAAACTATAACGTGAAAAGAAACTTGAAACCTCTCCCTCTCTCTCTCATTCCTTCGTAAATATCAAATTGCAAAACCATGTTCGGTTTTTGTTGATATTTCGACCAAAGGAAGGTCATCCGAATTCGAGATTTGATCGGTTGCGATTCTCCAGTTTGTAGGAGTGATCATCATATCATCATTATCATCGGTGGATCAAGCTTTGGCTTTTTGGGTGATGTTTTTCTAAAACCTTCTCGTAGAATTATGTGTTTTTGGGGTATCATACTAGACTAGATTTGCTTTTGGGATTGTAGGATTTCGTTTAAACGTTTATATTCGGTTTTTGTTGATATTTCGACCAAAGGAAGGTCATCCGAATTCGAACTTTGATCGGTTGTGATTCTCCAGTTAGTAGGAGTGATCATCATATCATTATTATCATCGGTGGATCAAGCTTTGGCTTTTTGGGTGATGTTTTTCTAAAACCTTCTCGTAGAATTATGTGTTTTTGGGTTATCATACTAGACTAGATTTGCTTTTGGGATTGTAGGATTTTGTTTAAACGTTTATATGTGTGTGTGTGTTTTCTTTTATTCGGTAATTTAAAATCGGTAAATGAAAATTTGAGGTTTTTTGGTTTTCATATTTATAAGAATAAAGTTAAAGGGGGTTTGAATTTATTTAGATTAAACTTGTAGGTTTAAAACTTTGGAAATTTTATAAATGGGTTAAAACGCGGGTAGTTTCTGATACGGATTCGTATTAGTGGAAGCTAGAAAAACCCAGCTTGAAAATAACCCTTCGAAGAAGAACGTGAAAAACACTACGTATTGTTATTCAAAGAAAAGAACCTGCCTCCAACCTTTGATTACAATCTTTTAAATAGAAAAAAATAAAGAGATAAACATAGGGTATAATCCCAACAATTAAGGAAAAGATAAATGTTTAAAACTAAATCAATACTTTAAAATTTATAAGAAGGTTGGATGGAATTCTGATGCAAAGCCGACGCCTCAATGCTAGGCACAAGTTGTTGATGGACCAAGTGGATCCTTTATTGGGCCTGGATCCGTATCATCCTCCCCCACTAAAAAGGGACTTGTCCCCGAGTCATCTTCGTCAGTTGCTACATAAGGAGAAAGGTCAGCAACGTTAAAAGTGGCAGACACCTTGTAATGCCCCGGAAGATCAACTTTGTAAGCATTGTCATTGATGCGCTTAAGAACACGAAAAGGGCCATCGGCACGGGGATGTAACTTGCCAAACCGACCTGGGGGAAACCTTTCACGGCGCAAATATACCCAAACTAGATCACCTTCTTGAGAAACCACCTTTTTGCGATGTTGATTAACGCGCGACTGGTAATGTAAGTTGTGCTTAATAATTTGTTCCCGAACTTGTTCATGTAGTAACTTGATTTGCTTGGCCTGCTCATCTCCCTAGGCGCTAAAATAGTCGAGCTCACGAAACGGTGCTAAGTCAAGTGGGGTAAAAGGGTTTCGCCCATAAACAACAAAAAACGGGCTGCGACCAGTCGCACTATGATTGGACCGATTATAAGCAAACTCAGCCTGTGGTAACACAATATCCCACCGTTTTGGATTATCACCAACAAGGCTTCGTAGTAAATTACCCAAGCTGCGATTTGTAACCTCGGTTTGACCGTCAGTTTGCGGGTGGTGTGAACTACTGAACTGCAACTTAGCGCCCAAACGTTTCCACAAAGTGCGCCAAAAATGGCTAACAAATTTCACGTCTCGGTCAGATGTAATAGTTTTGGGACCCCATGCAAAGAACAATCTCCGCAAAATAAAGACGGGCTACTTGTGAGGCATCATACGTCTTAACACATGGAATAAAATGTGCCATCTTTGAAAATCGATCCACCACAACCATAATGGAATCCTTTTTGCGTTGAGTTAACGGAAGATCCAACACAAAGTCAAGGCTCACATCCTCCCAGGGACGAACGGGCATAGGTAGGGGAGTGTAAAGTCCGTGGTTAGTATGAATTGTTTTCGCAATATGGCACGCACGGCAACGCTTCAAAATTTTAGAGACTGCTTTTGAAATGTTCGGCCAATAAAACCGATCCTGCACAAGTGCAACAGTTTTCTCACGACCAAAATGTCCGGCCAGCGCTCCTTGATGACATTCCAACACAATAGCCTCCCGAAAAGACGAAAAAGGGACACACAATCGAGACCCGTTATACAACAATCCATTTTTCTGAATAAAGCATTTATAAGGTGCGTCTTTTTTTTTCCACACTTCATGAAAGTCAGGTTCATCTTGATAAAGATTAGAAAAGGAGCTAAAACCCACCACCTCAAAAGTTATGGTTGTAGCAAGAGCTGGACGGCGGCTTAAGGCGTTAGCCACGGAGTTGGCAGAACCCGCCTTGTGCCGAATGACAAACGTAAAATCCTGCAAAGTCTCGACCCACTTGGCATGTCGTGGATTTAATTTTACTTGGCCTTGAATAAACTTGAGCGCTTGGTGGTCCGAATAGAGAATATATTCCCCTAGAAGTAAGTAATGTCGCCAATATTCAAGACTCCGAACTATGGCATAAAATTCTTTGTCGTATGTACTATACCGTCGCCTTGTTTCGCTTAGTTTTTCACTAAAAAATGCAATTGGTCGGTGTTTTTGGCTCAAAACACCTCCAATGCCCACCCCGGAAGCATCACATTCAACTTGAAATACATGTTAAAATCAGGTAGAGCTAGGACAGGAGCTTGCGTAACCGCCGATTTCAATGCCTCAAATGACGACTGAGCTGTGGGTGACCAACTAAACTTACTGTTTTTCAAACATTCCGTAATCGGTGCGACAATAGTACTAAAATTTTTGATGAACCGGCGGTAAAAGGACGCGAGTCCATGAAAACTCCGAACATCATGTAACGACTTTGGGACTGGCCAATTGGTTATTGCAGAAACTTTGGCTTCGTCCATTCTGATGCCCTTACGTGAAACAAGATAGCCCAAAAATATGATCTCCGATGTCAAAAATTGACACTTTTTCCCATTTGCATATAACTTTTTGTCAGGATCGAATCGAACACAAATTAACAATCCAAGATTTAAACAAACTAGTTTGCGGAAACAACTAATTGAATTATCAAGAACACTGATTACCGAATGTGAATAACAATCATAAGCCCCAATATATTAATTCATGAAAAATCAATACACGTACAACTCTATCTCAGTTGTAAGGGTTTTTTTCACCTTGAGGCTCGACTACTTTTTCACCGTAGCTTAACATCTATATATACTAATAGATAACAAACCATACGAATTAATAGATGTTTATCGAGATCATTTAGCTATGGATAGACACAAAGATTATCTTCTCATAGCTAATACTCCAGAATATTTCAAACTAAAGTTTATCACTAATACTACGCAAATATGAAAACAACTTGAATCATCATCGTTATCCCTTCCTTGAAAACCGCTGCCTGCATTAACTAAAACAACCTGTACAAACCGTTGATCACCTGCACTAACATTGACACCTGTATTAACCATTTACCTGTACTAACTAGCAAATAGTATTAACCCTTACAATCTCCCCCTAAACTTATTGCTAAACAACACTAAGTTTCAAGGTTCAATCATAAAGGATGCTTCCAAAACCTCAGTGCTTCTTACTCATTTCCTTCTCTTTCTTTCTTTCATACATATCAACCATCCACCGTATCTCCCTCACCAGATTTCTCGCAATGGCAGTGTCAGCCCTTGTTATCAACTTCACTTGCAACATGGTTTTGACAGTAAGATAAGAATGCTTGTAGATTTTATCAACCAAATAAAACTCTCTGGATCCACCTCTCCTTGCCAACACATACACTCCATTTTGTGCATACAACCCCCAACGGATCACTTCATTATTTCCTCCTTTGACTATGTGTTGCATGCTGCTAGGCTTATACTTCAGCATTAAATACTCCAATACTATGAACAAAGTCATTGAAAGTTCATCAGTCGCCTTGATTTCATCATACTTCTTTCTTTTTCCTACTCTGTACATCTCATCCAACTTAACTCTTCCAATTTCTTTCACCATTGTACTGAAAGAGCTATAAATTTCTTCTGTTTTATCTGCTCTCATCACTCTTAAATGATGCCTTGGATATACTCTAATAACATCCCAATCAACAACTTTTTGGTTCTTGACTTCCAATGGCACAGAATGAATAGGTTCCTGTGGTTCACTTGGAACTAACATACCATTTCCAATGTCATCACCAGCAGCTGTTTCATCACTGAGCTTTGGCATTTCAGTTAAATCAATCTCCTCAACATTTTCACTAGCTTCTGTTTCCTGCACTCTCATCTTTTTCAACTTTTCTTCCTTGCTTTCTACTTTCTTATCCTTGATTTTATGTTATTCTGGACTTCTTACAGATTTTGCTGTTTCAGGCCTTTTAACATCTTTCTTTGGAGATGATTTTGTGATACATTGAGCTTTATCAGCTTGAGACTCCTTTTGTTTCTGTCTTGTTCGTTTGGCAATTAGTTCAGCTTTACTATCACTTTTCTTCTTTTTACCTTGACAATCAGAACTTTGTGGAATCTTTGGAAGTGGTTTCAGAATGCTATCAACCATGCTATCATGCATTTCCTTCACTTTTCTTTCAACTTCCATCCTCTCTTTCTCATCCAGACTAGGTACTTTCTTCTTTTCCTTTTCATAAAGATCAACAAGGTTGTCAAACTTCATTGGTCCTAACTGTTTTCCACTGTAACCTCTTACTTTCAAGAAGTCAGTAAACCTTCTTTTGTCAACACTGACATCTTCTTTCTTAGATTTGGCTTTCTTAATTTCTTCTGAAAGATGCACATTCTCCTCTTCCTGTATCTTTTTGGCTAGCTCAGCATCAGATTGGATTTGACCTTGCATGTTTTGATTTAATTCTTCAGCCAACTTCATAGCCAACTGCTCATTTGCATTGAGTTGTTCCTGTTTTGAGAGTTTCACCTTTTCTACAGCAACCCCTTTTCCTTTATCCTTGAAGGATTCATCCATCTCAACATATCTTGGACCATGCTTTGTAGTTATGATGCCCAATGCTTTTCCTTTTCCTTTGGATGGTACACTTGCTCCATCTTTTGGTTCTGAAATAGAGACTCCCTTCAACTTCTGAGAGGTTTGAGGATTAGACTTCTTAAACACGTCCTTCTTCTTTCCACTTTGATCTTTAAACTATTGCAAAGCTGATGCAACATCCATTTCATCTCTAGATACTTGATCTGTTTGGGTTTCTTTCACTGACACAGATTCTACAGGCATAGAATCAACAACAACATTTTCTTCTCTCTGAACGCTAACATCCTCCACTGTTTGAACATTAACAACCTCCTCTCTTTGAACATTCTCCACTATTTTTTCTTGCACATCATCATCATCAACACCACCAATTATCTCATCTAACTCTGCTTCAAACTCCCTTGTAGTTTGAGATAGCTTCGATTTGCTTGCCATATTCACATCTTCTTTCTCTCCAACATCAGCACCAACTTTTACAACATCCACCTCTTCAACACCCTGTTGTGGTTGTGATTCATTCTCCCCCTTTTTGGGAGGATCCTCTGAAGAGCTTGAGGAGAAAAGAACAAACTTTGGAGCTGGGGTATTCAGTAATTTCTTGACCATGACTGTTAACGAGGTCAAGGCAGCCTATTGGGATTGGATCAAGTCACGCTGAGCTTGGAGTTCCTTCATGATAAGAGCATTTGATTCCATCAATTTCTTAAATTCAGGGTTATCCTCACCTTGATTGGGTGTGTTGACCACCTTCGAAGGATCACGTGAAGAGTGTGTTGCCATCAATTCATCAGGTTGCATACTGTTCTCCTCTGTATTAAGTGTGGTTACCATCATTTCAGGATCAATGAACTGAAAAGATGAAGTTTCAGGCCTAGCCTGAACACCAGCATCCCCCGTGGTTTCTTGGCACCTGGGACCTTCGGTGTTCAATGCTTCCAAGGAAACATCAAACATTGAAGTTGCCATGGATTGGGTCTTAGTGATGTTCACAGGGTCTTGAGGTGCACTTTGTACAGGCTCAAGAATGTGAGCCATTTCCATATGATCATCCTTCTCCTTATAGATCACCTCCTCGAGCATGGGAGACTGCTCAATGGTTTCCCTTTGGATATTCTCCTGAAGAGAATGCTCTTCAAGAGGGTTTGTAGTTTGGGATTTAAGACGCAGAGAGGAAGGAGCTCTCTTAGCCCTTTTTCTCTTAAGAGACACTAGAGGTGGTTCCTGTGAAGCAGTTTGTATAGTGGCTTGTGTATGGGCTGCAATTTGTATAGGTGAAACAATAGGAGACTGAGGAACATTTGTAATGGTTGGTGTGGGTTGGGTGTCAATGGGTGTGCTCATAGATGTAGGCTGAGAGCTTGACCCCTTACCAGATGTGTGGGATACTTCCACCATTGTGGGTTGGGTGTCAATGGGTGTGCTCATACGCATGTTAGCAAAAACTTTTGGTTTGTGGGAACAAATAGCATAAATCCTTGGTAATTTGGAAATATTTGGCAAAGCTTTGTCAAAGATGGTCTGTAAAAATCGGGGATACATTAAAAACTTATTTGCAGAATGTTGCAAGTTCCAGACCATATCATCAAAAATCATTTTCGAAAAGTTAAACCTCCGACCAGTAGCTAAACATACCATAGCAGTGGCAATGGACCCGCCAAATTCATGCCATGCTCCCTTCTTACGTGAAATACATGACACAAAAAACGCCACTGAGGAGCAAACATACCTTTTAAGAAGGTCATGTTTCTCAAATCACCCTCATAACCCATGCGAGATAAAGTCGAGAAAATTTCATCAGAAAGTAAGGTGGAAATACCTGATTCATCGTTCAGTTGAAGATGTTGACTAGGGCTTCAGTAATAACTAACTCCCATTGATCAACCCTTGACTTTATGGAGTAAACACCATTTGTTTCTATCAACTCCGCTGAGGACCAAAACTGATGAAGATGATCAATATAGATGATGGGTTTTACTGTTAGGGCATATTGGATTTGAGAAGTTCGTAAGAATTCGACGATAGGATGAAAATCCTCAAACTGGTTCGGTTTCTTAAGATATGCTGCCATGTTGTGAGTATCAACAAACTTGAGTTCACCATTTTTAGACGATTGAGAGGTTGAAGAAGATGAAGACATGATGAAGGAAGTTAGAGTAGCAGAGGAGGTTTTCGGAGAAAGAAAATGAGAGATATGAAATTTTAAAAAATGGGAATTTTGAGAGAAAAAGGGATGGCAGTTATGGGTGCGAAGAAAAAGGAAAATTTAAAAAAATGCTGATCTCATCAAAAGTTCACGAAGATTGTTAGCCTGTATTAATTGCCTGTACTAACTGTGTGAGAGAGAGTTTGTTCTGCACGCCTGTACTATTCCTGTATGTGAGTACTATTCTTTCACACCTGTACTAACCAAACAAGTGTAACATCTATTCCAGAAATAAAAATTAATCATTGAAAATAATCCCGAAACACACAAGTTATTTGTCAAGAATCATCATTCCAATATGGGATATTAAGAAATTGAATCTACTGACATCAAATGGTTTTGTCAAGAGATCTGCAAGTTGATTATCAGTATGAACCTTTTGAACATGAATGAGCTTCTTTTCATTGCAATCCCTTATGAAATGATATCGAATTTCAATGTGTTTTGTTTTAGAATGTTTAACAGGATTATTGAAAATGCTAATGGCACTGTTATTGTCAATGAAAATAGGAGTATTTAGGAAAGTAACACCATAATCAAGCATATGATTTTGAATCCAAAGAACTTGAGGACAACAACTTGAGGCTGCTACATATTGTGCTTCTGCTGTAGAAGTGGACACTGTTGTTTGTTTCTTGCATTGCCATGAGATCAACCTGTTTCCAAGAAATTGACATCCTCCTGATGTAAACTTTCTATCCAAATTTGCACCTCCATAATCATTGTCAGTGTAGGAAATTAAGTCCAGAGGAGAGTCTTTTGGATACCATAAGCCAAGATTTGGTTGACCTTTTAAATATATGAAAATCCTTTCGACAGCAAGAAGATGAGACTGTTTAGGATTGGTTTGAAATCTTGCACACACACATGCTGCAAACATAATGATAGGTCTAGAGGAAGTTAGATACATTAAAGAACCAATCATAGACCTGTATAGGTGAATATCAACATCCTACCCCTCAAGATCTGTTGACAAAGTTTTGTGTGTTTCCGTAGGGGTACTTGCAACTTTTGTATCCTTGTATCCAAACTTGTCCAGAATATCATGCACATACTTTGATTGACTTAAAGGGATTCCATCATCTTGTTGCTTTACTTATAATCCCAAAAAGAATGATAACTCACCCATGGAGCTCATCTTGAATTTCTGATGCAGTATGGTTTCAAACTCTTTGCATAATGAAGGAAGTGTATAACCAAAGATGATATCATCAACATAGATTTGAACCAACAGAATATCATCATTCTCTTTCATAATAAACAAGGTTTTGTCAAAGGTGTCCCTTTTGAATCCATTTTCAAGTAAATGGTCAGACAAAGTGTCATACCAGGCTCTAGGAGCCTGATGAAGACCATACAATGCTTTATTTAGCTTAAAAACCTTATCAGGCAACTTTAGATCTTCAAAACCAGGAGGCTGACATACATACACTTCTTCTTCAATCTTACCATACAGAAAGGCACTCTTTACATCCATCTGATACACTTTAAATCTTTTGAAAGATGCAAATGCTAAGAAAATTCGAATAGCCTCAATCCTTGCAACAAGAGCAAACACTTCATCATAATCAATTCCCTCCTCTTGTGTATAACCCTAAGCTACCAATCTTGCCTTGTTTCTGACCATAATTCCCCTGTCATCTTTCTTGTTTCTGAAAACCTATTTTGTACCAATTGCTCTCTTTCCTTTTGGAAGTGACACCAAGGTCCATACTTCTTGAATTTTGAACTGAAGAAGTTCTTCCTGTATTCTTTATATCCAGGATGGATCTTTCAATGCTTCATGTGCCTTCTTAGGTTCAATTTGAGATAGAAAACTTGAAAACAGACACAAGTTAGCATGTTCCACTAATTCTTTGAACTTCTTTCTTGTTTCCATTGGAGTATGGATATCACCAATGACTTTCCCTATAGGATGATTCTTCTGAATTCTTGAAGAGGGTTAAATTCAACCTGTATGGCAGGACTCAGATTTGAATCATTTAACTCAAAACCTTCATCTTTAAGGCTTGGAATATCTGCTTATACTAACTCTGACTGTAGTTGATCATGGAACTCAGTGGAACTCTTGCTTTGCACAGTGGTGTCTTCTTCTGGATCACTTTTATTACTGTCATTGTTTGTATCATCATTTGATGGAGAAGAAACTCCATATGAGTTATGAATTTCAGATGAGGATTGTGGAGAAGAAGAAGCTTAAGTGAAACATGGTGGATCAACCTGCAACAGTGGGAAGAGAACATAGTCTTTTGATTGTTCCTCCTTTGAAAACTCTTCCTCTGTACCTGCATTGCATCCATGAAGTGAACTTGTGAGCTTATCAATATCAAAAAGCCAGTTGGGACCTGTGCCAGAGACATTTGAGGTGTGTTCATTGAAAGACACATTGGCACTCTCTTCAATAATTTTGGAGACTCTATTATAAACTCTGTATGCTTTGCTATGAGTAGAGTATCCAACAAAGAACCCTTCATTCACCTTGCTCTCAAATTTTCCCAAATAGTCCTTTGTATTCAGAATAGTACAAGGACATCCAAATGGTTTCAGAAAACTAATCAAAGGTTTTCTGTTGTGAAAGAGTTCATATGAGGTTTTTGAATGATCTTTAACTACAAGAACCCTGTTTTGTACATAAGATGTTGTATTCACTGCTTCTGCCTAGAAGGTGATAGGAAGCTTTGAGTCTGCCAGCATGGTTCTAGCAGCTTCTATTAGAGTTATGTTCCTTCTTTCTGCAACTCCATTCTGTTAAGGTGTCCTGGGTGCACTAAATTGTCTTGTAATACCCTTCTGAACACAAAACTCCTCTAAACTTGAGTTTCTGAACTCTGTTCCATTGTCACTTCTCATCATCTTAACCTTTGATCCCAGTTGGTTTTCAATTCTTAGCACAAAAGACTTGAGTATTTCACTTGTCTCATCTTTACTCTTAAGGAAATACACCTATGTGAATCTTGAGTAGTCATCAATAATGACCAAGCAGTAAGATTTCTTTCCAATACTCATTACATTTATGGGACCAAACAAGTCCATATGCAACAGATATAGAGGATCAGTAATTGAGTTTACTTCTTTTGACTTATGAGTGGTTTTGTGCTGCTTACCTTTCAAACATGAAACATAATGATCATTGCAAGTAAATTTCTTTTGAGGTAACTCTCTCACCAGTCCTTGTTTGACCAATTTTTTCATGGTTTTGACATTCACATGACACATTCTTCTATGCCACAAAGAGAATTCATCAGCTGTTGCCTTAGATAGAAAACAAGCTTCTTATGAGATTGGTGATGTAATTGCCATATCCGAACAGTAGACATTTTCATTCCTTGGAGTTCTTAACAGAATCTGACTTTCATCCAGTATTTTGAAACCTGGAGCAAGAATGATACATTCTTGTTTTGTAAACAGAATACTATTTTTCTTATCATACACTTGTGATACACTCAGCAAATTGTATTTCAATTGTTCAATATAGAAAACATCATAGAAATTTAATTTTCCATTTGAAACTTGTCCTTTGCGAGTAATCTTTCCTCCTTTGACATCTCCTCCAAAGGCAACATATCCACCATCACATTTTTCAAACTTTTTAAGACAATCTCTGTCTCCAGTCATGTGCCTAGAGCAGCCACTATCCACATGCCATATTTTCTTCTTTCTCATGGGTGGCTTGCCCTGCACATCATCAAACAGGTTAGTTTCTTTTAGGAACCCAAGCCTGTGTGGTCTTGGGTTTTCCTTCAGCATTGAAATAAGTAAATTGCTTTAAAACTTGTGAATGTTTCAAATGAGCATTGTTTACAACATCGTGAGAAATCAATCTTGAACCAAGATTCTCTTTTGTTGAAACAAATGTTCTTTGACTAGTGTTTGAAGTCACCTGTTTTATGTTACCTGTATTAACTTTTTCAACATTCTTTCCTTTAGGCACAAACATATTCTTTTGAAATACTATAGGTTTTCCTTTGAAAATCTGCTTTGGTGTTCCAGGATTTTTAAGCCTAGGAGACAAGTTAGACTTGCCCTTTTATTTATAGGATTATGAAAGCACTGTTTTGCAATATGATTCAACTTCCCAGAAATAAAAAATGCTTTTGGCTTAATTTGCTTTATGATCACACCATAGTTTTGAGACATCTTTTGATTCCAGTTTCGTTGATTCCCTCTTACCTTTGCCTGTTGTAATGGTTTGTGCCCTGAGGATGATGCTTGTTGTGTGACATGAGATGTGTGTGTAATTTTCTTTTGTTCATGTAATTCAAACTCTGGTTTAGGATAAACAGAGACCTCTTTTTGAAAATCCTTATCATTCCTGTACTTTTCAACTACCTCTTTAGTTGGAGGAATGTAGGTTTGATTGAATGGAGGAGGCACCTGATTATATCCTAATCCAGATTTTAACTTATCATGAATTTGACTTTGAATAATGTTTTCAACTGTTTTAGAAACATATTGAAACTTGTCAATTTCAAGTTTAACCTTTTCAGACCTTTGCATTTCAGTGTTAAGTTGATTTTTGACTTCTTCTAGTTCAAAAACAAGTTTTTCATTTTCCCTTTTTAATTGACAAATATCTTCTTGATACCTTTTCTCATTACTAACATATGCTTTTACTTGTTGCTCAAAACTAGCAATGATTAAGCTTGTTTCTCTGCTTCTTTCCTCAGATTTTGACAAAGTTTCACATACAACTTTGTTATGATCTCTATACTTTTTAACAGTTTGAAGACATTCTTCAGTATAGAGTTTGAGTTTTACCTCTTTTGGCATATCATTTTATTTGGTTGAAGTTTCTGCCATTAAAGCTTGATTTGATGTAGCAAATTCAGCATGTTCACTCCAATCAAAGTGGGCATCACCTTGTGACACCAGTGCTGTTGAATTGTTACTCTGAATGTTCCTGTTGGTAGATACTTCCTGTGAACCTTCTTGCCTTCTTTCTCCTCTACATTCTCTTGCAAAGTACCCATGTTTGTGACATTTGTAACACTCAACCTTGCTTTTGTCAAATCCAGCTTTATCATCTCTTTTTATACCAAAGTCTTTTCTCCCAGTTCTTTGAATGAACCTTTTGGCTCTTAATGTGAGCATAGCCATTTGCCATTTAATATCCATCTCTTCCAGATCATCTGGATGAATCTGTTCTAAATCATCATTCACCAGTGTGGACTTGGCATGACTTGAAAAGAATGCTTCTACTACATCATCATTTGTTGCATTCACCCTGGATGTTTGAGAATCAGATGTGATTTCACCAATGGATGAGACAAATGCTGCATTTTGAGAGAAGCTTGAAGGCTTCCTTTTTGCTTCCACTTCTGCTTCAAACACCCTAAGATCATTATAGAGATTATCCAATTCTTTTCCTTCCAGATCATCACTTTGCCTAGATGCAACTGTGTACATAGTCCATTCCTCACCCAGTGACCTTAAAAACTTTCTGTTGACATCATCTTGGTCGATTATTACTCCTGCAGTAGCTAATTCTCCAACCAATTTGTTGAATCTATCAAATGTTTGTGTCATTGTTTCTTCCTTACCGGCACTAAAGTTCTCATACTGTTGTTTGAGTATATATCTTTGATTTCGTTTTGTACTTTTAGTTCCAGAGTACCATTTTTCCAAGGCTTGCCAGAGTTCTTTGGCATGCTCACATCTGCTGAATTGATGCTGATATTCGTTTGGAATAGCCAATAACAGAGTACTCAAAGCCTTCATCTCACTCTGTCTTTCTTTCCTCTCCAAGTCATTCGCTGGAGGATCTCTGGGTAACTTGTTTCCATCAGCATCAAGCTTTTTCAATCCTTTAGGGCCATTCACAATGATGTCCTACATCATATAGTCTATAAGCAGAATATATTGCTTAATCCTTATCTTCCACATATCGAAATCGTTTGGTTTCAACATTGGAACTTTTATTAACAACACTCCATCAGCCATGTCACCCATGATGTTTTATATCACCCAAGAACTTCTGTTTTTGATATGTTCTTGATGATCTTGGATCCAAAGCTACAACGTAGCTCTGATACCACTTGTCAGGATCGAATCGAACACAAATTAACAATCCAAGATTTAAACAAACTAGTTTGCAGAAACAACTAATTGAACTATCAAGTACACTGATTATCGAATGTGAATAACAATCATAAGCCCCAATATATTAATTCATCGAAAATCAATACACGTACAACTCTATCTCAGTTGTAAGGGTTTTTTTCACCTTGAGGCTCGACTACTTTTTCACCGTAGCTTAACATCTATATATACTAATAGATAACAAACCATACGAATTAATAGATGTTTATCGAGATCATTTAGCTATGGATAGACACAAAGATTATCTTCTCATAGCTATCACTCCAGAATATTTCAAACTAAAGTTTATCACTAATACTACGCAAATATGAAAACAACTTGAATCATCATCGTTATCCCTTCCTTGAAAACCGCTGCCTGCATTAACTAAAACAACCTGTACAAACCGTTGATCACCTGCACTAACATTGACACCTGTATTAACCATTTACCTGTACTAACCAGCAAACAGCATTAACCCTTACACTTTTGATCTCGTAGTACCGTAAAAATATCCTGGAGATTTAGCAAATGTTGCGCCACATCGGAGCTATAAACCAAAATGTCGTCGAAATAAACGACGACACAACGCCCAATAAAAGGTTTAAATATATGATTCATCAACCGCATGAATGTGCTCGGTGCGTTTGATAAGCCAAATGTCACACCCCGCCAAGGCGGAAACGCGAAGTGTGACGGAGAGGATCGTCATAACACATTGATATGAAAATAGAGAAATCACTAAAATGCAATTAATACAACGTGTCACGACGCTCCCCGACACAAGAGGAGACTTGTGCCGTGTAAGGTCGGGTATTCACGACATCAAAGTCAAAAGCAGTAATAGAAATTACGCGAATGTAAATCCCACTACGCGGGGCAGGTGATACATGACATGCAAGCCCGAAAACTTATATAATTCATGTCTAAAATAATAATATTAAAAGATAAACATCTTAAAGGCTTGAAAGCGTTGAGTCATGCTAAGGTCCGCCTAGAATCTTCTAGTCTTCCTTAGGTTGTATTATTAGCGTTACCTGAAAATGAACACTCTAAAACGTCAACACAAAGGTTGGTGAGTTCGCAGGTTTTAAAGAAAATACTAGATTACTGTACATAGCATTGTTTGGGTCAATTGCAACAATGATAACATATCACTTGAATAAGTAGCATAGTAGATAACCGAACATCTCACCTCGGTAGCAACAGATGTGTAGCATGTAAAACCGAACCCCAAAGGTTCAAATGTGTTGTCCTCCAACATACTATAGCCGGCCGGGAACATAAGTTGGGTCAATGTTGTCATAGCATACAAGTTGTTGTCCTAGGGTTCACAACCCATAGTTAAATAGCATTCATTTGTCTTCAACTAGGATTCAATAACCCATAGTTGGATAGCATTCAATCAATGTATCTCACAGATAGCAAAATAAGTTACACGGTATGAAAACAGTTTAAACATGCATGGAGTGTCATTTTCCCTCAAAAATATATAAGAAAAAGGGGCTACGAAACTCACCTTGTTTCTTCACAAACACTTAGCTTTGCGAAGGGTCTAGCACGGGATCTACAATAGATACAAGTATTATAAGTCACGTGTATAGACATTTGATCACCCTAGTGTAGCCCTAAGACTTGTGTAATTGCTACAAAACCCTAATGTCACCAATTCCATAGTTACTGTTTTGATAAGCCGTCTTTGGAAATTTTTAGAATATACTAAAAATTAGAATTTAAATCCCCAAAATTTTACTACAGAACTATGAATGTCTCTACTAACTTATATAATTTAATCAAAATTATTCATCAGGGTTAACTATTTTTAATAAATACGGGAAACCGCTAATGACAGAAAGTTAACTGCTGAAGTGCACCGGAATGTATAAATTTCATAAAAATAATAAACGAATTCTAAAAATTATGAAAATTTTACAGAAAATCCTAAACTCATCAAATATTATTCTGTAAGAAGTTTGATTGAAAACACAAATTTTCAAATGGATTTTTAAAACAAAACTTTGACCCTAAATCTGTCGGACATACTGACAGTTTTGCGTACCTCTACGGTAAAATCGTTTTGACTATCCAAATGACCTTAAAAAATTTTAAAACTTATATGTGAAGAAACTAGTCTCAAAACTCTACGTTCCAGACCCAAGAATAGAATAAAAAGGTTAGGTATCGGCCTCTATATCACCTCTCAAACACGAGCCATCCTACTGTCCAGAAGCAGTTTTATAAACTTTGAAATTAAGATCGAGTTTTGGGGTTATGGAACACCCTTAGAACCACTAAAACGTTTTTGGGTACATGGTGGTATTTCAAACATGTTTCTAAGGTTCCATGAACATGGTAATCATAAAAGATAGGAAGAAAGATACAAGATTCAAAGAGTGAGATACTTACCGTGTTGCTAGTGATCAAAACCCTAGGTTGAAGCTTTGATCTTGTGTTCTTGATGAAGAAATCAACAAATGAGAGAGCAGAGGAAGCTGAATTCGAAAATTAAGAGTGAGGGGGGAGGGAGAGCCGTGAAAACAAATGGGGGCTAGGGTTTGGCTTTGGTTTGATTTATATAGGGTAAGGATTGGGTTGGTTTCTTAATTTAGGGATAAATATAAGGTTTAAATCTTTAATTTAAATAAAAGCCTATCCTAATACTATAAAATTGAAATTATATACATAATTCAACAAACTTTAATTTTTACAAAAACATAATAAATTGGTAGAAAATGTGGCATTCTAGCGCAAATTTCTAAAAGTCCACCTAATTAAGCATAAAATGCAATTCTAAGTAAAACTTAGGTTTTTCTTAATATTCTAAGACTAGTACAATAATCTAGAAATATTAGAAATTTATCTAAAGTATATACGAGCATAAAACCGAACCACAATGGTTCTTGAGCAATTAGTTCTCAACATAGCATAAATTAGGGTTTCAATAGCTGCGGTTTAAATGACTAACCGAATTTGGTGACGGATGTCCACACCAAATGGCATGACCATCCACTCGTATAGACCATCCCGAGTTTTAAAGGCCGTCTTCCACTCATCACCGGGGCGCAAGCGGATTTGGTGATGACCACTACGTAAATCAATCTTAAAAAAAACGCGAGCGCCATGTAAATGATCTAACAAATCATCAAACCTGGAATAGGAAATCTATTTGATTGTAATTTTATTAACCGCCCGGCTATCGACACACATACGAAAGGTGCCATTTGGTTTGGGCACCAAAAGTGCAGGAACCGCGCATGGACTCGTGCTTTCCCGTATAAGACCTTTTTCCAGAAGTTCGTTAACTTGTCGTTGTAATTCGCTAAAGTCTTTCGGGTTCATTCGATAGGCCGGTTTGTTAGGCAGACTTGCACCCGGTAGGAAATCGATGCAATGTTGAATATCCCTAACAAGAGGGAGACCTGCAGGAATATCATCAGGAAAGACATCTTTAAACTTGGATAACAATGGTTGTACCTCTGGCGGAACATTCGGGACGTCGGGATTCTCTTCGGCCATGAATAACCCGAATATAATTTGCGGTGGTTGTGATTTAGTGAGTCCCGAGAATTCTGACTTGGTGACGAGCATGGATTCCGGACCCTCCTGCCTAGGATCGCATGGTGCGAGGGTAATATTAACGCCATCTTTTTTTAATGTATACGTGTTCCGAAAGCCATCATGTTTTGCACGCCTATCATATTGCCACGGCCGCCCCAACAAGATGTGACAAGCATCCATAGGGATGACCTCACACCAAATCTCATCTGAATATTTATTCCCAATTGAGAACGGTACCAAACAACGGTGAGTAACTTTTATGATATTTCCTTTTTAGAGCCAAGTGAGTTGGTATGGTTCGGGGTGATCTTGTACCGGTAAATTAAGCTTCTCGACCATGGATTTAGAAACAATATTCTCGCAACTACCCTCATCGATGATAACCGTACAAACATTTCCTTTTGACGTGCACTTGGTACGAGAAATGTTGTTACGAAGCCATGTAGTGTCATCACTCGTATATGCCATAGTGATGTTCAAGGTTCGTCGAATAACAAGGGCCTCGCCCCGATCAGGATAAAGAATTTCTGAAGGTTCGTCCTTGTCATCCTCGGCCTCGGTATCATAAGTAGGCACCACATCATCGACTAGAGCAATCGCCTGTTTATTTGGGCAATCCCGTTTTAAGTGCCCGATGCCATGACATTTGAAACAACGAAGAGCACCACTCCCGGAGCCCGATGGAATGACTGGCGGTGGAGGTGGGTCGGCTTTGAGTGGGTTGACCCGAGACTGGGGATTCGCTGCTAGCGGTGCACGGTAAGAACTAAACCGAGAGGTTGGTTTTGTTTTTGCTGCTAATATTTTTTCCGCCCTTTGAGCCAACCTACAAACATTAGAAAAAGACCAATATTGTTGCAGCATAACGACTTCAGCGATGTCCGCTCTGAGTGCCCCCAAAAAACGGGCAATAAGCTGTTCGTCGTTTTCGTCAATGCCACATCTCATGCGCAATTGTTCAAATGTAACTATAAACTCCTCCACCAAAAGAGAAGCTTGTTTTAAATTGTGGTACTCCAAAAAAAATCTTGCTTATGATTTACTGGTAAAAATCGCGAGCGCATCAAGCGTTTCATCTTGTCCCATGTTTCAACATTATATTTACCCTCCCGATTTCGTTGATTTTGAACTTGTTCCCACCATAAAGACGCATATTTCCGTAAACGAATAGCAACTAGTTTTACTTTTAGATTTTCTGGTACTTGATGAAGATCAAATATTCTTTCGACTGTTTGAAGCCAGTCGATAAAATCATCAGGCTGCATGCGACCTACAAACTCGGGAATTTCGGTACGAATACCCAAGGCTCTGATCGGATCAACAGAATGCGGTGGTGGCGGGTCTTGACGATGAAGTCGGCGACCAAACACATTATGGAATCTGCCGTCTTCGTCGTAATCATCCTAGACGGCGGAATTGGTGACTGATGGGTCGTCCCGGTCGTGCGCGTCGTTCTTGTCATACCCCTCTGATCGAATTTGAGCTCACGAATCCGTTGTTGTAGACGTTCAATCTCGGCGTCACGAGGATCACGCTATTCGGTACCGCTGCCTCCGGCGGCGAATCTACGGTGTGGCTGACGACGATCTCTCCTATAATCGGACATCTTGACGAGCCTGAATCTGATACCACTTGATACGGATTCGTATTAGTGGAAGCTAGAAAAACCCAGCTTGAAAATACCCCTTCGAAGAAGAACGTGAAAAACACTACGTATTGTTATTCAAAGAAAAGAACCTGCCTCCAACCTTTGATTACAATCTTTTAAATAGAAAAAAATAAAAAGATAAAGATAGGGTATAATCCCAACAATTAACGAAAAGATAAATGTTTAAAACTAAATCAATACTTTAAAATTTAAAAGAAGGTTGGATGAAATCCTAATGCAAAGCCGACCCCTCAATGCTAGCCACAAGTTGTTGATGGGCCAAGTGGATCCTTTATTGGGCCTGGATCTGTATCAGTTTCAATTAACGGGTAGATATAAACTTGTTTTAATATTCGGGGGAATAATTTATTAACTTGTCGGGATTAGAGTTTAACCAATTTTATCGTATTTATATGATATTATATATTTTTATGAAGTAATAAATTAATAAGGTTTTAAATTAAATCGGGGTTTTCGTAATATTTTATAAAACATCTTTCGGTACTTTTATCAATGACAATTTCAGATGTTCATATTTTTCGCTTGTTTAATTAAATGATTAAACGTTTTTTTCCTTGTTTTGAAGTTGAAACTGATCGGTCTTCATAATTAATGACCCATCTATAAATCCGTGACATCTAAATATCTTGTTTTAGTTATATAATAAAAACTAGAAAGACACACGTACATGATTGACCAAACAGAAATGCTAAAATTAAAGTATTTTAAATGAAAATGATCTTCACAATGAGCCATCTACAAACCCGACACGTATAGGCCGGGTAATCATGTAAACATTAAATAAGAAAACATTGTAATCCATTTGAAAAAAGGATAAATATTAATATATATATATGCTGAAACAATATTTACTTTTGAAGAATATAAAGGGTACCTAATGACTTTTGATACAATATTTAAAAAAGAAGAAAGAAACACCAGTAGAGCAGTGCTACTTATGGCAACATGGTGTAGCCCTGCCAGGTTGAGGTTTCTACATTTAGTAAGCAATGACCAAACATTTGGAACATTTTCAGATAAATACCCCACAATCTTAATTGCATTCATTCTCATCCCAGCAAGAATCTAACACTAGCCACACTGCCTTTGTGTAACTTTATGTTTCATTGGGGGTTGTGTTAATTAATTTGTGGGTGGGTGGGTTACCAATGGAGAAAAGCAGTTTGAGAAATCATCATAACAGCTTGAAAGATCACAGTAATATTATAAAGTATTCAACAGATCCTGCTTATTGTTCATGGGTGAGTAACAAAAGTAACAGTGATGATCAAGCAGCTGATACCTCTGAAGATTTGGTTGGTGGATTCTTATGGCCTCCAAGATCTTACACTTGTACTTTCTGTAAGAGAGAGTTTAGATCTGCTCAAGCACTTGGTGGTCACATGAATGTTCATAGGAGAGATAGAGCAAGGCTTAGACAAATCCCATCTTCTCAAACCTTCTCCGCTTCTAATTACACTTTGTTAAACCCTAACCCTAATTTCTCACCACTTTCTAACTTTTCATCACCCTCTACGACTACTACAATATTACCTCCTTTGATATCCTCATCTCCCTCTTCTGCTTTGTGTCCAACAGGTGGTGGAAATCTAACCATGATGAAATCTCAAAAACCCGCCTCGATTGACGGTCTTTCTAGCGAAAAAGATGGTACAATTGTCAACAAGTCGGAGATCCTTAGGTTGAAATTGGAGATCGGGTTGCTTGGTGAATCAAGGTCTGATGATTTGGATTTGGAACTTCGACTCAGTTGCTCTTAATTAGTGTACTTTTTTGTTAACTTTTTAAGAGTTCAACATTAAAGAATTGATCAGGTGAAAATGAAGCTGTGACAGGTTTCATAAATATAATTAATTAATCTCGTGCTTAATTAATTCAATATAATATGTATTTTGTAGTTTGCAGCTAAATTAATTAATTATAATTTACTACCTTTAATTTGGTTGGGTAATATATAGGAACTAATAAGGGGTGTATATCGAGCCGAGTGCGCCGATATAGTGCCAAGCTCGAGCTCGACTCGGTTCCACAACTTGAAGCTCGAAACTTGATTCGAGCTCGGCCGAGCTTTAACTTTCAAGCTCGAACTAGACTCGAAAAAATAATCGACACTCCCGAGCTTGACTCGACTCGGCTCGAATAAAATCTAATTATTAAAAAGCTTCATCAACATATGTATGAATCGATTGCGAAATCATATTTCAACTCGTGTTTACAAATCAATATAGCATAATAACAATAACAATGCTAAATCAATACAACAAACAAGAAAAAAAAACAATACCCATTTTGGAGAGAATATGGATTCTGCTTGGTTTGAAGCATATATACCAATATTCTGTTTTGAAATAAATCAACAATACAAATACTTTGCTTACAAAGACAAAACAATAATATGTTTACAATCGATCAACACACTAATTGGACAAATCAATACAACGATGAACGGTCATTGTGTTAAATCAATAGGAATATGAAATTTTTGTGTAGAAAGAAATCAGTGATATGAATTTTGTTTAGAATTTCGATAACCAAGGAAGCTACTCACAGGTCGTTTGTTTACAAAATGCCTACGAAGAGTCAATACAAGCTCTTCACTTCTGCTCGTTAACAAGATTAAAGAAGCTAAATTGATTTAGTTTCTCCTAGGTTCACGAAAATATGAAATATTAGGGTTTGAAAAAATGCTAACTATCTGAGAACGTGATGATTTGAGATGGAAGTTCTGCTCGATTCATGAAAGAAACACTTCTTTGATTCACAGAATCTTCGTCGTGAGTTCGTAAGTAATTTGAAATGGGGTAAGGCTGTAGGATTGTTTGATCAACAATAACCAAACAGTGTAGAAGTCTCTACCCAAGACTCGTGAGGTCGCAAGATTCCATGGATCGATGCCTTATTGCTTCAGCAAATCGCACCTTCACAGCTCGTCCTCTTCACACTTGACAGACAAGACTATGTGCGCCTGGGAAATGGCTAGGGGTTCTTCTCTTTTTCCTTATATAATATGGACACATGTAATTTGTTTAAGTATAAAAGGGTAAAAAAGTAATTTAGTGAAAGCTCGATTAGGCTCGTGAGCCTGACGAGCTGAGTTTAATGAAACTCAAGCTCGACTTGGAACCCTACTGAGTAGCTCGAGCTCGAGCTCGACTCGGTTCACAACGAGTCGATTTCGAGTATTTTTCAAGTCGGTCTTGAGTAGCTCACGAGTTGTCTCGGCTCGATTACACCCTAGAAACTATCTCATATGTACGTAAGTGTTTAATTCGGGGTAAATATGCATGATATATTCCTATTCTCGATCTTTGGAATGTCATACAAATGCCTCGCTCCCAAATTAAGTGGAACAAACTTAGCCACGTATTAATTATATATGTAAATGTTTTTATCCGGAGTATCATTTGTAACAATCATTAATTCTAATTAATATCATTATATTGGGTGGACCTAAAGGAAGAGACCGTCTGGGCAGTACCAGCAATGACACTGTTTTGATATATTACCTCCGTCATGATGTTAGAACACATAGCCATTAATTCATCGTACGTATACCTACCCTCATCTCGATCCTTTAGGTGTGTTAACCACGATTGGAGAATCCTTGGGAATAATTTTTTAAGATACTTCAGGCCTAACCCGAACATTGGCTTCCCCCACGGTTTGTTGGCACCCGAGTAGGATGCACTTTTGTTCCCAGAGGAACTTTTATGCTAGGAGTTGTTGTAGATTGGGTCTTATTTCCTATCAACCTATTCTGAGCTACACCTTGTGTAGACTCATTAGGATGAGCCATTTCTACATGATGCTCCTTCTTCTTGTTGACAACCTCCTGGAGCTTGGGAGACAGCTCAATGGTTTCCTTTTGATATTCTCAAATGGAGAATGCTCCACTTGAAGGCTTAAATTTGATGGGACAGAGGACACAGGAGAGAAAAGAGCACTCTTGTTCCCTTTTCTTTTAAGCTTGTTAGTGCATACATGGTCACACATTAAGAAATGCACTTCTTTTTTTGATGCCGATAAAAATATGAACAAGTAATATTATTGCTTATCAAATTTATTCATATGTTCATATGTTACATTCTTTAAAAGGTTAACAAACCAAAAATTAATGATCAAGTGAAGAACAAATAAGTGAAGACTTCAAATCAACAAGAAAAGAAGAAAACAAGATAAAAGCAAAACATTCAACCTTCACGGTCGATCCCACGGTCGACCGTGAATCAACCGTCATTGCTCAGCTCACAACTCTTAAATATTGTTCTTCTTCAAGTCAACCGAACTCGTTCTCAACAAATGAAGATGACATCTTCAAAGCTAATGACGAAGATATCCTATAAGCAAACGTTTGAAATATATGAGCTTACAAAATAATTAATTAAACAAGTTTAAGTTTTTATAAAATAATTTTATAAAAACTTTTATAAAAATTGAAAAACTTTTTATAAAACTCACAAGCTTAGTTGGTAAAGTATAAAACTTCCCATTTTGGCAAATACCAAACATAATCTTCCATTGAAATAACACAACACTTATAGGAAAATGAATCTCCCAAAGAAGTAAACTTCCAACATGTTTTATGAATTTGCTTTATAAACTTCTATTTTGGTGTTTAAATTCAAACATAAGAAGTATGACACCAACCCAACTTTTCTAAGGTTCCTTTTCAGCATATTTTTATGGTAAAAATGGGTTGTGTGTGGTTTTGGTAAAAGGCCAACGTCTTTATTTGCAACACTCAAAAAGTTCCAGCATGCTGACGGAAGATGACACGGTCAACCGTTGATCAACAGTGGGCAGTCTGGACACTTTTTGAGCTTGCACTTTTTTCCTTATTTAAACCAACTCAAGTCTTGTGTTTCATTAACCTCTTGCACAGCAAAAACACAGAACATATATTCATATCTTGTGAGCTCATATTCTTTGATATTTCATCTATCTTTCAAGATCAAGAATTAAGCAAGAGCAAAAGCTTACAAAGCTTAAACACTACATTATCTTTATATCATTTGTAATAGTGTAAGGATTAACTCTAGCCTTTCAAATTAGAGTGAAGTGAGGATTATCTCTAGCCTATAGAATTAGAGAGAAGTGAGGATTAACTCTAGCCAACATAATTAGAGTGAAGTTATGCTTATTTTAGCCTTGTTTGCAAGAAAGAAGATTATTTCTTGTAAGCTAAAGAGAGAAGGTGTAAAGGTTTATCTCTACCTTCAAAGACCGAAGTTTTAGTGGAGCAAACTCTTGGTGGGTGATGCCAAGGAGTGGATATAGTGCAAGTTTGTTAACACTTGCATGAACCACTATAAATCTCTTGTCTACTCTTGGTGATATCTCTCTATCTATATTCTCTTTATTTTCTTGCAAATATTTGTTGTGTTGTTATAAACTTCAAGATCTATCTTTAAAACACAACTTACTAATTTTTAGTTAAAAAATTGGTAAACTAAGTAAAAGAACCTATTCACCCCCCTCTAGGTTCCAACAAAGCTGTTTATGAGGAGGGGCTTGTGTTTATGGATATGCAACAGGTGACCGAGGAGCATATGTAGCTAGTGTGAGAAGGTGTGGGTTGGGACTCAATTGGATTGCCTGTAGATGTTGGCTGTAGGCTTGGTCCCTCACCAGATTGAGTGGTCACAACCACCATTGTTGAGAACAGTGGCGAGAAATTACCGAAAAAGCTTTTATCCACCCTCCTCATATTTTCAAAAACCTTTTTCGTGTGGGAGGGGGCAATCTACATTTCATTAGGCTTTGATAAGCCTTGAAGTTCATAGTTGAAAATGGTTTGAAGAAAGCGTGGATATATTAAAAAAATTGCAGGGTTTGTGAGATTCCAAACCAGGTCATCAAAAATATTTTTCGAAAAATTAAATTGTTGGTTTGTGGCTAAGAAAACCAATGCAGTAGCAACAGTGAAACCGAATTCGTTCCAAACCTTTCTTTTCTTTGATATGCAATGTTGTAAAGTATGAGCAAATAATTTCCATTGAGAGGAGAGGAGGGCCTTTTGAAAGTCATTTTGTTAAAAGTTCCCTCATACCCCGTTGGGCGAAGTTGATCAAAAAGGTATTCACGAGAAAGAGTCTCAAAACGTGTTCTCATTTAGGAAAATATGAGCTTTAATAGAAGCCTCAGATACGACCAGTGATTTACCATCTACATATGCTTGAAGACGTTTGATACCATCTACTTCCTAGACAGTTGCGGCTACCCAAAAAATCAGTAATATGGTCAATGTAGATGGTGGGTTTAACTATCAGTGCATAAGAGTGCAAGAATTCTGCCAGAAGACGATCTCATGAAATCCGGTCGATTTCTTGACTTTTCTCAGCATGGCAACCATATTGTCTTGATCGCAGAATCCCAACACATTTTCAGCTTGGGATGAAGAGGAAGAACTCGATGCCATTGCAGAGAATTTTGGTTGTTTGAGGGTTTTGAAACAAAGTTTTTTCTTGAGTTAGGATTCATGAAAATCAAGAACGTAATCTATGCGTAAAGAGAATCAAGAAATGTTTTGCAAAGATATAAACGCGTGATTTGAAATCAATTCCCAAAATTGCTTGTATACGATAGGCGGACCTGCATTAAGAGGATTCCAATGACACAAATCATTTGGCCGTACTAACTTAATGAGGCAGTACTAACTATGCTATTAGCACTAAGTTTAACACCCGGCCGGCGCCTACCGGTCTCATACCGGCGCTACCAACTCCGGCGTGTCAGGTCTGCAGCCCAATACACCCCAACCCTTCCCTCTGATCATTATCCAGAGTAGGTTGTTGCCATGGTTTGAACCCATGACCTTTCATACCACTCCTTCCAGAGTGATATCAGCTCAATTGGTGATATCACTCTGGAAGGAGTGGTATGAAAGGTCATGGGTTCAAACCATGGCAACAACCTACTCTAGATAATGATCAGAGGGAAGGGTTGGGGTGTATTGGGCTGCAGACCTGACACGCCGGAGTTGGTAGCGCCGGTATGAGACCGGTAGGCACCGACGGGGTGTTACAAAAAAAGTGAACTTTTTTGTAACACCCGGCCGACGCCTACCGGTCTCATACCGGCGCTATCAACTCCGGCGTGTTAGGTCTGCAGCCCAATACACCCCAACCCTTCCATCTGATCCCAAATCCAGAGTAGGTTGTTGCCATGGTTTAAACCCATGACCTTTTATACCACTCCTTCCAGAGTGACATCACCAATTGAGCTGTAGCTCAATTGGTAATATCACTCTGGAAGGAGTGGTATAAAAGGTCATGGGTTCAAACCATGGCAACAACCTACTCTGGGTAATGATCAGAGGGAAGGGTTGGGGTGTATTGGGATATAACTCTGGAAAGAGTGGTATAAAAGGTCAAGGGTTCAAACCATGGAAACAACCTACTCTGGATAATGATCAGAGGGAAGGGTTGTGGTGTATTGGGCTGCAAACCTGACACGCCGGAGTTGGTAGCGCCAATAGAGTTCGGTAGGCGCCGGCCGGGTGTTACACCAAGTTAGACAACCAATATTAATTAGTAGCATCTGTACTAATAGAGATCAAACGGTATTAATTTAATGCAACATCAACTAAGACTTAATGAGATAAAACACCTCACATATCATTAATTAGAACTAATCATTCCTACACTTAAAACAAAACTGTAAATCTTCCCAAATAAAATGATTTTGTGAAATATCTGCAAACTGATGATAAGTGTGGACTTTTTGAACTTGTATGAGTTTCTTTTTATTACAATCTCTTATGAAATGATACTCGATTTCAATGTGTTTAGTCTTAAATGATTTACTGGATTGTTGACAATACTTATTTCACTGTTATTGTTAATGTAAATCAGGGTATGAAGAAAATTTGTGCCATAAATCATGTGATTTCGACTTCACGATACTTGTGCACAACAGTTTGATGCAGCAACATATTATACTTCTACAGTGGATGTAGATATAGTAGTTTGCTTTTTACACTGTCATGACACTAACCTTGCTCCAAAAAATTGGCAACCTCCGGATGTAGATTATCTATCCAGATTTGCACCTCCATAATCACTATCTGTGTTTGTAAGTAGTGCAAATGGTAAGTCTTATGGATACCAATGTCCCAATTTTTATTGGTTGTTTTAGGTATATAAAGATTCTCTTTACGGCATATAGACGAGTTTGCTTAATTAGGATTTTCTTGTAACCTTGCATACACACAACAAACATAATGCCTGGCCTAGAAGCAATGAGATACATTACATTATCAATCATTGATCTATATAGATTCCCATTTACATCATCCCCCTCAAGATATGGTTGTAGTTGCTTGTGTGTTACCATTGGAGATCTTGCAACCTTTGTATCCAAACTTGTCAAGAATGTCATTGACATACTTTAACTGACTTATGAAAATTTTATTTGACTTTTGCTTTACTTCCAACCCTAAAAAGATAGATAGTTCACCCATAGAACTCATTTTAAATTTCTGATGCATAAGGTTCTCAAATTCGTTACACAGAGAATCTAATGTGGATCCAAAGATAATGTCATCCATATAGATTTGAACTAGCAAAATGACATCTTTTACTCTCTTAGTAAAGAGAGTTATGTCAATAGCTCATCTCTTGAAGTCATTTTTCAATAAGTACATTGAAATGGTGTCATACCATGCTCATGGTGCCTGAGTCAACCCATACATTATCTTGTCTAATGTGCACACCTAATCTAGATGCTTTAGGACTTCAAAGCCTGATAGTTGGCATACATACACTTCTTCTTCAATCTTACCATACAAAAATGCACTTTTCACAGCCATTTAGTATACTTTGAATCTTTCGAATGAAGCATATGCTAAGGAAATTCTAATTGCTTCCATCTTTGCCACTAGAGCAAACACATCATCATAATGAATCCCTGCTGGTTAAGTATAATCTTGAGCAACCACTCTAGCTTTGTTCTTGATGGCAACCCTTCTTTTATCCTTTTTATTTCTAAAAACTCACTTTGTACCAATTGTGCTTTTTCTTTTTGGTAAATCAACCAATTTCCTTACCTCTTAAAGTTTGAACTCCAACAACTCTTCTTGCATTGTCTCTAACCAGACAGGATCTTTTAACGCTTCTAGAACCTTTTTAGGTTACATTTAGGAGAGAGAGCATGAAAATAAATATGTGTTTGCAATCTCACTCGAACCCATATGCTTTTTCCTAGCTTGCTTAGGAGTGTTTATAATATCTCCAAGAATCAAGTCAAAAGGATGATTCTTTTGAACTCTGGATGAAGGATATTCCCACCAAAGCATGATACAAAGTAAACTAAGGGGGTGTTTAGTTGGTGGTATTTGGGGGGAATTCATGGGAGTGGGATTTCAAATCCCCCCAAATGCTTTGTTTGGTTTGCAAATGTAGTGAAGGATTCTAATTCCCAGGAATGTTTAGAATCCATCATCTAAAGGATTTAGAAATCCTCCCCACACCCTTGGTATTTTGAAATCCCACAACCAAGGCATTTGCTCCGGTGACCTCCGGCTATTACTCCGGCGACCTCCAACAACCAAGTCGCCTTCGTTTTGCCGGCGACCTTCGTTTGTTGCTTCGCCGTTCGAAAAAACCCTAGCCACCGTTCGTCGTGGTCCGTTCGAGAAAACCCTAGCCGCCGTCGTTCTCCTCTTCGCCATGCAGATCTGGTTCGTCGTTCTCCTCTTCGTCGTGGTCCGCTCGTGGCCTGCTCAGATCTGGTCCGTTCGAGAAAACCCTAGCCGCCGTCGTTCTCCTCTTCGCCTGCTCAGATCTGGTCCGTTCGAGAAAACCCTAGCCGCCGTCGTTCTCCTCTTCGTCGTGGTCCGTTCGTGGCCTGTGCAGATCGGTGAGGTGGTTTAGTGGTGGCGGTGAGGTGGTTTAGAGGTGGTTGGTGGTGAAAACCCTAGTCTTTGGCGGCGGTGAGGTGGTGGGCGGCGGTGAGGTGGTGGCCAGCGGTGAGGTGGTGGCCGGCGGTGAGGTGGTGGCCGGCGGTGAAGTGGCTGTGGTTGGTGTCTTGGTGAACCAAACAGAGGCTTGGGATTTAAATCCCACCAAATGCATTCCTACCAATTCCCATTCCCATGTATAAATCGCATTCCCCTCAAAATCAATACTTGAACCAAACGCCCCCTAAGTCAAAATGCATTTGACATAACAAGGAAATGGTAAGACTAAAATATGATTCTAGTCCTAGTAAACCTATGAAACACTAGAACAAAAGAAGCTTTCTAGGACTAACTATATTAATTAGATTACCATACAAAATAATTATGAATTTGGAACTACCAATAAAAAATGATGCAAATAACTATATATGTGTTTAGGAAAAATTTAATAAATCCTGCCAATGACTATTAGTTTCTAGAATTATTTTAAAATACTAGCAAGAAACTAACGTATTTGAACAACTTCCGCAATCTGACCTAAATGTTGCTCTTTGTATGATTCTATAAAAATATTTAGCAATGAAGAGTATACATTGACTTTTTATCTATTTATTTATGAAACTCCTCATCAAGATGCATATACAAACATATACAATAAGAACCAAACAAATTTACAGAAAGACAACCCACTTGAGCATCTATCTTATATGATGTACAAGTCATATCAGCACATTCAAACAAAATGAAAAAAAATAAAAAATATATCTCACTACTTTTTGAGCACTATATACCCACACGACACATGAATCTAAGTTTTCAAACTACTAGTCTATTGTTTTAGGGAAATGATAGGAAGATATCGTTCTTTTAACATATTTAAAGTGGAGTTCTAACTAGTATAATTTATTAGCTTTCAATCTATGTTACAACAACAATACCTAATCCTGCTAAAAGCAGGATATGGGGGAGGTGAGATGTAAACAATCATAACTCTACCCGTAGGTAGAGAGATTGCTTCCTGAAAAGACCTCCGGCATCAAAGGGATAGAAAACAATAAAAATAAAGGAGAAACGACGAGAACACTGAAAATAAAATAAATAAAAACATAAAATATATATATATATATATATATATATATATATATATTACATCTCTAGACCTTTCCCTAGTTCAACCTTGTGGATTTGACTTTTAAGGCTATTAATTTGCTTAGAAGTTGTTAGTAGATATAAACAACAAATTTAATTATTATTATTTGATTAGTTTTGGTATTATATGCCTTAACCTTGACTTGTACGTAATAATCTCTTAAAAAAGGTTTAATAATGTCTAATTTCTTTGTTATCATCTATTGGAAGTTTTTTTCTTTTCTCTTTTTTAACACATACAACTCAAATTTTAATCAGTACAATTTATATGTCACAAAGAGAGAAAATAAAAACGAAAAGAGAAAAATGCTGGAAGTCTCATTTGTAAGCTAGAATAGCTACATTTATTTTAGGAAAACTTTCAATCTCTGATTACTACTAAATATTGCTTTACATCTTTTCATAAGCTATACACTAGCTACTTTTTTTTTTTTTTTTTTTTTTTTTTTTTTTGAGTTTTGATGATTACCTATAGCAACTTAATTTATTTGAGTTTTGATGATTACCTATCGTCTTGATTCTTAGATTATGGTACAGTCGTACTAAACTC
Organism: Pulicaria dysenterica; assembly: GCA_947179395.2. Taxonomy (NCBI): domain Eukaryota; kingdom Viridiplantae; phylum Streptophyta; class Magnoliopsida; order Asterales; family Asteraceae; genus Pulicaria; species Pulicaria dysenterica. Next base: position 1,668,230 of record OX359294.1, read on the forward strand.
ACAAGACTTGATGATGTGTCTATCGTTAATCTTTTCAATTGTTCCACATATACGATCCAGTCCGCGATCTCATTCCACTCTCCTATAAGACCATCCGCATCGGAGCTCCTCACGAGCTCGTGAGGCACCTTCGCGAGCAAGAAGAAGCGTGAGGGGTATCGCTGGCCTGTGTGAGCAATGGCTCACGCACACATTCGTGAGCCGGGTCGCGTGCGTGAGAGGGAGCTGTGTGAGAGAGAGGGGTTTTTCCTTCTTTTTTTTTTTTTTTTTGATATGTGAGGCATGTGATGGATGCAGGGGTTGTGTGATGTGATGAGAAAATTGTGAGGGAATGATGTGGCGCTGATGTGGCTGTGTGAGGGGTGTGATGGATGTGGATGGTCTAAGTTAGATGGGTTTTTTTTGACCGGCAAATGAGGACACTTCCTCGCCTCTCCAGTGTGGGTTCAAATTGCTTAGTGGAGGGTTTTCAACCACCCCTCGATATTTGGCTTTAACCAAGTTTCGAACACCACACATTCACTACATGGAGGAAACCCCTAATGAAAAAACCCCCAACCCACTGCATATAGCAGGATTTGATCCCCCAACCTCTTGCGAGAAAAGGAGGGGACGCTTTACCAAATGGGCTAAACCCCATTGCGAGAAAGGTGGGCACCTATAAGTTAGATGGGTTACCACCTTACTCCTCTCATCTCCTCTCACTTGGAAACCTCCTCTCCACCACTCACCATTAGGTCAATCAATGTGCACCATCACCCACCCAAACCCGGTGGACACTTGATTCGGAGTTTGACAACGTAATGGAAGACAAACGACATGAGTATTCATTGGTCCCTTCTCGTTTTTTTACCGACCAACACTATATCACAAATTAACAAGTATGTTATTAAATATATTTATAAAAAAAGGATATGAAAATAATGAATGAGGTCGATGGATTATGTTATTGAGAAAGGAGGTGAGTGAAAAAAATTGGGCAAAAGTGGAAAGAAAGAGAGTAGAGAAAAGTTACTTAATGTGTTTAAGGTAACCTCAGATCACTCATCATAATCTTTGACAACCAGGCTTTGTCGGGAACGTGCAAACTATCAGGTTTTTTTTTGTTTGTTTTGAAACTCACCCCATTCACCATATGTCACACATCTAATCTAACCTAATCAGTCAAATCTAACTTAGGATCTTATTATTATTTTATTTCTTTATGTTTTTATGAAGATAAACTTGGAAATAACCGCATTTATAAATAAGAAAAATAATTTGCAACTTCAACTCATGTGTTTAACTTAGAGGTTGTAGATTGGTATTTCCTTCGAAGAGGTATAGAGTTTAAGTACTCTTATAAACAATGATATAAATTTGAGACATATTTAGTGGGTGTTTGTCGTTTAAAAAGTGTAATTCAAATAAAATGATAATGATATGTAAATATGAGAACGAAGTAAAAGGACTTTGTAGGAATAAATATAACTTTTTATGAAAAACAGAGATGTAACTAGATGAGCTTTAGCTCGTGCCAGGTACTTATCGAGTTACGCTTGTTTAGACTTTTGATATTAAGATCGAGATCGGTTTGTTTAAGCTTGGCTTGTTTAGGTTCGGGAAATTATAAACGAATATGAATGAATTTTTGTGTTCGATCGTTTCAAGTATTGATTAGTTCGTGTACATTTAATTGTGTTCGTTTAAATGATAAACAAACGTAAACGAAGATTCACGCACACAGATACAAAGACAGACATTCAAACACACACACACACACACTATAATGCATATCCAACGTTATTAAACATAAATAAACACAATGTGTATGTATGTACGTACGTAAGTAAGTTTGTATGTATGTATGTTACATACATACGGTTGATGTATGTATAAACAAACATAAAAGAATATTCATGGACGTACATGAAAGAACAAGATCATTAACTAAACAAACAAAAAATCTTGTTCATATTCGTTCTTTTATTAAATAAATGATTATAAACGAGCTTCCGACAACACATTTCAGACGTTTTACGGTCCTAGTAGATTAAAGATTATGGAAAAAACTATCCAAGACACGTGTTAAGGCATGACATAAGTTATGTATGTATTTAGGTTGATTTATTCACTACCACATAAAAAACAATGGGGACCAGCTTTATAAGCCATGGAGACCGGTTTTGATGAGGTTCCCTATTAGGGGTGGTCTTTATGACAAAATACATGCACACCAGTTCTAAAACCGGTTCCTATAACCTTAATAGAGATCGGTTATTACATAAAAACCGGTCCCATGATGAAACAATGAAAACCGGTTTCTATTTAATAATCGGGCCCTATGTCTCTTTTTTATTAAACTAAAAATTAAATTACTAATATAAACCAAAAATCAAGATTGGTTATTTTACAAGAACCAGTCTCCATGTTTTATTTTTAAATAATTTATTAATATAGTTAAAATTATATTGAGTTTATTATCACTAAACTAAAAAACTATAAATTAACCAACTATTATATAATTTCACCAAAAAATGCTAAAACATAATATTATAAATATGCATCTATAATCACATATATGTACAACACCACAATGATCTTCTAAGCTTAACTAACAACTCAAGTTCTCAACTAGTAGGTTAAACAACTTTTATTGATTTACAACTACTTATGTAGTGATCGATGTTCTTAACTTTTTAATACTTCTATTTGATGAAGTAAAAAAGAATCACTATGGTGACCTACTTGATACGGTTTCTTTAAGCATGTGTTCAAAATGTTCAATTAAGTTCTTCATCAGTCTGCTCAATATGAAGTACCATCTTCCTGCATAATAAATTAAAACGACAAAAAGTTACTTTACACTTTAAATAATAAATATGACAAACATCATAACCTGAAGTATGAGATTATAACAAATTACTAAATTGTGTTTTCTTTTAAAATTTCATCCATGGGTAGATTGTGTTTCTTTACTAACACAAAACAAAATTGAAGACGTAGAAATCTATGCTATAAAAACTTGAAGTTTAACCACTCATGGTCAAGATTCAACAAGGTATATTAAGTTATTAAATTATAAAATAGAAGATTTGATGTAACGCCGCCATTTCACAAGCTTACTTTTATAAAATAAAGTTAAAGCGTTTAACCAAAAGATATATTTACAAAACACAGCGGAAGCTAAAGTTAGTTATTTACATAAACTGTATCAGTGTTTAAACAAAACCACTAGCGGAGTTACCAAATATCTGCCGACCATTACCCAGTAAGTCAGAGTTAATAAAAACAACCAGAAAGTAGTGTTCCCCAAAAACTTCGGCAGTACAAACCAAAACATGGCACCCCGTCTCACCAGCAGCTAATTACCTGAATATTGGACATAAACATGGAGGGGTTAGCTATAAATAGCTAGTGAGTAACGATTAAACATAAGTATCGTTACAAAAATGTTATAGCATGCAGAAGGTATCACAAAGTATCAAACAAGTCTATCCAAACAGCTAGTGATGTTCCGGTGCCCAGGAGGAGTCACGTCTTGCAGGGTTGTGAGCCCGGCTCAATGATCCAAACTGGGGGAAACCGAACACATCCATAATATCGCGCTGGTGGGGGAGCGAGTAGCAGTCCACCATTGCGTTAACGAGCGGGGAAGTCCAATGAGAGCCCCTTTAACGAGCGGGGAAATCCAATGAGAGCCCCTGGTTGAGGCACGGGGTTTTGCAAGAACCCGATCCGCGGCCGCGAATCACCGTACCTCAACAATAACAAAGTGCCGGCACGAACACGTATTGGCCGACTCTGGCCGCATCATAAACATAACTGGCCTACTCAAGCCATAACATATCATATTGGCCTACAAAAGCCATAACACCCGCATATACCAAGTTTATAACATGATTGGCCTACTCAAGCCTAACATATGTGCATAACAGCGTATACCATAGCAAATTAACAACACATAAACCATAACTTACCTTAAACTTGTTATAACATGTTTATCACGAAACCTAAGGTTAACCGGTACTCACCTCGAGATCACATGAGGCAAATATGAATCCGGGAATCCCAGGAGCACACAGAATCGTCCGAATCACCTAACACATCATGTGTAGGTTCAGTCAACGTCTAAAAGTACTATTAATGCTTCTACGTAAACGTGCAACGAACAACAAGAAACAGGCAACCTAAAAGAATTGCTACGGCCGTAGTAGATAGGTCCTACGGCCGTAGGACACCTTCCAAACACCTCCTACGGTCGTAGGAACACCCTCTACGCCCGTAAGAGTTCTTTTCCTAAAAACCATATCCTACGGCCGAAGGGACCATACCCTACGCCCGTAGGAGTGATTCTTTGGGTACCAACGGTCGTAGGTTATGTACCTACGCCCGAAGGCTTCTTTCCATCACCCGTAGGTGGTAAACCATGCAAAACACATTACTACGGCCGCAGAGAACCCTGCCTACGGCCGTAGTGATATTGACAACCTCCTACGGCCGCAGGGAACTCTTCCTGCGCCCGTAGGAACCCCTGTTACAGCAGACCTTCGTCCATGTTCTTGGACAGCCGCTACAACATCGATTTTTTACCATTCTTTTCAACCCAAAACTCCATTCCAACAGTTTATACATGTTACTTAATATCCATTTGAACTTACCAAATCAATTGACACTAAAGAAAAACACTTAAACACTACATGAACCCTCAAAATGGTGAATCTCACTCATGAACTCAAGAACACCTTTAAACCCGAAAACACTTACAATTTATTGATGATTTCAGTTGAAGATGAAGATTTTAACAACGAAATCAGTAGCCAAACTTGAATCTATAGCTTCCCTCTTTGATTTCCTTCTTTGAATTTGGAAAGGGTTTGAGTGTGTGTGTAACCGAGAGAGCGTATGATGTTTAGTGTGTGTACATAGTGTGTGTTTGAAGTGTTCACAGGGATAAGAACACAACAAACCGACTTGTGGTTTAATTAATTAGATCACAGGTATTTTGTTCCCCTTTTCAACCTACAATTTAATACCCGTTTACCCGTTTCACCTAACGGAGATATTTTTAGAGCCATTACCTAAAACCGGTTACTAATATACCAATTCTACATATCAACATAACTATTTTACATAACACCTTTTTATCACGTATAATTAACAAATAACACATTTAGCAACAAATTACATTGATTAAGTCAATGTACAAGTATTTAAGCACATAGTACAACACAGTACTACTAGGCCCTAATTTAGGATGTTACAAATCTACCCCCCTTAAGAAGATTCCGTCCTCGGAATCTGTTCTACCGCAAACAAATGAGGGTATCGAGCTTTCATCTCATCCTCTGCCTCCCAAGTCAAGTTAGGACCCAAATTGTGCTTCCACTTTACCAAAACCAATTTAATCATCTTTTTACGTTGCTTTTTGACTTTAGCATCTAAGATTTCAACAGGTTCCTCCACAAGGCGTTTAGCTGGATCAACTTTTAACTCTTGCAGAGGTAAGATCTGATCATCTTCGACCTTACACTTTCTCAAATAACATACGTTAAAAGTGTTGTGAATATCAGACAATTCAGGTGGCAACTCAAGCGATACTGTCTGATCGTTAACGCGTTGTAAAATCTTAAACGGACCAATATACCTGGGACTTAGTTTACCTTTACGACCAAATCGTATTACCCCTTTCCAAGGTGAAACTTTCAGAAACACACGGTCACCTACTTCAAACGTAACGGGTCGCCGTTTAGGATCTGCGTACATTTTCTGCCTATCACGTGCCGCTTTCAACTTCTCACGCGCTATTTTAACTTTGTCAGCGGTTATTTGAACAATGTCAGGACCCGCATATTGCTTCTCGCCAGGTTCTAACCAACAGGTAGGAGTACGACATCGCCGACCGTATAACATCTCATAAGGCGGCATACCAATACTCGAATGATAAGAATTATTATAAGCAAATTCGATTAAGGGTAGGTGAGAATCTCACGAACCACCAAATTCGAGTATACACGCTCGCAGCATATCTTCAAGCGTCTGAATCGTTCTCTCGGACTGACCGTCAGTTTGAGGGTGATATGCCGTGCTAAGATTTATCCGCGTACCAAGCTCACGTTGAAGGCTACTCCAGAAATGAGACGTAAAACGTGCATCTCGATCACAAACAATAGACAACGGTATACCATGACGAGATACTATTTCGTTAACGTAGAGTTGGGCTAACCGATTCATAGGTGCAGACTCGTTAGTCGCAAGAAAATGAGCGCTTTTGGTAATTCGATCGACTATAACCCATATCATATCGTGCCCTTTAGAAGTATGAGGTAATTTTGTAACGAAATCCATAGTAACATGATCCCATTTCCACTCCGGAATTTCTAACTGTTGTAATTTACCATAGGGCTTCTGGTGTTCCGTCTTGACTTGAGCACAGATCTGACACTTTTCAACGAACGAAGCTATATCACGTTTTAAGGTAGGCCACCAATACAAAGTCTTCAAATCCTGGTACATCTTGGTACTGCCAGGATGGATAGACAATTTTGACTTATGCGCCTCTTGTAGAATGATTTCTCGATTACCACCAATATTGGGTACCCAAATTCGAGATTGAAATGTTTTCAAACCTCGACTATCTTCTTCTAACAGCTTTGACAATTTAACCATTGTCTCAGCCTTCAAATTAGCTTCTTGTAATGCTTCCTGTTGTGCCTCCTTCAATTTAGCAATAATATCTGACACAATCGTAAGTTTCATGAACTTAGCAACTCCAGGAGAACTTTTCCGACTCAGTGCATCAGCAACAACATTGGCTTTTCCCGGATGATATTTGATCTCACAATCATAATCCTTGATCAACTCCAACCAGCGTCGTTGTCTCATGTTAAGTTCCTTTTGTGTGAATACATACTGCAAGCTTTTGTGGTCGGAATATACCACACATTTGGTACCGTATAAGTAATGTCGCCACAGCTTCAAAGCAAACACCACGGCTGCAAGCTCAAGATCATGGGTCGGGTAATTCCTCTCGTGAGGTTTCAGTTGACGCGAAGCGTACGCAATCACCTTATCTCGTTGCATCAGAACGCAGCCGAGACCTGCATATGAAGCATCGCAATACACAACAAAATCTTCACACCCACTAGGCAGCGTTAGAATTGGAGCTTGGCATAACAATTGCTTCAAAGTTTGAAACGCTTTCTCCTGCTCATCAGTCCACACATAAGCAACATCTTTGCGAGTCAATCGGGTTAACGGACCAGCAAGTTTAGAGAAATTTTGAATGAAACGCCGATAATACCCAGCAAGACCCAAGAAACTCTTAATCTCTGAAGGATTTCGAGGAGTTTCCCAGTTCATCACAGCTTCAATTTTGGTTGGGTCGACTTTAACACCTTCGTTACAAATGACATGACCCAGAAAGTGCACCTCTTTGAGCCAGAATTCACATTTGGACAGCTTAGCATAAAGTTGTTCCCGCTGAAGGGTTTCTAAAACCACACGTAGGTGTTGCTCGTGCTCCGCTTCGGTTTTGGAATAGATCAAAATGTCATCAATAAAAACAATAACAAATTTATCAAGGAAAGGACGACACACACGGTTCATCAAATCCATGAAAACAGCAGGGGCGTTGGTTAAACCAAATGGCATCACCAAGAATTCATAGTGCCCATACCGAGTTCGAAAAGCAGTTTTAGAAATATCATCATCATGAACGCGGACCTGATGATAACCAGAACGAAGATCAATCTTCGAGAAACAAGTAGCACCTTGCAACTGATCAAACAGATCATCAATATGGGGTAGCGGATATTTGTTCTTTACCGTTCGCTTATTCAGCTCCCGGTAATCGATACACATGCGTAAGGTTCCGTCTTTCTTCTTAACAAACAAAACCGGAGCTCCCCATGGTGAAGAACTCGGGCGTATGAAACCTTTATTAAGAAGTTCTTGGATCTGTGTCATCATCTCCCGAATCTCAGACGGTGCAAGACAATACGGAGATTTAGCTACAGGTGTAGCACCAGGAACAAGATTAATCCGGTATTCTACATCCCTGACAGGAGGTAAACCCGGTAACTCCTCTGGAAACAATTCAGGGTACTCCGAAACCACTCTGATATCTTTGACAGTCTTTCCTTCCGCCTCAGCATTTATTACATATGCCAAGTAGGAATCACAGCCTTTAATAATGGATTTCTGTGCTTTGATCATTGTCATCAACGGAATATCAGATCTAGGTCTTTCTCCTCGCGCCACCGAATAAGTACCATCAGGTAGTGGGATTTTGATTAACTTTTTGGAACACAATATCTTGGCATTTTGACTAGTAAGCCAATCCATGCCAATAACGACATCAAAACCAGTAATCGGCATGAGGAGTAGAGAAACAACAAAACAGTGCCCATCAATAGTTATAGAAACCTGAGGTACGTGTGACGTAACACGAACTCGACTACCGTCAGCTACTTCTATTCTAACAGAGTCTTTCATCATTATAACAGGTAGTTGCCATTTATCACAGAAAATGGTTGACACATAGGAATAGGTAGCACCAGTATCAAACAAAACACATGCTGGTACAGAATTAATTAAGAAAGTACCAGTAATAACATCACCTTCACTCTTTGCTTCGTCTGTAGTCATTTGGAAGGCTCTCCCTTGAGAACGTGGAGCACCTCCCTTTTTCTGAGCAGCAGCTCCAGACGATCCACCAGCTCCCGAACCTTGCCACTGAGGACAATCAGCTATTCGGTGTCCAGACTTATGACATTTGAAACAAACATTATCTTTGAACCTACAGTCACGCGTCTGGTGACCCTTCACTCCACACTTACCGCACTTTACCACCTCCCAGCTTCCAGACCTCTGGAACGAATCACCTCTTGGCCTATTTCCAGACCCACTATCACCTCTCCTATTGCCAAACGACTGATCAAATTTCCTCTTGTACCCTCCTCCCTGTTGCTGTGGTTGTGCCTTCGGTTTCTGCCTATAGTCATCCTCAGTCTGCCGTGCTAGATCAAAGGCTGCATCCAAGGTTGCTGCAGACCTCACAGCAGATCGATACTCAACAGGTAAAGCGTTGGCAAATTTGCTGATTTTAGCTCTCTCGTCCGGTAGCAAATGAGGAACAAACTTCATCTTTTCTGAAAACTTAGATATCAAATCCTCTACTGGTTTATCGCCTTTATGGAGAGCTCGAAACTCATCCTCAATCTTTTGCATGTCGTAATCTGAACAGTATTTCTTTCGGAGCTTTACCAAAAATTCCTCCCAAGTTAAAGCATCCAAAACCTCTGGCGGTGTAACACTCACAACCGTATCCCACCAGTTAAGTGCTTGATCACGTAACATCTGTCTGGCAAAAGTAACCTTCTTCTTTTCTTCACACTCGCTGGACTCGAAAGCGTTTCGTATGTTTCGAATCCAAGTTTCTACAACCGACGGATCACCTACACCATTAAAAACCGGAGGTTTACAGCTCATAAAATTCTTATAACCCGCAGACTTAGAGACTTCATGAGCGATTCGTAACGACTCTCGATCATTCGCTTGCTTCAATTGGGTCTCCAACTGACGTATGTAAGCATCCCTGTCTTCATTACCGGAAGAACTAGCCATCTGATTCAACTTCTATACCAAAACAAGAATACTAGCTATAACTCTAGCAATCTAACAATTACCACATACTAATACTAATTTAACACATAACAATTTATATACAACTCTCATCACACCCCAATGCCACCCAGGGAACACTTAATAATGGTCGGGCCTGGGTTTGAGATTGAATACTCGTCAAAGTACCCAATTCCCTCAAACCAAGGCTCTGATACCAACTTGTAACGCCGCCATTTCACAAGCTTACTTTTATAAAATAAAGTTAAAGCGTTTAACCAAAAGATATATTTACAAAACACAGCGGAAGCTAAAGTTAGTTATTTACATAAACTGTATCAGTGTTTAAACAAAACCACTAGCGGAGTTACCAAATATCTGCCGACCATTACCCAGTAAGTCAGAGTTAATAAAAACAACCAGAAAGTAGTGTTCCCCAAAAACTTCGGCAGTACAAACCAAAACATGGCACCCCGTCTCACCAGCAGCTAATTACCTGAATATTGGACATAAACATGGAGGGGTTAGCTATAAATAGCTAGTGAGTAACGATTAAACATAAGTATCGTTACAAAAATGTTATAGCATGCAGAAGGTATCACAAAGTATCAAACAAGTCTATCCAAACAGCTAGTGATGTTCCGGTGCCCAGGAGGAGTCACGTCTTGCAGGGTTGTGAGCCCGGCTCAATGATCCAAACTGGGGGAAACCGAACACATCCATAATATCGCGCTGGTGGGGGAGCGAGTAGCAGTCCACCATTGCGTTAACGAGCGGGGAAGTCCAATGAGAGCCCCTTTAACGAGCGGGGAAATCCAATGAGAGCCCCTGGTTGAGGCACGGGGTTTTGCAAGAACCCGATCCGCGGCCGCGAATCACCGTACCTCAACAATAACAAAGTGCCGGCACGAACACGTATTGGCCGACTCTGGCCGCATCATAAACATAACTGGCCTACTCAAGCCATAACATATCATATTGGCCTACAAAAGCCATAACACCCGCATATACCAAGTTTATAACATGATTGGCCTACTCAAGCCTAACATATGTGCATAACAGCGTATACCATAGCAAATTAACAACACATAAACCATAACTTACCTTAAACTTGTTATAACATGTTTATCACGAAACCTAAGGTTAACCGGTACTCACCTCGAGATCACATGAGGCAAATATGAATCCGGGAATCCCAGGAGCACACAGAATCGTCCGAATCACCTAACACATCATGTGTAGGTTCAGTCAACGTCTAAAAGTACTATTAATGCTTCTACGTAAACGTGCAACGAACAACAAGAAACAGGCAACCTAAAAGAATTGCTACGGCCGTAGTAGATAGGTCCTACGGCCGTAGGACACCTTCCAAACACCTCCTACGGTCGTAGGAACACCCTCTACGCCCGTAAGAGTTCTTTTCCTAAAAACCATATCCTACGGCCGAAGGGACCATACCCTACGCCCGTAGGAGTGATTCTTTGGGTACCAACGGTCGTAGGTTATGTACCTACGCCCGAAGGCTTCTTTCCATCACCCGTAGGTGGTAAACCATGCAAAACACATTACTACGGCCGCAGAGAACCCTGCCTACGGCCGTAGTGATATTGACAACCTCCTACGGCCGCAGGGAACTCTTCCTGCGCCCGTAGGAACCCCTGTTACAGCAGACCTTCGTCCCTGTTCTTGGACAGCCGCTGCAACATCGATTTTTTACCATTCTTTTCAACCCAAAACTCCATTCCAACAGTTTATACATGTTACTTAATATCCATTTGAACTTACCAAATCAATTGACACTAAAGAAAAACACTTAAACACTACATGAACCCTCAAAATGGTGAATCTCACTCATGAACTCAAGAACACCTTTAAACCCGAAAACACTTACAATTTATTGATGATTTCAGTTGAAGATGAAGATTTTAACAACGAAATCAGTAGCCAAACTTGAATCTATAGCTTCCCTCTTTGATTTCCTTCTTTGAATTTGGAAAGGGTTTGAGTGTGTGTGTAACCGAGAGAGCGTATGATGTTTAGTGTGTGTACATAGTGTGTGTTTGAAGTGTTCACAGGGATAAGAACACAACAAACCGACTTGTGGTTTAATTAATTAGATCACAGGTATTTTGTTCCCCTTTTCAACCTACAATTTAATACCCGTTTACCCGTTTCACCTAACGGAGATATTTTTAGAGCCATTACCTAAAACCGGTTACTAATATACCAATTCTACATATCAACATAACTATTTTACATAACACCTTTTTATCACGTATAATTAACAAATAACACATTTAGCAACAAAATACATTGATTAAGTCAATGTACAAGTATTTAAGCACATAGTACAACACAGTACTACTAGGCCCTAATTTAGGATGTTACATTTGAAAGCTGGCCAAAGTTGAAGTATTGAACAACAAGAAGCCAACAGCTGATCTTCTCAATATCGAACAACAAGATGGTTTGGGAGAAAATGGTTTTATTATTTTCGGTTGTATGTAAGCCAATTAAAAAACAAAGAGCTCTAACTAATTTATCAAATATATGATTTTTTATTTTTGGCTAATAACATTTCATTTTAATACGAGTTCAATTGTTAAAGTGTTATTTGACACACACAAACTCTAGAAACCCATATATTTAACTAATAGTTAAATATGAAGACCTGTTATTTGAGTAAGCTAATTGTTTTTAAATTTCATTAACTTTGTAGAAAACCTGTTGTAATTAAACGTATGCCACCTATGGATTTCCAGCGCTTTTATTAACATATTTTACATTTTCGCTAATATCTACATACACATATATTTAAAACCCCTATCTATATATAATGTGAAAACACAATAACACCCTTGCATGCACATACATGTTGATACATACTCCTTTTTCCTTTTATGTATACCTCTATACATACGTATTACCTAGTTGTTATCCATGTACATATATACATACACATAAGCATGTATATTTAGATAACCACGCAATAAAACATAAATATCATGGATGGAGAGCGTTGTTAGTGCGAGAACCGTTGTTAGTGCGAGAACCGTTAGTGCGAGAACCGCGAGAACCAATCTCAGCCGTTCCTTGGATATGGGAAATATCATGGATGGAGAGCGTAGAGGGATAGGGTGTGGCAGGGTGCATGTGAGGAATTCATGGGTAGGCAATGACATTGAAGGAGGGGGAATTTGACGGCTTAGATTGGTTCTCGCGGTTCTCGCGCTAACAACGGTTCTCGCATGAACTTTTGTCTATATATATATATATATATATATATATATACATATGTATGTATAAACAATTATATCGTAAGCATGTTTGTGTATTCATTTATACATCGATTATAGATATTCGTATTATAAACAGATTTCCAACTGATTTATTAACATATTTTATATTTTCACCAATATATGTACATATACATAGACTCACAAATCAAAATCCTTACCTATAACTACGATGTGCGAACACACGCTCATTGTGGGTTTTCAAGTTATATGACTCACTAAGTTGTGTTTATAACGTTTTTAATACTCCATCTGTCCCATTTTTATTGTCCACTTTTGACTTTTTGAAGTCTTTCTTTTTCAATTTTGACCTTAAATATTTTTGTTTGTGCTATATAATATTTAATACAAAATATATGAATGCATTATATTTTAAATGTATTTTTATTGATATAATTTTCATCAAGTATTATATAATACAAACAAATATATCTAAGGTCAAACTTGAAAAAGAAAGACTTTAAGAAGTCAAAACTGGACAATAAAAATGGGACGGAGGGAGTACAAAATTGTTGATTTTGCAATGGTTTAATTAAATAATGGTTGAATGGGAGAAAACATACTCGCATTGTGAGTTTGCGAGTTGTATGACTCACTAACTCAATGGATTTTGTGAGTAGATAAACTCACCAAGTTAGTGACTTTTTTCGGGAAGAAGAACTCACCAAGTAGGAAATTCGCGAGTAGGAATGGACTTGCTACGTGGAAGGTTTGCAAAGTGGGGCAGCAAGCCACGTAAGCGTGGGTTTGTGATCATGAATATATGTGCAATGTGTATATGTCTAGTATGGTGTAAGTTATACATGTTCGCTAAAGTATTAACTATGATTCCGTTACATAGACCAACAACTCCTTTGATTGACCATTAATTATCGAACATAAGTCACCTATTTGGACCCATAGTGGTTTTGATTGATCATGATGACCAATTTTGACCGATGTTAACCGAGTTTGACATGTGAAATATTTTGTTATATTGTGGTGAAACACAACTCGGCCACAGTTAGACATATGAAATCCTTGGTACGGCTTCGATTGTCAACTATGACTCAAAATGTGAAATCATCGTCAGTTCATTGCGTCGATATTATGTGATTGAATTTATGATCATGGATTGTTATGTGATTGTAGATACCTAGTGTGATGTGTAGGTTGTGTGCTTGCTATAAGCTTTATGCTTACTATTGTATTTTTAATTCTTTCAAGATATGACCGTAGGAAGGCTCCATCAGAGTGAAGACGGCTCATCCATCTTCAAAAGTTTTCCGCAATCTATTTTCATAATTAAACAAACATAAGAAAATACATTTGTAATTAATTCTTTCTTTTATATTTGAATATATATTTGAAAGACGTGTAGTTTCGGGTACGGAATCTGGTCACGAATTTTGAATGAATTGTTATTATTTCATTACTCTGATATTTATATTAAATTTGTTTTTTGGTGTTACAAGTGATTAACCATGGGTTACCTCTATTTGTTAAAGTTAAGTCTAAATAATACCCTGTGATATGTGGTTGACCATTATCGACCGTATTTGACAATTTTTAACTATATTTGACTCTAGACAACGGTATTTGACTATTTGAGTCTAAATTACGCCCTATATGACAGTTATGACCTTGATTGACCTATATGAACCAAGTAGAATCGTGATTACTAAATATCCCTATAAATAGTTCTGCTTTGTGAGCCGAGTATAAGCATTGTAACATGTCTTGGTTTGTCTTAAAAGGCAATGGTGGATTTTAGGATGTTACATTGTTATTGGCTTGTAATTCAATCCAACATAGAAATGAAGATTCTCAGTTAAGAAGATAGAAGCGTGTAGAGAGAAAAACAAGATACACCTTGAAAGACATACACACTTTATTCGCAAAATGAGTTAACCGAGATCTAAGAATTCGATCTCCTTTATCATATCATTGTATATAGACTCTAAGGAGTATTTAATTTACCGCGCACATGTTTGCATTTTATGAAAACTTCACCCACAATTTAAACTTATATTTCTATACAATATTTTGAACATAACAATCTCCCCCTTTGTATAGAAATAAAAGTTGTTACGTCTTTTCAGCTTTTGATGAATCTAACAATCTTCCTTTGTCTTGTTGTCTTCTGAAAGTGTTCTCATTAAAAATGCTAGATGTTGATGAAGAATCTTGTTTTTGAAAGTTTACTTTGACAAACATGAACAAACTGCTTCTCCGATTATGCAGATCTTATTTAACTGTCTGCATTCTGTTGAAAGTTATAGGGAATAAGATTGTCCGAACAAGCTGGACTGGTAAATCTATGAATTAAAATTTTAATAAAGCTTCTTTTAGTGTAATTAAAAAAACACATCAAGATGCACTAGATCGGCTTGCTGAATATGCCAATAGTAGTTATTCTTCATCCAAGTGATAGGCATGAGTCTAGCAAGTTTGGTGGCTATTTATTTTGCATCTTATTTCTGATTATTGCCTAGAAATTCACAATATCTCCATTGAAGAGATCAATCATTTTCCATTGACTACTAGACGGATCGACCTCCCAAGAACCATGATATTTGGAAATGAGAGGTGAGAAACATGCGCATAGTATGCATGAGTGTAATCTCTATTCATAGACACGCCATGAATGTGTTTGTTGTTCCCCATAGTATTCATAGTACTTTCCTCCCTATCCTTTAGGCATAAACTTGACTTGATTGATGTAAATCCTTCAAAATCAATGTTAGATTCTCTTAAATCCTTCAAAATCAAATCCATATGTTCTTTGACTCCTCCTTGACTAAGTCAAGTTTTTCTTTGACTCCCCCTCAATACTTGAATGTTATCTTGCTTGATGAGTACAGTTTCATATTTTTTTCCCTCATGATGAGATACCTTCATTTTACTACTTCATTGAAGAACTTAGGCAGCATACATCCACTTTACCACTACTTCATAATCGCACTATTCAATTCGTAATTTGCATCATAATTCTAAATCATGTCTTTTTATACATCATAGTTAAATAGTTTAGAAATCGTAATTCTTTTTAGAAAATGATTTTGTCTTTGTACTCCGTTTTAGAAAATAATATTGAATTGACCTTGGTCCAGAAAAACTTCCTAAGTACTTGTTTAAACAGGAACACTTCCCCCGACTCTTATCCTTACTCCCGCTCCTTATGACACTTAATCACCTAGTATGGTTGCTAGACAAGTAGATAGAGAGAACAAGGTTTCTTTTTGTGAGAATGAGAATGAGCATTGAACATCCATTAATAGGCATGACTGGTGCTTCCTACGGCCGTAGGCCATACCTCTTATAGCTATAGAATGTTAGTGGGTTTGTGAAGTGGATAAGCTAAGTGGGATCCCTTTCTATCGGCTGATACCTACGACCATAGGCCATAATATTCCAATTTTTTATTTTTTCTTTAATCTCCAATCCGAAACAAACTCATTCTTGATTGATCTCATATATATTAATATATTGATGTAAGAAGAAAATCTTATTCGACAATGTACAAAAATGGATTTTTCAAGCTGTTACAGTTCTCCCCCTATTAAAAGGTACCGACCTGGAATCTACAACTCTAAACAAAAACTTATCGAGTTCTCATCTCATCTTTGGTTTCCAACATCATGTCACCTCCATGTTTGTGCTTCCACTGATATTTCACTAGCTTCAACTCGTTTCATCCTTAATTGATTGACTTGAAGATTCAAGATTATTAGAACAATCTTTTGCTTTCATCCACTTGTAGCTCATCTAATGGTATCATACTTGGAACCTTAGCTAGACATTTCATCAACTAACACATGGAACACATTATATATTCCTTACCCTTTTGATGGAAGTTCCACCTTGTAAGCCTGGTATGCTATTCTTTAACCACCATGAATGGACCAATAAAATGTAGCCATAGCTTATCTCAGCTTTTAAATTGATTTATACTTTTCCATGGAGAGACTTTTTACATAACCTCCTCGCCAACGTATTTTCTCTCTCTCCGTTGCCACTCTAAGTCGGTCTCATGCTACCGCGACTTTCTCAACTATCATGTAACCAATGTCAAAACCTACTCCCTTGATTCTAACCAACACGTAGGAGTACGAAACTTCCTATCGTAGACCATCTCACAAAGTTTCATATCAGTAATAGAATGATAAGTAATGTTGTAAGAGAATTCTATCAACGACAGATGAGTAACCCAACTACCACCATATACTATCATGCATGCCCTCGACATATCCTCGAGTGTTTAAGTTATTCTTTCACTTTTCCCATGAGTCTGAGGGTGATAGGTTGTGCTAATCTAACTTCTCATTGTTCTTTAACACCAAAAAATGAGCACTCTTTGTGTGGCGATCTCTATAACCCATATCATGTCATTACCCTTCGTGGTCTTGGGTAGCTTTGTAACAAAATCCATCATAATCTTGTCCAATTTCTACTCGTGTAGCTCTAATTGTTGTAGTCCTCCATAGGATTTCTAGTGTTCGGCCTTAACTTGAAAACATGTTATACACTTTGACACATAATCAACTACATCAGTCTTCACTTCCCACCACCAATAATTTGGTTTCGGATCTAAATCTATCTTGTTATTCCCCAAGTGAATTAAAGACTGTGAGCTTCCTGCAACAATACCTCCTAATTCCTTTAAACTCTAAAAAAGCTTTTGCTTCGTAGTCCAAACAAAAGGTTCTTTCATCCGAGTCAACTTCGTCAAAGGAGTAGCTATCTTCGACAAGTCCTTAATGAACCTCCTATAATATCTAGACCAAGGAAACTTCGAATCTCGGTTGGAGTTTTCGAACTTCTCACTTCTTAATAAACTCAATATTCACGAGGTCAACCTTCATCCTATCTTTTTGAACTATATGACTATGAAATTGTATTTGTTAGTCGAATTCACACTTTGAGAATTTAGCATAGAGCTTCTCTCTTCATAATGTATCCAAGACTTCTCGTAGATGTCATGTGTTGGAATACACCACAATTTCATCAATAAACACTAAGATAGACTTGTCAAAATGTAGTCTACAAACCTAATTCATCAAATACATAAACATTACATGCCCGTTCGTCAAACCTAAAGCGTCACCAAGAACTCGTCATAACCATACGAGGTTTAAAATCCATTTTTGGTACATCATTATATTCACTATCACCTGGTGGTAACAACCTGAACGCAGATTCATCTTTGAAATATGATAAGCATCGTGAAGCTAAAAGTTGATACTTGTTTTTCACTGACAACTTGTTCAACTTCCTATAGTTATTTATCTAACCTCGCGTGGTGGTTGTAACCCAGGGTGATCATGAGAAAAGACAAAAGTACATTCATTTACCAACTCCACATCTGCCAACTCCACTATAATCTTCACAAGGTCCACCTCATGAGCTAGGAATAAAAGACATACCTTCGCTAAACACTTTCATGCCTTAATGATTGAAATCATCGCCATGTTCCTCGCTCATCGTTCTTCATAGCATGCCCACCCAATGGAAATGTATCTTTGAACAAAGATTCTCACTCGGTTTAAGGTCATCCAATTCATGCCACTCACAACATTAAGTCCCTCAATCTAGCTATGAGCATGAAACCATCTAACCGATGGTTTTGGATATGTGAAACCGCTTTTAATGGTTTGGTTCACGGTTTTTATTCGAAAATAATTTGCATAAACCGAACTGATATATATATATATATATATATATATATATATATATATATATATATATATATATATATATATATATATATATATATATACCTTTAAAGTATATTATAGATTTTTAATAGTTTAAGAAGTTATTTATGTAAAAACTTTTCAATTGAATTATGTTATCATCATTATGCATAATTTATTTGTGTCATTATCAAAAATATGTACTTTTTAAACTTTTTGTTTAACTATAGTACATTACCACTTGCCTTGTTAAAACAAAACTTGTTGCATTAATGATAGGGTCAAACAAAAAATAAAACTAAAAACTAAAAATTGTGATACCAGTCCAAGCCGAATCGTGTTTTAGTGGTCGGTTTGGTTTGGTTGGACTACTTTAACGGTCAAATTTGGTCTAATATTTTTGAAAACAAGGTTTCCGGTTAGGTTTCCAATATTCACCACAAACCACCTAAACCCAACCACAATCACCCCTACCTCAATCCCCATAGGGATAAGCAGTAGCGAAAAGGTGTTAAGGCTACACGTTGTGGTCTACCTGATGGCGTCGGGTGAGGACGAGTAGGTCCATCGAGTCCCCAAACCCGTAGCTTTCCCACCCCTCCAACGGTAACATGCAACGGCGATTTTTTTCTTTTTTTTCTTTTTTAATAATTTTCAACTATAAATACTAAACCATTAACACTCATTTTCATCCTAATTTTATACCATTTCTGTAACACCGCGTTTCACAAGCTTAAAATCAGTAGGGAATTAAAACTTTTAAACTATATTTACACTAAAGATCGCAGTGGAACAAACCACTAATGACATAGTTAAGTAGTGTTTATCGACTTGGAATCAGAATACAACCGATCAAGCTAAGTCTAAAAAATAAGCTGGTGTTACCAACTACGCACCGACCATCATATTAGAGTAACATAACAACAACGATAAGTGCGCCAAAAGATATATACTACCCATAGCATCCCGCCTCACCAGGCCATCACGTCACTAACCTGCGAAAAGGGAAATATCTTGAAACGTTAGCTACAACTAGCTAGTGAGCACAGACTTCACATAAGCATCAATAAGCATGCTATCACATCACAACATGGCACACAGAGCTAGTCTACCACATAGCGGTGTGCCGACATGTCAACAGGGTCATATCTCGCGAGATAGCTAGTCCGGCTCAATGACCCTAGCCGGGGAATCAGTCACATCCAACCGCACAGGTAGGGGGAGCGAAGAGCACCCACTAACACGTTTGAGCCACAAGGACTCCGTTCGAATCTGATCATAGACCAAGACCCTCACTGTATGTCAAGGAACGGCGCCCTGAAGTGCCTTTAACCCGGAAATCGCAGTCGAGTACCGTTAATCCCGAATAACCAGCCAACAGGCCTCAAGGGATCCAGCCAGAGCTGACCTCAACTCACGCCATTTGTCCAGAAAAGAATCACAAACACAATTGACCCGTACCAGGTCCACAGTACGCATGCGTATCACAAATCACAAGTTATATCACATGGCATAGCATATATCACTGTATCACATCATACCTCGACCGTACACATGTATAAGCATGGTAGCATATATCACACAAGCAACAGATAACCTATTCACTGAGTCTCATGGGAAATCGGTACTCACCTGTAGTTCACAAGAGACAGATATAGTGCTCGGTATCCTCGGGTTCCTCAAGATCACCTAACACATCACATACAGGCTTGGTTATCACTTACACATAGCACATTAAGGTCTAAACACATGTTACACAAACTGCCAGGACCCCTGCTTTAGGCCGCAAGCCCCTGGCTTACGGTCGCAAGGGCTCCTCAGGAACACCCCTTACGGCTGTAAGGGTATTCCTTGCGCCCGCAAGAGTTCTTTTCCATAAACCAATGCTTACGGCCGCAAGGAAAATTCCTTTTGCCCGCAAGCATGGTTCTTTGGTTGTCTACGTCCGCAAGTTATATGTCTGCGCCCGCAAACGTTGTTCCTTCGCCCGTAGGCGGTAAACCACATGACACACCCCTTACGGCCGCAAGGACCCATGCTTACGACCACAAGGAACACTTTAATGGCTTACGGCCGCAAGGACCACCCCTTGCGACCGTAAGGAGAGGTACAATAGTAGACTTCGACTTTGTTCGTGCACAACTCCTATAAATCATATTTTTGACACAAAAATCGACCAAAACTCAGTTCCAATCATTTATACATTTCGTTTATCATCACTTGGAACTTACAAATACGTTTAACACAACAACTAATCACTTGAACACATTAAACACCATCAAAATGGTGTATCTTCTTCCACATATCAAAAAATAGGTTTTGTAGTTGAAGAACACTTACAACAGGAGGTGGAGATGACAAAAGAACAGATTACACACTTGATTCCAACTACAAATCTTCCTTTGCTACTGATTTCTTCACTCAAAGTTGAGAGAGTATGTGTGTATATGTTTTCGTATGTATGTATGTGTGTATACCGTGTGTTTGAAACTCAACAGGGGATAAGAAGAGAATAAACCGACCTTGACGTTTATTTATTAAACATCGGGTATTTTGTTCCCCTTTTTAACTTACAACTTAATACACACCATCCTGTTTCAACTAACAGGAATATTTACGGAATCATTATCTGAAACCGTTTAACACTTTATCACTTTTAGACACTTATGACACTTTTCACATAATCACATTTATTAACACATAACATGTTAGTAACTAAAAATAGTCACTTAAAGTCATTGTACAAACACTTAAACACAAATTACAACTATTTACTGATAGGCCCTATATCAGGGTGTTACAATTTCACACCCATTCTCTCTACCTATTTCACACAATTTTCATCCCTACATACTTTCTTTATGGATTTACGAAACGAGGCATTAACTACTAGTGTTGATTTTTACGCGAGAAATAACACGATGATGCAAGATATTTTTAGAACCGTGTCAGAACTTATTTTTTATGAGGACGAGAAAATATCGAGTGTACAAAGTAGAAGGCCGCCGAAAAATAAAAACTAACTAGCTGGACACGAGATGCTCATTCGCGACTATTTTGGCGAGACCCCGGTATACGATGATGGTATGTTTAGGCGACGTTTCTGGATGAGCAAAGGTTTATCCGAGCGTATAGTTCACGATCTTGAACAAGAGTATGAATTTTTCACGTGTGAGTGGGATCCTAGAGGCCGGAAAGGGTTTTCACCGCAACAAAAGTGTACTTCTGCTATCCAACAATTGGCATACGAAATGGCTACTGATTCTTTTGACGAGTATTTGAGGATGTCGGAGAAGACCTCACGGGATTGCATAGACAATTTCTGCAAAGGTATATCCATCTCTATAAAAGAAAATATTTACGCAAGCCTATTAATGATGATGTTCAGAGTTTGTACGCCGCACATGAATTGAAACACGGCTTTACACGCATGCTAGGTAGCATAGATTGTACGCATTAGTCTTGGGCTAATTGCCCTGCAGCATGGAGAAGCCAATATATGAGAGGTGATCATGAGCATCCCACAATTATGCTAGAGGCGGTGGCATCTCATGATCTATGGATTTGACATGCATTCTTCGGAGTTTCCGGTTCTAACAATGACATCAATATTCTTAATCAATCGCCTATATTGAACGACGTGTACGACGACAAAGCACCAGATTGTACACTTGAGGTGAATGGAGTGACTTACAAACACAAATATTATCTTGCCAATGGTATATTCCGGAGTGGCCAACTTTCGTCAAATCATTTACGTGCCCACAAGACAACAAAAGGAAAAAGTTTAAGTCCGCACAAGAATCGGCGAGGAAAGAAGTTGAACGTGTTTTTGGTGTGCTTAAACAACGTTGGCACATTCTACACTACCCGGCACGAGCATTGACGATGACAAAATTGAGGAATATCATGTACGCTTGCATAATATTACACAATATGATTCTCGAAGACGAAGGCCATGCGCTTTGCAGTTTCGATGACGACGACCTTGTAGCGGATGATATAGAAATAACTATCAGCGAGGAACAACGGGCAGCAAATGTTCGAGAAGTAAAAAACCAGAAGACTCATAACAACCTTCGGTCCGATTTGGTCGAACACATTTGGAGTATATAAATCCCCGACAACGGAGACGACTACATTTTAGTTTTTAAAATTATGTATTTTTTTATTTTAAAAGTTTAGATTTTTTTAAGTTTGAATTATGTAATTTTTATTTGTAGTCTTGCTTGAATTTTTATTTAATTAAATTAATGAGTTATATTATTTATATAATTGGTTATTTGTTTAAATAAAAAAAGAATAAAAAAAGTGAAAAAAGCTTAGGTAGGAGATGGTAAGGTATAACTTGAAAATTGGGTAAGGAGAAAGGTAAGGGAGGGGGAATGATGTGACGCTGATGTGGCATTGGGTAAGGGGAAGTAGCAGGTAAGGTACAACGCATGGCCTAACATCTATGTCAATCATACAATCGTCGCATTTCTCACGTATCATGATCGGTTTTCCGTCTGCTTCCTTTATATCTAATGCACTCATAACGAGCCCCTAATGGCTCATAAATTTGGGTATTTTGTGAAAATCAAGTTCACTCGTTAATGACAGCTCATCTTAACGCAATTCACGGTGGAGTGTATATATATATAAGTGACCAAAATACCCCTATTAATGAGTCATTAATGATATAACATACAGTTTTTCATACGAAAAACAGTTCTTATTTTAAATTTTGCTTATATATATATATATATATATATATATATATATATATATATATATATATATATATATATATATATATATATATTGGAAAAAGTTCATGCGAGAACCATTCTTAGTGCGAGAACCGCGAGAACCAATCTGAGCCGTCCAATTCCCCCTCTTTTAATGTCATTGCCCACCCATGAATTCCTCACATGCACCCTGCCACACTCTATCCCTCCACGCTCACCATCCATGAAACTTCCCATATCCACGGAACGGCCGAGATTGGTTCTTGCGGTTCTCGCACTAACAATGATTCTCACATGAACCCATCTTCCAATTTCTAAAATCCAGGAAATCCCACCATCCACATCCTAGATCAGCTCTAGGATTTCCATGTTAAAGCATGTCCGGGTACCATGATCGAGTATTTTATTTTTTATAATAGACCGTTACAATTTATAATAAAAGTTGTCTATATGCAATTTTTTCCCGGGATGAGCTCACACAAAACGCGGCCTGAAATGGGAAATTTTTGTATCTTATTCTCTGAAAAATAGGTAGACACGAAACACAACTTTAATGAAACACGAAATTTAGTGACACGAATTAGATTGTATATAGAACTAAATTTCGACGAAATGGATCTATACGACAATTATTCGAAAATAAACGACATTAAAACGAATTGCCGGAGGTAGTGTTGTCATTGAGTGACCATATCATGTAATGCCAACAAAAAATGCGATCTCTATATGCATACTATTTAACATCCTCCGAAACATTGAATTTTATTAAATAACCATCATTTTTTGGTCTCTAACTATTTAACTAAGTGGCTACATACCTAACCATTCAAGTCACTATAAAACCATGGCATCGCCTACGTTGGTTGGAGCTGGTTGAGTCAACCAGTGCTAGCCCACCATAATCTTCAAGAGGGCGTAAGAGAGAGAAGGGGTCTCTCAACCCGTGACCCAACCAGAGCACACAGACGCTTTTTCTTTTCTTTTCTTTTCTTCTTTTATTTTTCTCTCTCTATCTCTCTCTTCTTCTCTCTCTCATAATTATTATTTATAATGAAATATTATGAGGGTAAGTATGGGTTGGATGTGGAGGTTTGAGGGTTAGGGAGTGTAAGTGAGGGTTGCTAATGGTCTAATTAAGTGAACCACGGATGATGTGGATGCTAATGTGGCAATGGATTTGAGAGGGTAAGTGAGGGTTGGATGCACATAGTCTAATTAAGTGAACATATAGTGAGAAGGAATATAGTGGTCATTAAGTTAAAAACTTAGTGAGAAAAGAAAATGCTCACAAAGGCTTCTTTTTGCAACTAAATGATGCTGCAACTCACAAGATCAGGGTCATCACAAGTATTAATATAAACATTTAGTTACATATATAAAATCCATGTAAAAAATGTTAAGTACACTTTACAGGATTTTCATTAAAAACTAAATGTGTATTAATATGGAACTGCTCGATCTAACTTTGAGTGGTACCTTTTCTTTTCTTTTGAAAGAAAATTAAAAAGAAAAAAGAAAAGAAACATCACCGGCCACTTGAGTTTAAGCGATGGTTTCGTGTCATTGGCTGCCTGTCTCTTACCAAATCTTGCCTATTTTTGGATTGGATCTTTTGTTTGTTCTTCTCCTATTGAACATCACTTACCCCTGCTTGTCTTAAAGAAACTACTTATATATATTCCTATCACATATTTATTATACATACATACATACATATAAATATCACATAGTTTGCTTAATAACAAAATGGAAATATGTTGTAATATTGAAATGCTACATTGACATGCCTTGAATTAAGTTTATATCACACACCCTTTTCTAGAGTAACATTTCTAGTTCGACATCCTAAACAGTTAATAAAACTTATCGCATTACTACACAATAATAATAAAATAAATAAACTTATATTTGAAGTGTTACAACACATAAAAATTATAAAAGAAATGTCAAGCACTAGAAACATATCTTAAATAATCTATTTTTACTAAGGGCGTCTAAAACTTGATGTTCAGCACACCTGATGTCGAACAATTGAGGAACAAGCAGTCAGCGTGATTTCATATTTAAAAGAATCAGTTATTAAATAGTCTAAAGAAATCAATTAAAAGGGGAATTGGGTTTTTATCCTAAAAACGCAATAAAACAATTAAACTACTAATTTGATGAAATAGAAAACAATCTAAAAGACAATTAAAGCTGAAACTTGGATGTAAACAATCAATAAAAGAAATTTTCAAATAGATTGATTGCCCAATTTTTATAGTTGATTTCATGAAATGCAATGGATATTAATTTAATCATATACTAAATCCTAAGATGAATAGATATGTTAGTCCGACTCACTAACTTTATAAGTAAACTCAATTGTCATGGCATTAATCACCCTCATACAATCAAGCAACTACATCGAATGTCATTGCATACAATTGTTCACGCACATTAAAGTTCATTCACTATTTGATATAATCCTAGGATTTGGTTCATCACTAGTCACAATTACTAATAATCATATATTTATCATGATTCAAGCAAACATAGATAGAATGGAAATCTAACTTATGTAAATTCGGTCAATAAAGCATAAAATCAAAAACTTTAACACATAAGGATCTTCTATTAAGCAAAACAGGGCAAATATATAAGCAATGTAATATCCAAATCCATAGAGATCAAACTTATAAACAAAGGTTCATCTTGCCTAAATGAAAGCAAAAGACCTAGCCCATAGACATGTCAAGGTTGTGATCTTCCTCTTCAATATTGAGCACAAACAATCTCTCAAGCTTTAAAATCATCTTTTGAAAGCCTCTACTATCATTATGAATATATCATCTATAGATCAAAAATAGGGATGCATTTATAGCTTCCACGTTCAGACAATAAGTTGTGTTCTCCTTTATAACGTGTCGTGTTCATTAAATATTCTAAATAAGTTGGACTCTTAACGCGTCTATTCCTTCAATCT
This sequence comes from Pulicaria dysenterica, assembly GCA_947179395.2. Classification (NCBI taxonomy): domain Eukaryota; kingdom Viridiplantae; phylum Streptophyta; class Magnoliopsida; order Asterales; family Asteraceae; genus Pulicaria; species Pulicaria dysenterica. The sequence goes on from OX359294.1 coordinate 1,694,499, forward strand.
AACACGTCACGTTCATGATAGATGCCAACTTGTTAGTGTCTAGTTTCTGTGAATGCTTGAATCAATTCAATCTAATGCAAGATTGTATTAGTAAGATATGATCAAAATAGTTAAAGGTATGTCGGACCGCACAACTTTCCTCATTTTCTTCGGTTTCCTCACCATTTTTATCTATCTCCCAATTTCTTCTATCCAAATACTATGTCTTACTTAACCTATACAGTAAAGAAATCCAGACTCTTTGGTAGATCATGTGAGGAGCCATAAAACACATATTAGATCAAATTAAGTCATGATTAACCTAACTTACTATAAAAATACATTCTAACAATGCCATATCGGATATGAAGTACATATATTTTAACCTACATCACAATGTTTCACCACCGATGACAAAAAGAAATTGTGATTAAAGTCATCCCAAGAAGAAAGTGTTTAAAATTGAATAGCGGAAGCTACATATTAAAATGTATCAACTTTAGAAATCAACGCTGAAATATTGTCACACATAAGTCTTCCCTTTGTCCTTGCCCGAGGAACCTAAAATAGATAGAACAATAACGGGTAAACTAGAAGCTTAGTGAGCAACATTTCACTTGTACCTTATGACCACCAACACAATACCACATAACTGCACATATGGCCCCCTTGGCCAGGCCCACTCGGCCATGATATACACAAACATCCATCATAGTGGTTCATTCGACCTTGATGCTCACCAGCATCGGATAACCCCTTCGGTTATCAAGTTTCACATTTAAACAATCAATATAATAATCAACATATAAACATGCATATAATATTATCACAACTATACCAATTACATCATAACATAAGAGTTCGAGAAAACTCACATGATGTGTAGTATAAGTATATAACGAGTATCTGGAATTCAGTCACTTACCGACAATCACCTACAATTACGATCATATCACATTAACTCTCATTAATCACGATTACATACACAATTCCAAGATTTGCGAATATTTTCAAAATCCCAAGTTTTGCGATTTGATATCAGTCCTTATTGTCAATTTGTGATTCATTGGTAACCTTTTGCGATTCGGTTGTATACTAAATTTGTGATTCGGCCATAATTTAAAATGTGTGGTTGATGGATTCTTGGAACATTTATGTAACATCCTCCTTACCGGCCTAGAATTAATGAGGTAATTAATTAAGTTGACTTGTGATTATATCTATTATTAGATTTAATTTCAATATGTGTAGTTGTGGTAATAGTTTGTTTGAATTGTTTTATTTGTTGTAAATATTTATTATCTTATATATTATTAGATTTAATATATATGTGTGTGATGATGATGAGGGTACGATGGGGTGGTGGTTGGTCAAACCACCCCATGCCTTTGGTTACTTGTTATAATAGACAAATGAGTGTGTGTTGTGTGTGTGTTTTGGTGTGTCTCGGCCGAGAGAAGAAGAAAAGAAGAAGAAGGAAAGAAATTTATTTTTTTAGTTCAATCCTTTCATCTTGAAGTGTTTAACATCATTGAGGTTAGATTACTGAAATGATTGTTGATTGTTATATAATTTCGGATTTTATATATTTATGTGCGAAAAATCCGATTGAATGTTTATATGATTTGATGATCATAGGACGTATGCATGTTAGATTTCTTGATTAATATGTGTTGTGTACATGTTTAGAATGATTTCTGGAATTTGTATAACTTGAATGCATGAAATCAGTTTAGAAAATGAAGTTAAAAATTGAAAATGTGTTGGTTATGAAGGACTCGGAATTCATAAGTATGAATGAGTCGGATTCCGACTAGAATTGCTCATGATATTAATTCGTGTAAAGTACTCGGATTCCGACTCTGTTTGATGTGCCTTCACCTTTAAACGGATTGTGAAGTTTACCCGGATTCCGCCTGTTTACTCGGATTCCGCCTTGTACTCGGATTTTGATCAATTACTCGGATTGTGACCATTTACTCGGATTGTGACCATTTACCCGGATTGTGACTGTTTACTCGGATTCCGCCTATTCACTAGGATTTGACTTTACTCGGAATTCAATTGGTTGTGTTGAACTTGACCATTGATCGGATTTGATGGTTTGAATATGAGCATGAGTTTATACCTCAAGCGTGGCCTTAACATATGAAAGGAATATATGTATTGCCTGAGCTAAAGAGTTGGATGAAATTCACAGAATTACAGATTGTAAAGGGTAATAGTGAATGATGGTATATTATACTGAATATACATGAACTTGATATGTACTTGTAGATTATTGGTACATGTGATATATAGATGTATGTACTTGTTGATTTATGTACATATTAAGTATTGTGCTTATGGATAGATTGTTAAGCATATACTGATTGTTAGTTGTTTGTTCAGGTGGAGACAAGACTCAGTAGTTGAGAATAGACTGAGTTACTTGAACTTTTGAAGATATCGGTGAGTGGATATATATCTTGGATGTATAAGATATATCACCTGATTGTTGCTCTTTTCTGTATATATACATGATGTTTGTGAGATCAGCTTGGCGGTAGTTATTCAGCTGGGCTTAAGTTTAGAGATACACAGTATTAGTAGTTATCTTGATTTGCATTTGTTGTAATCAAGAAGTGCTATTATTGTTGTCTGTTATAACTGGGCTATCGGTAGACCTTTGCTTTGGCCGGCATTGGTTGAAGGTCCCGCAAGACCGCCGGTTCTCTTGTTTGCTTGAGCATGGTTGCTTTGGGCTTTATGTCTTGTATGTTTGTGGTATCTATTCTCTCACTTAGCTTTGTGTTAATTCCCCACTGTTGAATTCTTTTTCAGGATATACCTGGCATGTGGATATGGTTGAAGCTGGAATTTTGGGACTGATCATACTCTGATATTAGATGTTTTGATTAGAGCCTGTTTTGTAATTAACACCGTGGTTGTATTTTGTATAGTTAAAAACCAGCAAGTTGTATTTTCAATATATATATATATATATATATATATATATATATATATATATATATATATAATTATGTTGTTAGCTTCCGCGCGTATAGAAAAGATGTGTTTTAGAATATACGGTGTTACAAATTGGTATCAGAGCCCTGGTTTGAGGATTTCCATTGAAGTTGTGTGATACTCGAACCGAGGCTCTGATCAGTCCATTATTTCCAGGGTGGGTAATTATTATGGTAGCTATAGAGAATATGATGTGGTACTAACGGATTATAATCTGACAACTGGTGAGATGTTGTGTAGAACAGATTATGGTTGATAACAACGAGATCCTGGTATTTACCCCTTCGTCCCCTAGTAGACAACATAACAATGTGTCCTCTACTGCTGCCAATGAACAACACAGAGCTGGTACCTCGCACAACGGGGAGTCTGATAACCAAGATTATGTGTTACAGCTGGAAGATACTTTGCAGACTCAGAGAGATAGAATTCAAGAGCTTGAGCAGCAGTTGAACCAAACCCAGTCTTCTCAACCAACCCCTACAGTTCAGATGCCTCATGTAACAGCTCCTGTTACTCAACCCATACCACCTGTCTATACTACTGCACCTGTGAGTACAGTGTCAACACCTTATGGATCTTTTCCATTTATCCAAATGCCACAAGGAGTGTCTACACAAAACCAAATAACACCGCAGAACTTCTTCATTCCGTGGTTTCCACAACAAGAAGCTAGGAACAAATGTCAATTCAAAGATTTTGTGGCATGTGGAGCACCTGAGTATTCGGGAAGCTCAAACCCGAATGTTACCCTAAACTGGTTGAAAGAAACTGTGAAGGCTTTGGAAGCCTGTAACTGTGAGAAAGCTGAATGGGTCAAGTTTGCAACGAGACGGTTGAAAGATCAAGCCTTGACGTGGTGGGATTCTCTGACTACACATCTGCCGCAAGATGTTGTAAATGCCATTACCTGGGAGCAATTCCAGGATAAGTTCTGTGAGCAATTTTGTAATGCATTTGATATGGCTAAGATTCAGTGAGAGTTCTTAGATTTAGCACAGACAAGTAATATGTCTGTGGACGAGTTGATCAACAAGTTTCAAGTGACTCTCAGATTTGCAAAGCAGTGGGTGCCTGATGAACATTCTCAGGTTCAACATTTTGTGAAAGCTTTGTTACCAGAATATCGGGGTAACACTCGTCTGGCGACATCGCTTGTCCAGGCATTTACATTAGCAAGATCTACGGAGTCTGATGCTAAAGATTGGGAGAAGATGAACAGAGGGTCACTCAGCAAGTTTGGGGGAGGTTCAAGTGGTAACCAAGGTAAGGAAAAAGGGCAGAATCAACATGGTAAATCAGATCAGAGGTCCAAGGGATCAGGATCTTTTCAGAACAAGCCATGGTGCCATGGATGTAAGTCTCGTCACACTGGACAGTATACACCGCAAACGCGTAGATGTTTGAGGTGTGGTGAGACGGGTCATGATATAGGTGCTTGTAGGTATAATACATTCGTCTACTGGAATTGTAAAGAGGAGGGGCACAGGGCAGGAAGCTTTCCCAAGATATAGACCGCGGGGACTGGGGCAGGGGTAAATATCACCGGGGGATCGTCTTCTGCAGGTCAGAAGAGAAAGACTGTACCTTCTGCCGAAGGTAGGGCTTTCAAGCTAACTGCCAAGGAAGCTACTGGCAGTGATGATGTGATTACCGGTATGTTCATAGTTAACTCTATTCCTGCACGTGTTTTGTTTGATTTTGGTGCAAATAGGTCATTTATTTCTATGACTTTGTGTCACAAGTTGAAATTGTCTGTTTCTATGAATACTACTCCTTTAGAAGTAGAAATTGCTGATGGTAATGTAGTACCTATGACCACTTCTGTGACTGGAGTTCAGATTAGTATTAATGGTACTAGTTTCCCTGTAGACTGCTTGGTGATGCATATACCTGGTTTTGATTTAGTATTAGCCATGGATTGGTTGAGTCACCATAGGGCTAGTATCTAATGTCATAAGAAACTGATAACTATTCCTCTGGTTGACGGGTCGCATGTCGTGGCTCGTGGGGATAGATCTCCATCTTCTCTTCCGTTTATCTCGTACATGAAGGCTAGAAAATCTTTAGCCAAAGGGTGTGCGTCCTTTCTAGCCTATGCGATTGATGTGAAGAAAGAGAAGCATCCGGTTACCGATGTTCGTGTTGTTTCGGAGTACCCGGAGGTATTTCCAGATGATTTGCCAGGGTTGCCACCTGTTCGCGATGTGGAATACAAGATTGATCTGATACCTGGTAGTACGCCTATTGCGAAAGCTCCATACCGATTAGCTCCTTCAGAAATCAAAGAAATGATGACTCAGATACAGGAACTATTAGACAAGGGGTTTATTCGTCCAAGCTCTTCGCCTTGGGGTGCACCGGTGTTGTTTGTGAAAAAGAAAGACGGGACTCTGCGAATGTGTATTGATTATAGGGATTTGAATAAGAGAACTGTCAAGAACAAGTATCCGTTGCCAAGAATAGATGATTTGTTCGATCAACTTCAGGGAGCTTCGTACTTTTCGAAGATTGATTTGAGGTCGGGATACCATCAGGTGAGAGTGGCCGAAGAGGATATACAGAAGACAGCTTTTCGTACTCGGTATGGTCACTATGAGTTTCTGGTTATGCCGTTCGGTCTGACTAATGCTCCTGCAGTGTTTATGGATATGATGAATCGAGTGTGTCGACCTTTCTTGGATAAGTTTGTTATAGTGTTTATTGATGACATCCTGGTGTATTCTAAAATGGAGGATGAGCATGATCAGCATCTGCATCAAGTGTTGGAAATTTTAAAGCAACACAAGCTGTATGCCAAGTTGTCCAAGTGTGAGTTCTGGTTGCGTGAAGTCAAGTTTCTGGGTCATGTGATTTGTAAAGACGGTGTGAATGTGGATCCGTCAAAGATAGAGGCTGTAATGAATTGGAACGCTCCTAAGACCCCGACAGAGATCAAAAGTTTTCTTGGTCTAGCAGGTTATTACAGAAGGTTCATTAAAGACTTTTCAAAGCTCGCGGGTCCGTTAACCAAGTTGACTAGGAAGGATGTTCAGTTTCAATGGGGTGAGGCTAAGGAGAATGCTTTTCAGACTTTGAAGCAACTTTTGTGTCAAGCTCCTTTTCTTGCGTTGCCTGAAGGATCTGAAGATTTCGTGGTATATTGTGATGCATCGCATGCTGGATTAGGATGTGTACTGATGCAAAGAGGTAAAGTTATAGCTTTTGCATCCAGACAGTTGAAACCCAACGAGAAGAACTATCCAACTCATGATCTGGAGTTAGCAGCAGTGGTGTTTGCTCTGAAGTTGTGGAGACATTACCTATATGGTACCAAGTGCACGATTTGCACTGATCACAAGAGTTTGCAATATGTGTTCACCCAGAAGGAACTGAATATGAGACAGCACCGATGGTTAGAATTGATAAAAGATTATGACTGCGATATTCAGTATCACCCCGGGAAAGCTAATGTGGTTGCTGATGCACTTAGTAGGAAGGGTTTTGCAGATACAGTAAAGTTCATGCGGTTAGAGATCAAATCAGATTTGATAGATCAGTTGATGGCTGCACAATTAGAAGCTTTGAAAGAAGAAAACCTGAAAGATGAGATAATGGTGAAAAGACAGGATGAAATGACAACTGATTCTCGTGGTTTAAAGATATATCAGAATCGTGTTTGGGTGCCGAAGTTTGGTAACTTGCGGGAATTGATTTTGACTGAAGCTCATAAATCCAGAATGTCTGTTCATCCTGGTAGCACTAAGATGTATCAAAGTATGAAGACTTTTTATTGGTGGCCTACTATGAAGTTAGATGTGGCACGATTTGTGTAGTCATGTCATATATGTGCTCAAGTGAAAGCGGAACACCAAAAGCCGTATGGATCTCTGAGACAATTAGCAATACCTGAGTGGAAGTGGGATCACATCACGATGGATTTTGTAACAAAACTTCCAAGGACTCAGAAGGGAAACGATATGATATGGGTTATTGTTGATAGATTAACCAAGAGTGCACACTTTCTTGCTATTGCTGAGACTGCACCCTTGAGTAAGTTAGCCAAGATGTATATTGATGAGATAGTATCGAGACATGGAGTTCCTTTGTCCATTGTTTCAGATCGGGACTCGAGGTTTGTATCAAACTTTTGGAACAAACTACAGCAAGAATTGGGGTCCAGGGTTAATTTGAGTACAGTTTACCATCCGCAGACAGATGGCCAGTCAGAAAGAACAATTCAGATTTTAGAAGATATGCTTCGGGCATGTGCGTTAGAGTTTGGAGGTTCTTGGGATTCGCATCTACCGCTGGTTGAGTTTGCTTACAACAATTCTTACCACTCCAGCATCGGAATGCCGCCGTATGAGATGTTATATGGGCGACCGTGCAGAACTCCTACATGTTGGTTAGAGGCAGGAGAGAAACAGTTTGCTGGGCCAGATATTGTTCAGATCACAGCGGATAAAGTCGCAGTGGCTCGAGAAAAGTTGAAAGCTGCTAGGGATCGACAAAAGATGTATGCAGATCCACGTCGTCGACCAGTGACTTTTGTTGAGGGAGAACGGGTCTACTTAAAGGTTTCACCATGGAAGGGCGTGATACGCTTTGGGAAACGTGGAAAGTTAGCTCCTCGATATATTGGTCCGTTCAGAATTCGAAAAGTAATGAATGATCAAACTGTGGTTTTGGATCTTCCTGATGAACTAGCTGGTATCCATGATACCTTCAATGTTTGCTATCTGAGAAAGTGTAATATAAAAGATCAGACTCAGGTTTTACCGATAAAAGATCTGCGTGTGGATTTCAAAAAGAGGTTATTTGAAGAACCTGTTGAGTTGCTGGATCGTAAGGTAACAAAATTGAGAAGCAAGCAGATACCAATAGTTTTGGTAGAGTGGAAGCACAGTTTGGGTTCAGAATTGACATGGGAGACCGAAACGTATATGAGAAGTCATTACCCTATCTTGTTTGAGAGCGATGAGATTCCGAGGACGGAATCTTCTTAAGGGGGGAAGAGTTGTAACATCCTCCTTACCGGCCTAGAATTAATGAGGTAATTAATTAAGTTGACTTATGATTATATCTATTATTAGATTTAATTTCAATATGTGTAGTTGTGGTAATTGTTTGTTTGAATTGTTTTATTTGTTGTAAATATTTATTATCTTATATATTATTAGATTTAATATATATGTGTGTGATGATGATGAGGGTACGATGGGGTGGTGGTTGGTCAAACCACCCCATGCCTTTGGTTACTTGTTATAATAGACAAATGAGTGTGTGTTGTGTGTGTGTTTTGGTGTGTCTCGGCCGAGAGAAGAAGAAAAGAAGAAGAAGGAAAGAAATTTATTTTTTTAGTTCAATCCTTTGATCTTGAAGTGTTTAACATCATTGAGGTTAGATTACTGAAATGATTGTTGATTGTTATATAATTTCGGATTTTATATATTTATGTGCGAAAAATCCGATTGAAAGTTTATATGATTTGATGATCATAGGACGTATGCATGTTAGATTTCTTGATTAATATGTGTTGTGTACATGTTTAGAATGATTTCTGGAAATTTGTATAACTTGAATGCATGAAATCAGTTTAGAAAATGAAGTTAAAAATTGAAAATGTGTTGGTTATGAAGGACTCGGAATTCATAAGTATGAATGAGTCGGATTCCGACTAGAATTGCTCATGATATTAATTCGTGTAAAGTACTCGGATTCCGACTCTGTTTGATGTGCCTTCACCTTTAAACGGATTGTGAAGTTTACCCGGATTCCGCCTGTTTACTCGGATTCCGCCTTGTACTCGGATTGTGACCATTTACTCGGATTGTGACCATTTACCCGGATTGTGACTGTTTACTCGGATTCCGCCTATTCACTAGGATTTGACTTTACTCGGAATTCAATTGGTTGTGTTGAACTTGACCATTGATCGGATTTGATGGTTTGAATATGAGCATGAGTTTATACCTCAAGCGTGGCCTTAACATATGAAAGGAATATATGTATTGCCTGAGCTAAAGAGTTGGATGAAATTCACAGAATTACAGATTGTAAAGGGTAATAGTGAATGATGGTATATTATACTGAATATACATGAACTTGATATGTACTTGTAGATTATTGGTACATGTGATATATAGATGTATGTACTTGTTGATTTATGTACATATTAAGTATTGTGCTTATGGATAGATTGTTAAGCATATACTGATTGTTAGTTGTTTGTTCAGGTGGAGACAAGACTCAGTAGTTGAGAATAGACTGAGTTACTTGAACTTTTGAAGATATCGGTGAGTGGATATATATCTTGGATGTATAAGATATATCACCTGATTGTTGCTCTTTTCTGTATATATACATGATGTTTGTGAGATCAGTTTGGTGGTAGTTATTCAGCTGGGCTTAAGTTTAGAGATACACAGTATTAGTAGTTGTCTTGATTTGCATTTGTTGTAATCAAGAAGTGCTATTATTGTTGTCTGTTATAACTGGGCTATCGATAGACCTTTGCTTTGGCCGGCATTGGTTGAAGGTCCCGCAAGACCGCCGGTTCTCTTGTTTGCTTAAGCATGGTTGCTTTGGGCTTTATGTCTTGTATGTTTGTGGTATCTATTCTCTCACTTGGCTTTGTGCTAATTCCCCACTGTTGAATTCTTTTTCAGGATATACCTGGCATGTGGATATGGTTGAAGCTGGAATTTTGGGACTGATCATACTCTGATATTAGATGTTTTGATTAGAGCCTGTTTTGTAATTAACACCGTGGTTGTATTTTGTATAGTTAAAAACCAGCAAGTTGTATTTTCAATATATATATATATATATATATACATATATATATATATATAATTATGTTGTTAGCTTCCGCGCGTATAGAAAAGATGTGTTTTAGAAAATACGGTGTTACAATTTACGTTCAACCTAAGTTTGATTTGCGATCCTAGTTCTCCAATCTGTTTTATGATTGGTCCCATCACATATTCCCGATTCTGAGTTCATCCCTAATGATTTCAGGTTTCGATTTGTGATTCCAATATCACGTTATTAGTAAAAAATGTGACTGAGATTTACGATCCAGAGGAATCTCACGATGTTAGAATTGTATTATTGTAATAGAATAGGAGTTCAACAATAGTTGAGGGTGCTTATTGTAAATATACCTTATAGGTATATAACCCTTGTGATACACAAGGAAATGTAAGGATTGCCTCACAATGTAAGGCTTAACTATGTGTTTTGTATGGTGAAATGAGATTCTCTCTCAACCTATCATAGTTACATATCGCAATCCTTCAATCTACCGCTTGTTTATCCCTAACACACGAAGAGACTCAACTCCCCTAAGCTACAGTTTACGATTCATTCACAGCCCAGTTTCGGTTTATGAATAAAACAAGATATGCGATTCTCTCATACAGGTAATTTTGCGATTCATGCATCCCTCAAGAACATATGTGATTGGCGTTCATTCAGTCGATCCGTTTGGAACCCAAATCATTCAAATGTTAACTAATTCATTTGTTTTTGGTGCTATGAATTTCTAGCATCGTCTAGACAGATTTTTACGGTTTAATTGAATTAACATCATCTTTTCATGGGTCGAATAATGATTCTTGTTCTCGGTTCCCTAAAGCAACTAAACGGGACATAACAACCCGACAAACACATACAATTCTAAGATAAAATTGAGCACTGAATTCTATAATGGGTTAACAATATTAACCTTGACGATCTCCTTCAAGTACTAAGCAAAATAATGAAGGTTTGGTCACCGCTTGTTGATTTTTCCTCCCGACCGAGCACCTTCACGATGCAACAGTGATTGTGGCTGTAACAATTAACCTAGGGTTTTGTGCCCTAATCCTCAAATACCCTTCTCTCATCTTCTTAATGATCCAATACATCCTTAATTTTTTTTAGCAGCGAAATTTAGTGGGCCGGGCAGCAGTGACATCCATACAGGCAGTATGCGAATCCCAAACCACTCACAATGAGAGATTAAAAAGATGTTGTAAAACCCAGATACCACTAGCACAAGTCCTAGTTTGTTTATACATCCTTAATTAATGATAAGTACAAAACCAAATACATTATTATTATTATTATTATTATTATTATTATTATTATTATTATTATTATTATTATTATTATTATTATTATTATTATTATTATTATTATTATTATTATTATTATTATTATTATTATTATTATTATTATTATTATTATTATTATTATTATTATTATTATTATTATTATTATTATTATTATTATTATTATTATTATTATTATTATTATTATTATTATTATTATTATTATTATTATTATTATTATTATTATTATTATTATTATTATTATTATTATTATTATTATTATTATTATTATTATTATTATTATTATTATTATTATTATTATTATTATTATTATTATTATTATTATTATTATTATTATTATTATTATTATTATTATTATTATTATTATTATTATTATTATTATTATTATTATTATTATTATTATTATTATTATTATTATTATTATTATTATTATTATTATTATTATTATTATTATTATTATTATTATTATTATTATTATTATTATTATTATTATTATTATTATTATTATTATTATTATTATTATTATTATTATTATTATTATTATTATTATTATTATTATTATTATTATTATTATTATTATTATTATTATTATTATTATTATTATTATTATTATTATTATTATTATTATTATTATTATTATTATTATTATTATTATTATTATTATTATTATTATTATTATTATTATTATTATTATTATTATTATTATTATTATTATTATTATTATTATTATTATTATTATTATTATTATTATTATTATTATTATTATTATTATTATTATTATTATTATTATTATTATTATTATTATTATTATTATTATTATTATTATTATTATTATTATTATTATTATTATTATTATTATTATTATTATTATTATTATTATTATTATTATTATTATTATTATTATTATTATTATTATTATTATTATTATTATTATTATTATTATTATTATTATTATTATTATTATTATTATTATTATTATTATTATTATTATTATTATTATTATTATTATTATTATTATTATTATTATTATTATTATTATTATTATTATTATTATTATTATTATTATTATTATTATTATTATTATTATTATTATTATTATTATTATTATTATTATTATTATTATTATTATTATTATTATTATTATTATTATTATTATTATTATTATTATTATTATTATTATTATTATTATTATTATTATTATTATTATTATTATTATTATTATTATTATTATTATTATTATTATTATTATTATTATTATTATTATTATTATTATTATTATTATTATTATTATTATTATTATTATTATTATTATTATTATTATTATTATTATTATTATTATTATTATTATTATTATTATTATTATTATTATTATTATTATTATTATTATTATTATTATTATTATTATTATTATTATTATTATTATTATTATTATTATTATTATTATTATTATTATTATTATTATTATTATTATTATTATTATTATTATTATTATTATTATTATTATTATTATTATTATTATTATTATTATTATTATTATTATTATTATTATTATTATTATTATTATTATTATTATTATTATTATTATTATTATTATTATTATTATTATTATTATTATTATTATTATTATTATTATTATTATTATTATTATTATTATTATTATTATTATTATTATTATAATTATTATTATTATTATTATTATTATTATTATTATTATTATCAACTTTCCAAAAGGTTGTCGGCCAATGTTCGAATTATCAAAAGAAGACAAGAAACTTTTCAAAAGCAAAAGCAAGATTCCAAGACAAAAGCAAAAGCAACGGTTCTCAATTATCAAGACTTCAAAAGCAAATTAAATCAAATTTGAAATCCGTAACCGGCTATTCAAGGTAATGAAGTCATCAAGATGCCTATAAAAGGAAGACTCAAGACTTAGAATAGATCATCCCTTAGTTTTTACAAAATGTTATGCAACCCTCTAAGAAACCCTCTCTTAGATTCTCTACTTCTCAATGTTCAAAATCTTTAGATTTCCAGATATTCATATCCCCAGATGTATGTCAAGATTGTCGTAAAGACAAGTGTAATCAAGATTGTTTAATCAAAGAAGGTACTTTCTCATAAACTGCTTGCCTTAAGTTTTATAAAGATCCTATATCAAATTAGTATGATTCGTAAGAAATTAATTTCTCTTAATGATTTTTAAATAGATAACGAAGAATACCTACAGTGCTTTATTGTTGTGGTCCGGCTGGGCGTCTTACAGACCTTGCTGCGCCACTTACACTAATCCAACCAACAATAATGACTAACACTGACAATAATAGATCTTCTAACGTTATTATTTTGAAATCATTAAAAGATTTAATATTCTTTAAAATCATAACTGCTAGTAAAATTACGATTTATGATTACAAATAAAATGATGAATTTATTCTCTAAAAAACATAATCTTGATAAAGAAAATATTGAAGAAACTGATTTACATATGAATTCTATGGAAATTCATATCTCTGATATCGAACAAAATTTATCAAATTGGACAATTCCAAAACAAGATTTTAATACTATTTATAAGATTGGAAATTTTGACTTTTTACAAGGGTATTCAATCAAAGCATCTGAACAAACTATATCTATTAATAAAGATTATGATAATTTACATTTATTATCCAAATCTGCAATAATTCAACATAGAAATAAATACAAATATTTACATGTTGGGCTTGTTCAAGTAGCGGTTAAACCATTATTTAGATTAGGTATAGATGCTCCAGTTCTATTAATATTAAGGGATGCTAGACATACTAATTTTCAAAATTCAATATTAGCCATGGCAGAAACTAATATTTCAAATGGTCCTATATATTTTAATTGTTATCCAAATTTTTCAGTAGGATTATTTGACCCAAATATTATGGACACTCTAGTTTTAACAATTAAAACAAGAAATCTAGAGTTCAAAGAAGAAACAAAGGCCATTGCAATTATATATAGGGTTTGTTATAAAACTATGTCTTCAACAATAGAACCTAAATCCAAAATAGTTAGTCCTAAAAATGAAACAATTATTTTTGAATCCAATCCACAACATACCAAGGTTCAAATCCCAAAACGTCTCAAATGGAATGAAATAAGTCAATCTTGTAATTGGAACCTACAAGATATTAATATACCCAAACCCATAGGAGAGTCTAATAGAGCATCTAGTGTTATAGAACACGAAGATGGTTCTGTACAAATAAGTTTTGAAAATATTCCAATCATTTCTTCAAGATTATCTACCGGTTCAACTAGTAGTACTATAGACTTAAGAAATCCCTCTATAAAAAAATCAAAGTCTTTAAGATATGTAGATTTTAATCAAAATATTCCACAACCCATTTATAATGAAGATAAACAAAGTGAGTCTGAAGGATATAGTCCAACTCAATCAGATTTTATAACAGAAATTAATAATTTAAGAAATCAAATATGAGTAATAAGACTCAAGTTTTATGTAATTCTAATATCACAAAAATAACAGAAATAAAATCATATTGGAAAATTATTCATGACTATAGATTAGAATTAATAGAAATTGAACAAGAATTTCAACAAATAATATCATCCTCTAAAGATCAAAAAAATATTCAATGGGAACAACCTAAAGACTTAACAAATGTCCAATGGGTACAACTAGCAAATCTCACAGTAAGAAATAATCATATAATTGATAGAATTAGATTACATATCTCATGGATTAATCAAGCTAGATCTGAATTAGTTATTTGTTAACATGAGTCATTATTCAGAAAAGCTTAAATTAGAAATAAAAGATACAATTTCAAGTATTAAACAAGTTAATCATAGAATAAAAATTCTAAATTACGAAATTATTACTGGAGAAAATGTTTTTAGCAGATTTAATCATATTCGAGTTTTAAATATACAAAAAACTGCTCATACAATACTAATAAAAAGATTAAAAAGATTAAAAAACCAAATTCACTAAAATGAGTTCATATTCTAACAATATTAAACGATGTATAAAAGAAAGAAGAAACAGAATAAAACAATTTAATAATATTATAGAAAGGCTCGAAGTTGAAATTACTGAAGAAATTAGAGCTAATAAAATTACTGATGTCTCATCATCTTACTGGGATAACTCACCACTTTTCGAAGAAATTTTATTTAATCATCGTCTTCGTGATAACTTAATTCTAACAATTGAGTTATTAAAAGAATTAATTCATTAATTAATGACTGAATCATACATCAACATGGAATATCTTAAAAATGAATTTTATTCAAATCATAATGAAGAAAAAAGAGAATATTATTATAATACTATTAATGATAGTAAAAAAGAATTTATACATCAATTAGAATGGAGAACTTATATAAATCAAAATAATGTTCATTTAACATTTTTTGAATGGTATGAAATATATTGCAAACAAAACAATATATCATATCCTTTTTTAAATGTTTACGAATCTCCAAAAATAACTCAAGAATATGTAGATTTAATTACAGAAGAAAAAATAACAGCTATTCATCCTCCAAAAACCAAAATATTAATTCAAAATAAATATTTAGCTACACCATTTACCGCAATTAATGAAAAGATGAATAAAGAAGATATAACCAAACAAACCATATATCAAAATAATTATACAAATGAAATCCTTAATACTATGAGTCAACAACTTAATAGAATTGAAAGTAATAATAATAAGACAGAAAGCAGCAAAACTGAAAACAGTAATACAATAAAATATTATGAAGAAAAACCCATTTTTACACCACAACAAATTGATTCAACAATTAATTTAGGATACAACAAAAAATTAGTTAATGAGTTAGAACAAAAATTAAGTGATATAAAAATTAATGTAATTAATCAAACTGATGAATCTGAAGAAGACTCTACAGATAATGATGTAAAAATTTCTCAATTACAAGAACAATTCTTAATAAATGTTAACAAACTTAGAAATACAAATACAAATACTTACAACAGACCAACTACTTTAAACTACTACCCAAGACCTAGTTTTCCAGATATACAATATGAAGAAAAGGAATTCACTTTACAAAGAAGTGCTTATGATGGAACATCTGTTTATGAATGGAACATAGATGGATTTTCTGAACATCAAATCTTAAATACACTTCAAGAAATGAATATGGCTTCTAATGCTTACTTAATAAAAGGAAATAACCAAAAGAAAATAGCTGAATTATTAACCTCTGGATTTACCGGTAATTTAAAAGGATGGTGGGATTCATATGTTACTAATGAAGAAAGAACTCATATACTTAGTGCAAAAAAGGTAATTATAAAACAAGAAAATAATGAGACTGTTACTACTCAAGAAGATGACATTATTCCAACTCTTATTTATGCAATAATAAAAAATTATATAGGAGATCCAACTTTACTTCAAGAAAAAAGTGCTGAAATATTACTCAATTTAACTTGTAGAAAACTTCAAGATTTCAGATGGTATAAAGATATGTTTTTAACAAAAGTTATGTTAAGAACAGATTGTAAAGAAGCATATTGGAAAGAAAGATTCATTGCAGGGTTACCTAACCTATTTGCTGAAAAAATTAGAAATAATTTAAGAGAAAAATATAATAATCAAATTCCTTATAAAGATCTTACCTATGGAGAAATAATTAGTTATGTTAATAAAGAAGGATTATCAATATGCTCAGATTTAAAATTAAAAGCTAAACTTAAAAAGGATAAAATCACTAGTAAAAATGAGTTAGGAGATTTTTGTCAACAATATGGTTATCAACCAATTTCTAAACCTTCTTCTTCTAAACCTAAGAAACAATTTTACAAGAGACGTTTTCCAAATAAAAAATATGTTTCTAAACCTAACAAAACAGAAGGATATACTAATAAGAAGAAAAATTATAAAAAATTTAATAATAAACAAAAATTTAAAGGTAATCAAAAAGATATTATTATTTGTTATAAATGTGGAAAAACTGGTCATATGGCAAAAAATTGCTATGTTAAGAAGACTATAAATGAATTAGATGTTTCCGATCAATTAAAAATCCAAATAAGTAAATTATTTTTAAATGATTATGAGAGTTCTGAATCAAGTTTATCAGATTACGATAATAATGATTTAAAGGTTTTACAAAATTATTCAACCGATGAAACTGATAATGAATCAGAATGTGAGTGTATAGGAAACTGTACTTGTAATAAAATAAATGTCATCACAGATAAAAATAGAGATTTTTTAGAATTAATAGATCAGGTTCAAGATAAAACTATAAAAACTCAGTTAATGAATAAATTTATTAATTACAATAAAGAAGTTGAATCAACTACAATAACAACCAATTATAATAACAATCCTTTTAATCTCCAAGAAATTTATCAAAGATTTTCAAAACCAAAAACTACGAGTACAATTCAAGATCTACAAGAAGAACTCAAAACGGTCAAAACAGATATAAGATTAATAAAGGATAGATTAATTAAAGTTGAAAAACAAAAGGAAATTGACACTAAAGTAGATACTAATAATATCAACAAAATCAATAAAAGTCAAAATAAAATACCAAAAGTTATATCATATCAAAGATGGAATACTTACATACATCTTTGTATAGCAAATGAATTCAAAATAACAGTTCTAGCATTAATGGATAGTGGTGCTGATATTAATTGCATCCAAGAAGGAATTATTCCAACTAAATATTATGAAAAAACTACTAATCGAGCTTCTACTGCCGATGGATCATCTTTAAATATTAAATACAAAGTTACAAATGTTCACATATGTAACAATGATTTTTGTTATAAAACCTCTCTCGTCCTTTCAAAAACTTTAACCTCTACTTTAATATTAGGAACACCATTTCTTAATCAACTTTATCCTATTACAATTGATGAAACCGGAATAAGTACTAAAGTTTTAGACAAAGAAATAGTTTTTAAGTTCACCAAACCAATTGCTTTTACAGAACTTAATAACTTGAATAATAAAATTAATCAAGCAAACTATTTAATAAATGAAATTAGTATATTAAGAATTCCTAATCAAATACAAGAAAAGATTACTCAAAATAAAATTAGACAACTAAAAGAAAATTTTGAAAAAAATGTTTGCTCTAATATTCCAAATGCTTTCTGGGATAGAAAGCAACATATTGTTAGATTACCATATATAAAAGATTTTAATGAAAAAGATATACCTTCAAAATCAAGAGCTATTCATATGTCTGCAGAATTACAAGAATATTGTAAAAAAGAAATTCAAGAATTATTAAATAAAAAACTTATAAGAACATCTAAATCTCCTTGGTCATGTTCAGCTTTTTATGTGATGAATGCCGCTGAACTTGAAAGAGGTGCCCCAAGACTAGTAATTAATTACAAACCATTAAACAAAGTCTTGGAATGGATAAGATATCCAATACCCAACAAAAGAGATTTATTAAAAAGATTACATGATTCAAATATTTTTTCAAAATTTGACATGAAATCCGGATTTTGGCAAATACAAATTCATGAACAAGATAAATACAAAACTGGTTTTAATGTTCCTTTTGGACATTATGAATGGAATGTTATGCCTTTCGGGCTTAAAAATGCTCCTTCAGAATTCCAGAATATCATGAATGACATTATAATTCCTATAAGTAACTTTGCTATTGTATATATAGATGATGTTTTAATCTTTTCAAAATCCATTGATCAACATTTTAAGCATTTAAATATATTTTATGAACTAATTCATAAAAATGGATTAGTTGTGTCTGCTTCTAAGATGAGCTTATTTCAAACACAAATTAGATTTTTAGGACATGAAATTATTAATGGAACCATTAGACCTATTCAAAGAAGTTTAGAATTTGCAAATAAATTTCCTGACGAAATCAAAGACAAAACACAACTTCAAAGATTTTTAGGATGCTTAAACTATGTTCATGATTTCTTTCAAAATTTAGGGACAATATGTAAACCCTTATATAAAAGACTCAAGAAGAATCCTGAGCCTTGGACTCAAGAACATACAAATGTTGTCAAACAAATTAAGCAAAAAATCAAATATTTACCATGTTTAAATATTCCTCAACCAAATGCTAAAATTATAGTTGAAACAGATGCTAGTGATTTAGGATTTGGTGGTATACTTAAACAAAAAATTAATAATCAAGCTAAGGAAGAATTGGTTAGATATTTTTCAGGTGCTTGGAATGATACTCAAAAAAATTATTCAACAGTCAAAAAAGAAGTTTTAAGCATTGTTTTATGTATTAATAAATTCGAAGATGATCTATATATGAAACCATTTTTATTAAGAATTGATTGTCAATCTGCAAAACCTATTTTAGAAAATGATATTAAAAATGTTATTTCAAAACAAATTTTTGCAAGATGGCAAGCCTTGCTTAGCAATTTTGATTTCCAAATCGAATTTATCAAAGGCAAGAATAACTCTTTACCAGATTTCTTATCAAGAGAATTTTTACAGGGCAAATGACGTCTCAAAGTAATACTCAAAATTCTACTCATGATCAAAAGAAAAAATCAGTTCTTTCCCCATTCAAAAGCCAAACACCTACTCCTTTGCCTATTCAAAATAGATTCTCTCCAATCACTCCTCCTTCACAGAAATCATCATACTCATCGTTAGTCAAAACACCTATCTCAATACCAGGATCCTCAAGTTCTTCACTTGTCAAAACTACTACTACTATTTCTCCGTTTCAACAGAAACCCAGACCTTTTTCTTCAAACCAAACAGCTAGCTCATATGTTAATAATCCAACTTCTCAAACTGTTAAAATATTAGAAGACTATGAATTGCAATTACATGCAAGAAGTTTTCTTACTTTAACAGATTTTATTTTCCCAAAAGATTCATTCTTTTTTAATGGAGATATTCACAAAACAAGAGAATATTATCAAGCTATATTAATAGATACTAGATCTATTAAAGTTATTCATTCTTACAAGAAAGATGAACATGGAAATGATACTGATCTGATCGAATACAGCAAAGCTCAAATATTCCATATCATGACTATTCAAGAATGGAGAGCTAGACCATACACCAATAAGACTTTATCAAATTTTTCTCAATATCCCTCATACAACTACTATGATTATCAAGAGGCTTGGTTCAATTTTCTTTATCTAAGAAGTTTTGGCCATTCTTGGTTCCTCTTCTTTGATAAGAATTTTGATGGTGTTTATCCAAGATGGTTCGTCAGATGGTTCAAATATTCAGGAAATCTTCTTGATACCTTTCCTGCTTGTGTTAAGGAAGGTTTTTCAAAATTCAAAGATATCTTTATTCAAAACATTCCTGACTTTGAATATGTGCTTCAATATTCAATTATTTTCAAAATCCCATGGATTATGGCATGGACATTCAAGGTTGTTCCTAGTACTGGAACATCCCCCCCTTTACTTCAAAGAATTGTCCGAGTCAAATGGTGGGACAAACTTCCAGCAGGACAAATTGAAAATATGACTGTTCAAGGTGTATCAAGATATTATCAAATGAATTTTGGAGCTACAGTTGCCTCCATAGCACCTCCTCCAAGTCCACTAGAAGAAAATGAAGATGATCAAATAAAGCAATTCATGGCTGCAAATTCAAGAGATGAGATCAGAAGATTAATTCAAGAAATCAAACAAAGTTCTCCTACAAGCTCTACTCAAGATATAACTCAAGATGCTCAAGATCCATACGAAGAATTTAGTCTTTTTGATTAATACAATGTAATAGTGTTGTGTGAGTTTAGTGATTTGTCTTTGTAGACAAATTCATTTGTATATTCAAACTATATTATTCAAACGTATGGAATACGCTCTTTGGTATTTCATAAGAACATATTATTCAAACAAAAAGCTTTCTCAAATAACTACAGGTACAAAAGACGAAGATAAAGATGTCAAGACAAACGACTTTTCAACTTTCCAAAAGGTTGTCGGCCAATGTTCGAATTATCAAAAGAAGACAAGAAACTTTTCAAAAGCAAAAGCAAGATTCCAAGACAAAAGCAAAAGCAACGGTTCTCAATTATCAAGACTTCAAAAGCAAATTAAATCAAATTTGAAATCCGTAACCGGCTATTCAAGGTAATCAAGTCATCAAGATGCCTATAAAAGGAAGACTCAAGACTTAGAATAGATCATCCCTTAGTTTTTACAAAATGTTATGCAACCCTCTAAGAAACCCTCTACCAATTTGATATAGGATCTTTATAAAACTTAAGGCAAGCAGTTTATGAGAAAGTACCTTCTTTGATTAAACAATCTTGATTACACTTGTCTTTACGACAATCTTGACATACATCTGGGGATATGATTATTTCTTACTGTGAGATTTGCTAGTTGTACCCATTGGACATTTGTTAAGTCTTTAGGTTGTTCCCATTGAATATTTTTTTGATCTTTAGAGGATGATATTATTTGTTGAAATTCTTGTTCAATTTCTATTAATTCTAATCTATAGTCATGAATAATTTTCCAATATGATTTTATTTCTGTTATTTTTGTGATATTAGAATTACATAAAACTTGAGTCTTATTACTCATATTTGATTTCTTAAATTATTAATTTCTGTTATAAAATCTGATTGAGTTGGACTATATCCTTCAGACTCACTTTGTTTATCTTCATTATAAATGGGTTGTGGAATATTTTGATTAAAATCTACATATCTTAAAGACTTTGATTTTTTTATAGAGGGATTTCTTAAGTCTATAGTACTACTAGTTGAACCGGTAGATAATCTTGAAGAAATGATTGGAATATTTTCAAAACTTATTTGTACAGAACCATCTTCGTGTTCTATAACACTAGATGCTCTATTAGACTCTCCTATGGGTTTGGGTATATTAATATCTTGTAGGTTCCAATTACAAGATTGACTTATTTCATTCCATTTGAGACGTTTTGGGATTTGAACCTTGGTATGTTGTGGATTGGATTCAAAAATAATTGTTTCATTTTTAGGACTAACTATTTTGGATTTAGGTTCTATTGTTGAAGACATAGTTTTATAACAAACCCTATATATAATTGCAATGGCCTTTGTTTCTTCTTTGAACTCTAGATTTCTTGTTTTAATTGTTAAAACTAGAGTGTCCAGAATATTTGGGTCAAATAATCCTACTGAAAAATTTGGATAACAATTAAAATATATAGGACCATTTGAAATATTAGTTTCTGCCATGGCTAATATTGAATTTTGAAAATTAGTATGTCTAGCATCCCTTAATATTAATAGAACTGGAGCATCTATACCTAATCTAAATAATGGTTTAACAGCTACTTGAACAAGCCCAACATGTAAATATTTGTATTTATTTCTATGTTGAATTATTGCAGATTTGGATAATAAATGTAAATTATCATAATCTTTATTAATAGATATAGTTTGTTCAGATGCTTTGATTGAATACCCTTGTAAAAAGTCAAAATTTCCAATCTTATAAATAGTATTAAAATCTTGTTTTGGAATTGTCCAATTTGATAAATTTTGTTCGATATCAGAGATATGAATTTCCATAGAATTCATATGTAAATCAGTTTCTTCAATATTTTCTTTATCAAGATTATGTTTTTTAGAGAATAAATTCATCATTTTATCATAAATCGTAATTTTAAAAGTAGTATGATTCGTAAGAAATTAATTTCTCTTAATGATTTTTAAATAGATAACGAAGAATACCTACAGTGCTTTATTGTTGTGGTCCGGCTGGGCGTCTTACAGACCTTGCTGCGCCACTTACACTAATCCAACCAACAATAATGACTAACACTGACAATAATAGATCTTCTAACGTTATTATTTTGAAATCATTAAAAGATTTAATATTCTTTAAAATCATAACTGCTAGTAAAATTATTTCTTTATGGAAACAAATATCAGACTTCATTATATAATCTAATAATATAATCAGGATAAATTGAATAGTGAAGAACGACTAAGAGCACATGGCTCTGATACCAATTTGATATAGGATCTTTATAAAACTTAAGGCAAGCAGTTTATGAGAAAGTACCTTCTTTGATTAAACAATCTTGATTACACTTGTCTTTACGACAATCTTGACATACATCTGGGGATATGAATATCTGGAAATCTAAAGATTTTGAACATTGAGAAGTAGAGAATCTAAGAGAGGGTTTCTTAGAGAGTTGCATAACATTTTGTAAAAACTAAGGGATGATCTATTCTAAGTCTTGAGTCTTCCTTTTATAGGCATCTTGATGACTTGATTACCTTGAATAGCCGGTTACGGATTTCAAATTTGATTTAATTTGCTTTTGAAGTCTTGATAATTGAGAACCGTTGCTTTTGCTTTTGTCTTGGAATCTTGCTTTTGCTTTTGAAAAGTTTCTTGTCTTCTTTTGATAATTCGAACATTGGCCGACAACCTTTTGGAAAGTTGAAAAGTCGTTTGTCTTGACATCTTTATCTTCGTCTTTTGTACCTGTAGTTATTTGAGAAAGCTTTTTGTTTGAATAATATGTTCTTATGAAATACCAAAGAGCGTATTCCATACGTTTGAATAATATAGTTTGAATATACAAATGAATTTGTCTACAAAGACAAATCACTAAACTCACACAACACTATTACATTGTATTAATCAAAAAGACTAAATTCTTCGTATGGATCTTGAGCATCTTGAGTTATATCTTGAGTAGAGCTTGTAGGAGAACTTTGTTTGATTTCTTGAATTAATCTTCTGATCTCATCTCTTGAATTTGCAGCCATGAATTGCTTTATTTGATCATCTTCATTTTCTTCTAGTGGACTTGGAGGAGGTGCTATGGAGGCAGCTGTAGCTCCAAAATTCATTTGATAATATCTTGATACACCTTGAACAGTCATATTTTCAATTTGTCCTGCTGGAAGTTTGTCCCACCATTTGACTCGGACAATTCTTTGAAGTAAAGGGGGGGATGTTCCAGTACTAGGAACAACCTTGAATGTCCATGCCATAATCCATGGGATTTTGAAAATAATTGAATATTGAAGCACATATTCAAAGTCAGGAATGTTTTGAATAAAGATATCTTTGAATTTTGAAAAACCTTCCTTAACACAAGCAGGAAAGGTATCAAGAAGATTTCCTGAATATTTGAACCATCTGACGAACCATCTTGGATAAACACCATCAAAATTCTTATCAAAGAAGAGGAACCAAGAATGGCCAAAACTTCTTAGATAAAGAAAATTGAACCAAGCCTCTTGATAATCATAGTAGTTGTATGAGGGATATTGAGAAAAATTTGATAAAGTCTTATTGGTGTATGGTCTAGCTCTCCATTCTTGAATAGTCATGATATGGAATATTTGAGCTTTGTTGTATTCGATCAGATCAGTATCATTTCCATGTTCATCTTTCTTGTAAGAATGAATAACTTTAATAGATCTAGTATCTATTAATATAGCTTGTTAATATTCTCTTGTTTTGTGAATATCTCCATTAAAAAAGAATGAATCTTTTGGGAAAATAAAATCTGTTAAAGTAAGAAAACTTCTTGCATGTAATTGCAATTCATAGTCTTCTAATATTTTAACAGTTTGAGAAGTTGGATTATTAACATATGAGCTAGCTGTTTGGTTTGAAGAAAAAGGTCTGGGTTTCTGTTGAAACGGAGAAATAGTAGTAGTAGTTTTGACAAGTGAAGAACTTGAGGATCCTGGTATTGAGATAGGTGTTTTGACTAACAATGAGTATGATGATTTCTGTGAAGGAGGAGTGATTGGAGAGAATCTATTTTGAATAGGCAAAGGAGTAGGTGTTTGGCTTTTGAATGGGGAAAGAACTGATTTTTTCTTTTGATCATGAGTAGAATTTTGAGTATTACTTTGAGACGTCATTTGCCCTGTAAAAATTCTCTTGATAAGAAATCTGGTAAAGAGTTATTCTTGCCTTTGATAAATTCGATTTGGAAATCAAAATTGCTAAGCAAGGCTTGCCATCTTGCAAAAATTTGTTTTGAAATAACATTTTTAATATCATTTTCTAAAATAGGTTTTGCAGATTGACAATCAATTCTTAATAAAAATGGTTTCATATATAGATCATCTTCGAATTTATTAATACATAAAACAATGCTTAAAACTTCTTTTTTGACTGTTGAATAATTTTTTTGAGTATCATTCCAAGCACCTGAAAAATATCTAACCAATTCTTCCTTAGCTTGATTATTAATTTTTTGTTTAAGTATACCACCAAATCCTAAATCACTAGCATCTGTTTCAACTATAATTTTAGCATTTGGTTGAGGAATATTTAAACATGGTAAATATTTGATTTTTTGCTTAATTTGTTTGACAACATTTGTATGTTCTTGAGTCCAAGGCTCAGGATTCTTCTTGAGTCTTTTATATAAGGGTTTACATATTGTCCCTAAATTTTGAAAGAAATCATGAACATAGTTTAAGCATCCTAAAAATCTTTGAAGTTGTGTTTTGTCTTTGATTTCGTCAGGAAATTTATTTGCAAATTCTAAACTTCTTTGAATAGGTCTAATGGTTCCATTAATAATTTCATGTCCTAAAAATCTAATTTGTGTTTGAAATAAGCTCATCTTAGAAGCAGACACAACTAATCCATTTTTATGAATTAGTTCATAAAATATATTTAAATGCTTAAAATGTTGATCAATGGATTTTGAAAAGATTAAAACATCATCTATATATACAATAGCAAAGTTACTTATAGGAATTATAATGTCATTCATGATATTCTGGAATTCTGAAGGAGCATTTTTAAGCCCGAAAGGCATAACATTCCATTCATAATGTCCAAAAGGAACATTAAAACCAGTTTTGTATTTATCTTGTTCATGAATTTGTATTTGCCAAAATCCGGATTTCATGTCAAATTTTGAAAAAATATTTGAATCATGTAATCTTTTTAATAAATCTCTTTTGTTGGGTATTGGATATCTTATCCATTCCAAGACTTTGTTTAATGGTTTGTAATTAATTACTAGTCTTGGGGCACCTCTTTCAAGTTCAGCGGCATTCATCACATAAAAAGCTGAACATGACCAAGGAGATTTAGATGTTCTTATAAGTTTTTTATTTAATAATTCTTGAATTTCTTTTTTACAATATTCTTGTAATTCTGCAGACATATGAATAGCTCTTGATTTTGAAGGTATATCTTTTTCATTAAAATCTTTTATATATGGTAATCTAACAATATGTTGCTTTCTATCCCAGAAAGCATTTGGAATATTAGAGCAAACATTTTTTTCAAATTTTTCTTTTAGTTGTCTAATTTTATTTTGAGTAATCTTTTCTTGTATTTGATTAGGAATTCTTAATATACTAATTTCATTTATTAAATAGTTTGCTTGATTAATTTTATTATTCAAGTTATTAAGTTCTGTAAAAGCAATTGGTTTGGTGAACTTAAAAACTATTTCTTTGTCTAAAACTTTAGTACTTATTCCGGTTTCATCAATTGTAATAGGATAAAGTTGATTAAGAAATGGTGTTCCTAATATTAAAGTAGAGGTTAAAGTTTTTGAAAGGACGAGAGAGGTTTTATAACAAAAATCATTGTTACATATGTGAACATTTGTAACTTTGTATTTAATATTTAAAGATGATCCATCGGCAGTAGAAGCTCGATTAGTAGTTTTTTCATAATATTTAGTTGGAATAATTCCTTCTTGGATGCAATTAATATCAGCACCACTATCCATTAATGCTAGAACTGTTATTTTGAATTCATTTGCTATACAAAGATGTATGTAAGTATTCCATCTTTGATATGATATAACTTTTGGTATTTTATTTTGACTTTTATTGATTTTGTTGATATTATTAGTATCTACTTTAGTGTCAATTTCCTTTTGTTTTTCAACTTTAATTAATCTATCCTTTATTAATCTTATATCTGTTTTGACCGTTTTGAGTTCTTCTTGTAGATCTTGAATTGTACTCGTAGTTTTTGGTTTTGAAAATCTTTGATAAATTTCTTGGAGATTAAAAGGATTGTTATTATAATTGGTTGTTATTGTAGTTGATTCAACTTCTTTATTGTAATTAATAAATTTATTCATTAACTGAGTTTTTATAGTTTTATCTTGAACCTGATCTATTAATTCTAAAAAATCTCTATCTTTATCTGTGATGACATTTATTTTATTACAAGTACAGTTTCCTATACACTCACATTCTGATTCATTATCAGTTTCATCGGTTGAATAATTTTGTAAAACCTTTAAATCATTATTATCGTAATCTGATAAACTTGATTCAGAACTCTCATAATCATTTAAAAATAATTTACTTATTTGGATTTTTAATTGATCGGAAACATCTAATTCATTTATAGTCTTCTTAACATAGCAATTTTTTGCCATATGACCAGTTTTTCCACATTTATAACAAATAATAATATCTTTTTGATTACCTTTAAATTTTTGTTTATTATTAAATTTTTTATAATTTTTCTTCTTATTAGTATATCCTTCTGTTTTGTTAGGTTTAGAAACATATTTTTTATTTGGAAAACGTCTCTTGTAAAATTGTTTCTTAGGTTTAGAAGAAGAAGGTTTAGAAATTGGTTGATAACCATATTGTTGACAAAAATCTCCTAACTCATTTTTACTAGTGATTTTATCCTTTTTAAGTTTAGCTTTTAATTTTAAATCTAAGCATATTGATAATCCTTCTTTATTAACATAACTAATTATTTCTCCATAGGTAAGATCTTTATAAGGAATTTGATTATTATATTTTTCTCTTAAATTATTTCTAATTTTTTCAGCAAATAGGTTAGGTAACCCTGCAATGAATCTTTCTTTCCAATATGCTTCTTTACAATCTGTTCTTAACATAACTTTTGTTAAAAACATATCTTTATACCATCTGAAATCTTGAAGTTTTCTACAAGTTAAATTGAGTAATATTTCAGCACTTTTTTCTTGAAGTAAAGTTGGATCTCCTATATAATTTTTTATTATTGCATAAATAAGAGTTGGAATAATGTCATCTTCTTGAGTAGTAACAGTCTCATTATTTTCTTGTTTTATAATTACCTTTTTTGCACTAAGTATATGAGTTCTTTCTTCATTAGTAACATATGAATCCCACCATCCTTTTAAATTACGTAAGCATTAGAAGCCATATTCATTTCTTGAAGTGTATTTAAGATTTGATGTTCAGAAAATCCATCTATGTTCCATTCATAAACAGATGTTCCATCATAAGCACTTCTTTGTAAAGTGAATTCCTTTTCTTCATATTGTATATCTGGAAAACTAGGTCTTGGGTAGTAGTTTAAAGTAGTTGGTCTGTTGTAAGTATTTGTATTTGTATTTCTAAGTTTGTTAACATTTATTAAGAATTGTTCTTGTAATTGAGAAATTTTTACATCATTATCTGTAGAGTCTTCTTCAGATTCATCAGTTTGATTAATTACATTAATTTTTATATCACTTAATTTTTGTTCTAACTCATTAACTAATTTTTTGTTGTATCCTAAATTAATTGTTGAATCAATTTGTTGTGGTGTAAAAATGGGTTTTTCTTCATAATATTTTATTGTATTACTGTTTTCAGTTTTGCTGCTTTCTGTCTTATTATTATTACTTTCAATTCTATTAAGTTGTTGACTCATAGTATTAAGGATTTCATTTGTATAATTATTTTGATATATGGTTTGTTTGGTTATATCTTCTTTATTCATCTTTTCATTAATTGCGGTAAATGGTTGTAGCTAAATATTTATTTTGAATTAATATTTTGGTATTTGGAGGATGAATAGCTGTTATTTTTTTCTTCTGTAATTAAATCTACATATTCTTGAGTTATTTTTGGAGATTCGTAAACATTAAAAAAGGATTATGATATATTGTTTTGTTTGCAATATATTTCATACCATTCAAAAAATGTTAAATGAACATTATTTTGATTTATATAAGTTCTCCATTCTAATTGATGTATAAATTCTTTTTTACTATCATTAATAGTATTATAATAATATTCTCTTTTTTCTTCATTATGATTTGAATAAAATTCATTTTTAAGATATTCCATGTTGATGTATGATTCAGTCATTAATTAATGAATTAATTCTTTTAATAACTCAATTGTTAGAATTAAGTTATCACGAAGACGATGATTTAATAAAATTTCTTCGAAAAGTGGTGAGTTATCCCAGTAAGATGATGAGACATCAGTAATTTTATTAGCTCTAATTTCTTCAGTAATTTCAACTTCGAGCCTTTCTATAATATTATTAAATTGTTTTATTCTGTTTCTTCTTTCTTTTATACATCGTTTTAATATTGTTAGAATATGAACTCATTTTAGTGAATTTGGTTTTTTAATCTTTTTAATCTTTTTATTAGTATTGTATGAGCAGTGTTTTTTGTATATTTAAAACTCGAATATGATTAAATCTGCTAAAAACATTTTCTCCAGTAATAATTTCGTAATTTAGAATTTTTATTCTATGATTAACTTGTTTAATACTTGAAATTGTATCTTTTATTTCTAATTTAAGCTTTTCTGAATAATGACTCATGTTAACAAATAACTAATTCAGATCTAGCTTGATTAATCCATGAGATATGTAATCTAATTCTATCAAATTGGTATCAGAGCCATGTGCTCTTAGTCGTTCTTCACTATTCAATTTATCCTGATTATATTATTAGATTATATAATGAAGTCTGATATTTGTTTCCATAAAGAAATAATTTTACTAGCAGTTATGATTTTAAAGAATATTAAATCTTTTAATGATTTCAAAATAATAACGTTAGAAGATCTATTATTGTCAGTGTTAGTCATTATTGTTGGTTGGATTAGTGTAAGTGGCGCAGCAAGGTCTGTAAGACGCCCAGCCGGACCACAACAATAAAGCACTGTAGGTATTCTTCGTTATCTATTTAAAAATCATTAAGAGAAATTAATTTCTTACGAATCATACTACTTTTAAAATTACGATTTATGATAAAATGATGAATTTATTCTCTAAAAAACATAATCTTGATAAAGAAAATATTGAAGAAACTGATTTACATATGAATTCTATGGAAATTCATATCTCTGATATCGAACAAAATTTATCAAATTGGACAATTCCAAAACAAGATTTTAATACTATTTATAAGATTGGAAATTTTGACTTTTTACAAGGGTATTCAATCAAAGCATCTGAACAAACTATATCTATTAATAAAGATTATGATAATTTACATTTATTATCCAAATCTGCAATAATTCAACATAGAAATAAATACAAATATTTACATGTTGGGCTTGTTCAAGTAGCTGTTAAACCATTATTTAGATTAGGTATAGATGCTCCAGTTCTATTAATATTAAGGGATGCTAGACATACTAATTTTCAAAATTCAATATTAGCCATGGCAGAAACTAATATTTCAAATGGTCCTATATATTTTAATTGTTATCCAAATTTTTCAGTAGGATTATTTGACCCAAATATTCTGGACACTCTAGTTTTAACAATTAAAACAAGAAATCTAGAGTTCAAAGAAGAAACAAAGGCCATTGCAATTATATATAGGGTTTGTTATAAAACTATGTCTTCAACAATAGAACCTAAATCCAAAATAGTTAGTCCTAAAAATGAAACAATTATTTTTGAATCCAATCCACAACATACCAAGGTTCAAATCCCAAAACGTCTCAAATGGAATGAAATAAGTCAATCTTGTAATTGGAACCTACAAGATATTAATATACCCAAACCCATAGGAGAGTCTAATAGAGCATCTAGTGTTATAGAACACGAAGATGGTTCTGTACAAATAAGTTTTGAAAATATTCCAATCATTTCTTCAAGATTATCTACCGGTTCAACTAGTAGAACTATAGACTTAAGAAATCCCTCTATAAAAAAATCAAAGTCTTTAAGATATGTAGATTTTAATCAAAATATTCCACAACCCATTTATAATGAAGATAAACAAAGTGAGTCTGAAGGATATAGTCCAACTCAATCAGATTTTATAACAGAAATTAATAATTTAAGAAATCAAATATGAGTAATAAGACTCAAGTTTTATGTAATTCTAATATCACAAAAATAACAGAAATAAAATCATATTGAAAATTATTCATGACTATAGATTAGAATTAATAGAAATTGAACAAGAATTTCAACAAATAATATCATCCTCTAAAGATCAAAAAAATATTCAATGGGAACAACCTAAAGACTTAACAAATGTCCAATGGGTACAACTAGCAAATCTCACAGTAAGAAATAATCATATAATTGATAGAATTAGATTACATATCTCATGGATTAATCAAGCTAGATCTGAATTAGTTATTTGTTAACATGAGTCATTATTCAGAAAAGCTTAAATTAGAAATAAAAGATACAATTTCAAGTATTAAACAAGTTAATCATAGAATAAAAATTCTAAATTACGAAATTATTACTGGAGAAAATGTTTTTAGCAGATTTAATCATATTCGAGTTTTTAAATATACAAAAAACTGCTCATACAATACTAATAAAAAGATTAAAAAGATTAAAAAACCAAATTCACTAAAATGAGTTCATATTCTAACAATATTAAACAGATGTATAAAAGAAAGAAGAAACAGAATAAAACAATTTAATAATATTATAGAAAGGCTCGAAGTTGAAATTACTGAAGAAATTAGAGCTAATAAAATTACTGATGTCTCATCATCTTACTGGGATAATCTCACCACTTTTCGAAGAAATTTTATTTAATCATCGTCCTTCGTGATAACTTAATTCTAACAATTGAGTTATTAAAAGAATTAATTCATTAATTAATGACTGAATCATACATCAACATGGAATATCTTAAAAATGAATTTTATTCAAATCATAATGAAGAAAAAAGAGAATATTATTATAATACTATTAATGATAGTAAAAAAGAATTTATACATCAATTAGAATGGAGAACTTATATAAATCAAAATAATGTTCATTTAACATTTTTTGAATGGTATGAAATATATTGCAAACAAAACAATATATCATATCCTTTTTTAAATGTTTACGAATCTCCAAAAAAATAACTCAAGAATATGTAGATTTAATTACAGAAGAAAAAATAACAGCTATTCATCCTCCAAAAACCAAAATATTAATTCAAAATAAATATTTAGCTACACCATTTACCGCAATTAATGAAAAGATGAATAAAGAAGATATAACCAAACAAACCATATATCAAAATAATTATACAAATGAAATCCTTAATACTATGAGTCAACAACTTAATAGAATTGAAAGTAATAATAATAAGACAGAAAGCAGCAAAACTGAAAACAGTAATACAATAAAATATTATGAAGAAAAACCCATTTTTACACCACAACAAATTGATTCAACAATTAATTTAGGATACAACAAAAAATTAGTTAATGAGTTAGAACAAAAATTAAGTGATATAAAAATTAATGTAATTAATCAAACTGATGAATCTGAAGAAGACTCTACAGATAATGATGTAAAAATTTCTCAATTACAAGAACAATTCTTAATAAATGTTAACAAACTTAGAAATACAAATACAAATACTTACAACAGACCAACTACTTTAAACTACTAACCCAAGACCTAGTTTTCCAGATATACAATATGAAGAAAAGGAATTCACTTACAAAGAAGTGCTTATGATGGAACATCTGTTTATGAATGGAACATAGATGGATTTTCTGAACATCAAATCTTAAATACACCTTCAAGAAATGAATATGGCTTCTAATGCTTACGTAATTTAAAAGGATGGTGGGATTCATATGTTACTAATGAAGAAAGAACTCATATACTTAGTGCAAAAAAGGTAATTATAAAACAAGAAAATAATGAGACTGTTACTACTCAAGAAGATGACATTATTCCAACTCTTATTTATGCAATAATAAAAAATTATATAGGAGATCCAACTTTACTTCAAGAAAAAAGTGCTGAAATATTACTCAAATTAACTTGTAGAAAACTTCAAGATTTCAGATGGTATAAAGATATGTTTTTAACAAAAGTTATGTTAAGAACAGATTGTAAAGAAGCATATTGGAAACAAAGATTCATTGCAGGGTTACCTAACCTATTTGCTGAAAAAATTAGAAATAATTTAAGAGAAAAAATATAATAATCAAATTCCTTATAAAGATCTTACCTATGGAGAAATAATTAGTTTATGTTAATAAAGAAGGATTATCAATATGCTCAGATTTAAAATTAAAAGCTAAACTTAAAAAGGATAAAATCACTAGTAAAAATGAGTTAGGAGATTTTTGTCAACAATATGGTTATCAACCAATTTCTAAACCTTCTTCTTCTAACCTAAGAAACAATTTTACAAGAGACGTTTTCCAAATAAAAAATATGTTTCTAAACCTAACAAAACAGAAGGGATATACTAATAAGAAGAAAAATTATAAAAAATTTAATAATAAACAAAAATTTAAAGGTAATCAAAAAGATATTATTATTTGTTATAAATGTGGAAAAACTGGTCATATGGCAAAAAATTGCTATGTTAAGAAGACTATAAATGAATTAGATGTTTCCGATCAATT